>JAODUP010000988.1:0-87500 GCA_025642065.1 Paralvinella palmiformis | reverse complement strand
CGATGGGCGCGTATTATGAGAAGTTGGTGGATTCTGGTGACAAAACGAGTACGACCAGTTCCGAACTAGGGAATCTTGAGAAGGTCCAACCTAGGAAAGGAGAAGCTTTTGGAATGAGAGGCTTACAGAGAACGATCTGGACAAGAAACGCGTGAATAGGATGAATGAGTTCGAAGTAAACTAGCTCCATTAATATAAAATGACTAAATTGCAGATAGATAGCGATGATCATGATAAGCAACACGACGATCATGATAAGCAACACGATGATCACGATAAGCAACACGATGATCATGTTCGTGGTTATGGTAATTGTAGTATAATAATTAAGGCACCAAAGTTAGTATAATTTAAGGAGAATATAGCGATCAAATGGATTGTTATTGGGAACGATTTGAATGTTATACTAAGTTCGTTCATTGGTCTCATCGTTTTACTGCATGACCGATTATGTTGGTGAGTATATGTTATATTCCCTAATGGCGATGCCATGTACTTACTACAAAATCTCGAATTTAGTACTTCATGGGAATTATTCGATCAATTAACATCATGGAACTTCTTCGCTAGAACTGTATTCACCAAGACGATCATCACAACTTCATACGACCGGACACTTAAATCGGTTCTAGGAAAAAATGGCTCCGGAAATAACGTCACCCGGCAAAGTGAAAAATTGGAAATAATGGCACATTTTTGTATTTTTCTTATGATTCTTAGCAACATGTCTTACACATGTTTCTTATTTGATTTTCTTTTTAATGTTTATTTTAATATTGTATGAGGTAAAGCGAACTGTAATTTGGCAGTAGGGTAATTAGCTTTTATGTATACATGTACTTCTAAAAATGTAGCTTCTCTAATTAGTTTAGCCTCTCAAAATTTTGTAGCTTCCCACATTATTACTTGAGTGATTATAACAAAATTGATAATTACCTCGAGACCTTTAAAAAGCTGACTTACCTGACTACTCGTTTACGTTTACTTGTACTTTGGTAATGCCATAAACACCTCTGAACACCTCACCTTTGTAGTATAGATCAGTAGTTAATTGGATTCCATCTTTACATAACACTATAATTTAAAATGCTCTTTGTAAAGCAATTAGTACAAACACAGATAGAAACGTTATTATAAATAACACAAACTGATAGAATTAATTATAAATAAAGGGGGACCTGAAGGAACCCTGAGGACCTAAAACACTCTGGCAGTGGTATTTTGGCTGCATCTTTCCGTACTGCTTCCCTGTGAGTGGTGGCGGAGGAGATTTCTTAACCACTCCAACATAGAAGCTGTGCTGATTAAGCGACAGCCTGGGGATTCTGTTGCAGGTGTCAGTGTCTCGGCTCAAGTCATATGGTGATTGTGCGTTTAGTGTTGCAGCCCCCAATTTGTGGAATAGGTTGCCGGCAAATATTAGAAATGCGTCGTCTCTTGGAAATTTTAAGTCTCTTCTAAAAATACACCTATTTAAGGTCGTTTTCACAGTTAAATAATTATTATCTTTTAAATCATTATAGGGTTTTTACAGACATCTTATTTGGGGTATTATTATATTATATATTATTTGTACAGTGTCTTTGAATGGCTCCTGCTAGTAAGGGCACTTATTATTATTATAATCACTAGAACTACTCGTATGATCTGGAATTAATTAACTTTAGCAAAAGAACTCCTCGAGTTGACAAGAACAACCAGGTCATTAATTGCATTAAGCCTACCACAGTTAATAATGATCACATAAGTGAGGAATAGAACTACTCCTATGACGTTGGCTCCTGCTAGTAAGGGCGCTTTATTAAATATACATTATTATTATTATTATTATTCTCCCCGAAAAACAAATCAATTGATTCAGTGATCTCTGTGACTGTCAAATATGGAGGTTATTACTGTCAGTAAAGGTGGTCAGAAGATACTTCTAGGTACTTAAGCAGATAACCAAGTCTCGCAAAACTAAATGGAGAATGTAACCAGCGTACTACTGACGGAAAGGCAATTGTAACTACGTCTCTTGATCTTGATGACCCTGTAACATCTGACAACAACAACAACGATGTCCGGTGATACTAACTGACACAAACTTATGTGGTTTATTCCTCAAGATACAGTATACTGAATATAGTAGTCTATTAAGACACATGGTACATCTCTCTTTCTTACAAACAAAAGTTTACAAAAATACTACACTTAGGTCCATTCATTACGTAGACATGCTCGACTAGTATCAACACGTTTTAACACCAAAGTATGTTTTGTTAAGACATATGAAATAACTAACATCGACACCAAATCAATCAAATTTATGTATTACCAATCTGTATTATATGATATTGTCAGCTTTAAAGTTAGCAATTATTTCTGGTATAGTCATTTAAAATGTACGACTGCATAAACTGGTTCAAAACATCTGGTATGTACCAAATACAAATTTTCAATCATTCATACCAAACTTCATATCTTAATATTGATTATCAAATTTACAAGTCTAGTTTCACTGGGGCTCTGACAACACGACCACTACGCGATGCTTTTGGAGTGTTAACAAGGTTACCAGTTCCTGGTTTTGGTATACCTGGAGTCAGTGGTTGTACTGGCTTGTTCACACTTTGTGCTTCAGAATGACGTTCTATGGTTTCTGTCATAGTTTGTGTTTCAGGCATAGGGACTGGAGAAATGTTTGGTGGTGTACTGGGTAGTGGCAATGGGTTTTGATACACCATCGTACATGATGGCGTTGGAGTAGAATGTTCCTGTGCTTTATAGGTTGACAGGGGAGATATTTCCTATTCCATCTGTACCTTCTTCCACGACACTCAACCACGTATAATCTTGGTATTTTATTATGAGACAACACTGTTGCAGTAAGCCACTGCTTGGACCCTGTTAGCGGAGCCACCCTAACTGGGTCACCAGGAAGCAATACAGGTAAGTCTGAGACTGCCTCGTTGTCATAGTAGTGGCATTGCTTTTCTTTCTCGCCTTCCAACTGTTGTCTCACTTTGTCAATGTCGTATGACTGCGGCTTCAGTAAATCTCGTGATATTGATAGTTTGTTTCTAGATCGGCGGCTCATCAGAAGCTGTGCTGGTGAAACCTTACAGCTCTCTAGTGGCGTTGTGCCGTAATCAAGAAGAGCAAGGGTGTTTGTCCTTACACTTTGTCTACAGTCTTTTCGCTGTCTGAACTGCACGTTCAGCTTCGCCATTGGGTTGTTCATAATGTGGTGATGAAGATACATGTTCAATTTGGTAGTCCTGACAGAACTGTTTGAATTCCTTCGAAGAATATTGTGAACCGTTATCACTTCTGAGTTTCTCTGGAATTCAATGAGGACTCATTTCGCCTTTAGAGCCTCAATTGTAGTAACACTGTTTAAGTCATGCAGCAAACCCACTTAGGTGTACTTTGAGAAGTAATCTATAGTTACTATGTAGTGGTTGCCTTCATAACCAAAAAGATTCGGTTGCAATTTCTATCCTTGGCAGCTCTGGTGTTTTGGTTACACGCAGTGTTTCAGCGTGTTGCTTACTCTGGTAACTATTGCATTGCGGATAGTTGTTTATCAGTGTCTCAATTTGATGAGTCATTCTAGGCCAGAACAAGGCTTCACGGGCCCCTTTTTTATATTTTGTGATGCCAAGGTTAGAGGCATGGATCTGATTGAGCATCTCAAGCCTCATACCGGGCGGTATCACAATTCTCAGCCCCTTGTACACAATGTCATCTCATACAGATAACAGATCATGAATTGTCCAATTATCTCATATTCGATGTGGCGTTTCCTCCTTGGTATCTGGCCATCCTTTTCGAATAATAGAATGTAATTAATTTAGTTAATTTAGTTCATTGGCGGTGCACAATTGAAATTGATTGTATCGGTCAGGTGACACAGCAATGTAGCTGATCATATTAACCACGACTGGTTCAATATCTGGCTCAGATTCGGGTACATTTGCACGACTGAGTGCATCACCTATCGGTATATCCAGGCTTGCCAAAGATGTAGTAATGAAATTTCTTACAACAATGCACAATTGCAAGTATTGCTTTTTCAATTTCCGCATGGTTACACTCTGTAGGAGTCAGTGCTCTTGATGTACAAGTTATTGGGTGGCCATCTTGTAAAAGGACACCACCTAGATGGCATCACATTGAATCCTAGCATCCTTACTGGTATCATAATAGGCCAACACTGGTGTTCTGCATCACAACTATTTCAGATGATCAAAGTTCGCTTGTTGGATCTTATACCATTAGAACTCAGCTTTACTTTTGATGACATCCCTAAGTGGTGAATCTATGGCGCTCATATTTGGAATAAACTTAGACAGGTATTGCACTAATCCAAGGAATCGACGGATATCTTCCTTGTTTTGTGGAACAGGCATGTGACACACAGCCTTAAGACCTTTATGTTTGATGGATCTGGTTGTAGGCCACTTGAAGTGACCAGGTGGCCAACGTAGCTAACTTTCGACTTCTTTATCTCACACTTGTCAAAGTTGAGACTTAGATTCCACTCAGTTGCTCTAAGTACAACTTTGTTTCAGAATTTGATCATGTTCCTGTGACAAGAATATCATCCATGACTGCTCTTGCTACATCTATGTCCTGCAGCATATTACCCATTATGTGCTGGAAGATTTCTGGAGCCGATTTGATACTGATAGGTAGACGTAACCAACGGAAACGGCCTATTGGGGTGTTGAATATGGTTAACAGACTGGACTCGTAGTCGAGCTTAATTTGCAAAAATCCAGATTTTGCGTCGATCTTTGAAAAAAAACTTTTGTTCCTGACATTGACGATACCATCTCTTCCAGTGTTGAAAATGGATAATGCTCCCTACGTATATCTTTGTTTAGATCTTTAGGATCAGAACAGATGCGTAATTTGTTATTATTGACCACGGTCACCATAGAGCTAACCGAATCTGTTGGCTCTGCCTCCTTTCTCCAGTTCATGCAGCTTTGCTATTACTTTCGACACAAGTTGACGTGGTTGACGTCTGGGTCCGTGTACTACCGGTGTAACCGTAGAATCAATCTTCAGTGAATACGTTCATGGTAGTGTATCAGTCGTTAGTTTCAGTTCCGGATACTTGCTTATTTCATCTTCCGTGTATATGCGTTGTATTAGGCCGGTTGGCCTAACCTCTTACAGGCGTTCCCTGATAGTAAGTGTTGTCGATCTGCATGTACAACAAAATACAGTATATTAAGAGTTTTGTCTTTATAACGTGTTGGAAAAGTGATGCGACCTTCTACTTTGATGCGATGTCCTGTGCAGGACTGTAGGCCACGGTTAAGCTTCATCATCTTCCGTGTGCAGTTCGTGGTTTTGTGGTTCGTGGTTTTCCCACCAATCACGTAACCTGGATTATTAATGCCATCTTTATTTGCGGCAATGTTTATGAGATGAGTATAGTTGTCGTCCACTTCTTCAGTTTGATGGATGCCACTGGAGCGACGCATAGCCCAAAAATGCCCAATTTTCTGACAAATATGGCAATTGGCTTCAGAAGCCGGAAATATTCTATGATTGTCAAAATAGCCACATTTAGAACACTTCTGGGGGTTTTCTGTGCCTACACTGTTCACCTTTACATGGGCGCCCATCGCCTCTACCTCTGCTAGAGGGAGGTTCACCCTTGTTGTCCTCTTCCTCTGCCCTGCTGTCAGCCACGCCCACAGGGTCTGCCACGTCCACGTCTCCTGGCACTAGTGATAGCATGCACTTTCAGATCTTCACCAATTACACGTAGACTTTCTGGTGAACTTTCATCAATCTGTCCTACGCTAATCGCCTTCTCCAATGTTAGTGCATCTCCCTTGTCAAGGCATTTCTCTCCGACGTCTAGACTCAGTGAACGAAGCAATATCGCATCTCGCAGCACGCGATTCTCATCATTATAACCACAGTCTTTGACTAATAGTCTAAGATCAGGTACAAAGTTATCGAACCATTCCCCGGGTTTTTGCTTCCTTTTGTCGAAGGCTACTGTTGAGCGTATCTCATTCTTCTTTGCTCAGAAATGTGCACCTTATTTACCATACACACCTTCAAGAGTGTCACTCTCTGTTGGGTTTTCACCCACAGCTCGGTTGAACGCAAAGGTGCTGTAAATTTATCTACCTTTATCTTCAGTGTACGTCATGAGATATTTCACCTTCTGTTTTTTTTAATGTTTTTCTGAGCCAGTGGTCTGACGAATGTGAATTGGCAATGATGTTTAAAACGCTTCCATTCTTTGTCTAAGTTTGGCATACTCCAATTCATCGATAGTTTGTCGTGTGTATCTGCCATTTTTTAAAATATGTTTTACACCTCCACAACACAAAGATTGATTTTCTGGAGTCTCAGCATGAAGTAAAAACCCACGAGGTTCGCCGGTCGCTGTGCGCGGTCACGTGACAGCATTGAATGTGGGAACACCTCAATTCACTTGTTTACAACAATAGTTTCACTGGTAATGGTCAGCTTCGGTGTCAAATCATTCACGAAAATGTTATTTATCACCTGATCAGCATTTCTTTCCCTTAAACAACTTTTAAACTGATTTTGGGCCACTTCTGACACCATGTAACGTCAGACAACAACAACGATGTCCGGTGATACTAACTAACACAAACATATGTGATACACTATACCGAATATAGTCTATTAAGACATATGCTACAGACCCCAAGTTAGTGACTAGTCACAATCTGCAGAACCAGATTCCCTTCAAGATCTAATTATTGGTGGTGAATGAGCTCAAACATCAGGGCCAAAACCCGCAACAGATTCTCATCTTCGACAACGGGCGGACAATGACTCTCTAAGCATCGTTTTCGGTGCCAGTGATGCCTTGAAACACCTGTCACCAGCTAACACATGGTGATGATGATGATTGATGTTTTACGGCCACTTTTGTGCACAAGGTAGGCTAAATGGGCCGAGCGACCTCCAAAGGTAATGAGGCGAAGTCAAAGACGAAACAACCTTCAGATATGCCCACGCCGAGATTTGAACACGAGTGGTAGTGATCTGTAGTCCAACACGCTACCGCTAGACCACGGAGGCGCCCCAGCTAAAACATGGTACATGGACGGCAATCGTGCTGTTGCTCCTCATGGCTTCTGTCAACTCCAAATAATACACTGCCCTCTTGGCAACATTGCTGTCTCCGATACCTACGAGAAACTGCTTCTGGTGGTGAACTTCCCTGTAGACTTGTCAAACGTGTGTATGTGAGGCTTCAAGCTCGCATTCAGCAGTTGTATGTAGCCAGGAGTGAGGGTACCAAGACCACTGAAGAGTTTCTTTGAGGTACCGGTCACAACTTTCGCTGGAAACAAACAATGGTGCCATTATTTCCAATTTCTTACTTTGCTAAAAGTGGTATTCTTGCAAACCCTCCCTGTTGCATCTACAACGAATTCGGTCCGCTTTCATCATTGTGTTATGTCTGCATGGGACGTTTTTGAAATAATTTTGTTAGTCAGTGATAATCTCTGCATGTATATCATGTATAAAATAATATAACATTCAATAATACCACTCCCCACCCTCAACTAAGTCTACGCCAATACACCTCGACAAATATGGAATTGACTCACCTGTGTATCGTACTAGCTAATTAAACGGTCATAACTAGGTGGAAATATATTACCCTTCTAATTACTTGATACAGCCACAACGCATTGCTAGATAATTATTAAAATAATTAAAATACACCTAAAATATTAATACAACAATATAATCGACAGGTACTTACTTGTACATTCAATTAATTGTAGGTATAAACTGCGGGATCCTAGATTAACCAGTGAGAAATAAGAATTTGTATAATTTTCAGTAAACTGAATATAATTCAGAGAAAGGTTGGAGATATCAGGATCATATAAATTAAATCACAGTTGTATTTTGGGTAGCCGAAGAACCATCATGGATCCACAGAGTGTATCGGCATCTTTGTTGATTTAATTATGTATTGGGGGGGAGGTATTTCTATGAACATATACTGGCTTATCTCCGTATGTGCCATTATTTCCAATTTTTCACTTTGCCGGGTGCCGTTTTTTCCGGAGCCATTTTTTCCTACAACTGATTTTAACGACCGGTCGTATGAAGTGTTGTGATGGTCTTCTTGATGAACGCAGTTCTAGCGACGAAGTTACATGGTGTTAATTGATCGAATATTTGAAATTCCTTAGAAGCACTAAATTCAACATTTCGTAGGAAGTACAGTAGGGAACATAACATAAACTCGTCTGTTGATAATAACAAAATCATCAATGGTCAGGCGTTAATTAGGTCACCTGCTTGTCCACCCGTTTATTTATTATATAATTACCTCCATATGTGGGCATCACGATAATAGATTGCTCAGGATAATGAGGCTATTCCATTAGTGTCACCTTAACGTAACATTGTTGATTATTGTTCATCTAATAGGATGCAGGTGCAAAACAACGGTATTCGGATTACGGAACCAGATCGAATATCAGTTCGTTGTGGAAGATGACGTAACCCTTTTGTTGTTGTTGTTGTTGTCCATGTTCTATTAGTCTCCAGTGTGTATATGAACTCCTCGTCTTTTGCTGCCACCTGGCGGGACAAAATATGTAACACCATCTGGTGGACAAGCTACATACACATAGGTTAGCCGGAGAGAAGGGAGTGCGGTCTTCCGTTATGTGTTACTGGTAGCCGGCGATTGGACGCTTTAGAAAGGCATTGACTATAACAGATTAAGGCTAATTCTGAATCGATTTATTCAAGCAAGCGTCGTACGCGTCGGTAGAATCGACGAAAACTTGTAGGCTACTACCAAATTACGTCATGAACTCGTCGTCTTCGTCATCGTCAAGCCAACAAACCGTCGGCGTCAACATTCCATTGGTGAGGTTCTGCTGCGATGTAGTGTTGTCATTCCCGTTGGCGGTACTCGGCATTTTCGGCAATTCTCTATTGCACGTCGTGTTACGACGCCATCATACGCGTTTCGCAACCGACGTCCTGCTCCACGTTTTGACTTTCACCGATACGATGATACTGATTAGTTCTGTATTACTCCGATCCATGAGGCACGTCGGTTGGCAAGCTTACGACGATGCCTATTGTTACATCTTCGTCTCGCTCTATCCCACCGTCTACGTCTTTCGTTTGGTTGACATCTGGATAACGGTCATTGTGGTAATCGAACGTTACGTCGCCGTAATGAGTCCCGAGCATACGGTACGTCTGGACACGCCACCCCGTGTCTACGTCATCATAGGCGTTACGGTAGTGTGTGCGATCGTCTTTTCGGTGCCGAGGTTCCTGGAGTTTTCCCTGACCGAAGTCGAGCCGACGGCTAGACCCGGTTTTAAGCCCACGGCTTTGGCCCTGAACAAGACGTACACAGTCGTTTACAAGATTTTCATCTTCTCAATCGTGATGTACGTCGTACCAATGGCCCTTCTTATAGGCTTCAACGTCAAGCTGTTCCTCGCCGTGAATCATGCCGTTCATGAGATGTCGGCAATACCCGGCCGCTACGCCAGAGGGCTTGATACGGTTATCTCCTGCCGTCAGGTGACCTATATCGTTCTAGTCTTTGCCTCTTGCTGCATCACGTGCAACGTCGTCGCCATGACAGCGCAGGTCGTCTGGACACTGACTATGTGCTTCGACAAACTGCGTCATCTGGATACGATTCGGCGTATCTTGGCCAACGTCAGTAACGTTTTTGTGACGTGTAATTCGACCAGCAATGTCTTAATTTTGTTATCACTCAGTCGTAAGTTCCGTGATGGCATATGTCAGACGTTCAGCTGCAGGATGATGTCATCACATACTAACCATAACGCTATCGTGATGGAGCCATTGAACTTGTAATTTCAGATAAACAATTAAAAACAACTTTCCTTAAGATAATTATTGTGGCAGCGGCTAGAACATCAATGGCAGCAGCAGCAGCAGCAGTAGAAGGAGTAGTAGCAGCAATAGCAGGAGTAGTAGTATCAGCAGTAGCAGCAGCAGTATGAGGAGGAAGTGCATAGTTGCAATACAATACTTAACTTTTATATTTATTAAGCCACAGGAACGGACATATTTATTTTTACCTGAAATAGTATTATCGTGTAGCACCCATATTGTTGTAAAATAACATAAATTGAATTATATATGAGACGGAATTTGCTAAATGTCGCAATGTTACGTTTTGAAAGTATCTGCTATATTTTGATATGTTATAATGTTATTTACTCTGAATATGTTGTTCATATATAAGTTAATTTGTATTTTCATCAATATTTCACACAGTTTAGTGATGTATATATTAAATAATTGTACAAAATCATAGTTTATATGGGAAATGTCCACTAAAATTCGGTGATTTTTCATGTCTTTTTGCCGGTTACGTCATAATAATTTATCAGAACATATGCATTGACCTGTTTAATCTTATTCTGATATCTCAATTTAATCTTATATATATATATATATATATATATATATATATATATATATATATATATATATATATATATATTTCATATTTTCTTTCTGTTTGCAATTAATTATGGACGACTTATAGGAGTGGTGTATTCGTCAATAAATGTCCTATAAAAATGTTACAACATATCTTTATTGTTATTCGACGCCTTCCCGTTGCTCATTGATGACGAAACTTGCAATAATTAGTGATTTTCTTCGATACGGTCATGTGACACAATTTCCGTTCATCCTCTTACTGGGTGAAATGTTTTGGAGAAATAATCCATGCTAAGCTGATAATTAATATTACGCGATACCTACGATGAACAAAAATGCTAAATATGGCAAAAACAGGTGATGATATTACGTCGAAATTTAAGATTGTGAAAACCATACCCATGATGCATCGCTCTCGGCCATTTTCGGACAAACTGCCGCCATGAAACCCAGAAGAGGAACATTGTTTGAATTTTTATCAGAAATTTTGTTGTTCTTACGCCATAAATATGGACCCATTCACAGTTTACAAAGCCTACAACTATGCAAATATTCATTTAATGTAACGAATCTGTCATTTTGACGTTTTGGAACTTATATAGACTGAAATGTGATCAAATATGAGTGGCAATGGAAAGTTTTGTAAATGTTTTTATCAAACACGTGCTGACTGTCACGTAACATGGACGAGTCCAGATATGAATGATGTAATGAGGACATTTCAATAGCATCAAAACTTGTGTGCATACTCTTGTGTTGCATTAACCTCAAATAATTTTTAAAAATGTGTTTTTTACCCTACTCCGACAATACATTTCACCCAAATAAGTTTGGTGCAAACTTGCACTTCAAGGTATTGAAATAAAAATATTTACATAACATGCTTGATGTAACCAGGACAATTTTGTCATATGAATGGTGTAACGTGAATGGTTCGGATACATCAATGATGTAACGTGGACATTCCGTGTTACAATAAAATTAATTTATAATATTATCAATTATTGAAAAATTAGTGGAAAAGTTAAAGACATGCTTATTTTGGATCATATGTAAAATTATTAATACTATTTGAAGCTAATATGGTCGGGATTGGGTGTTTTAAAAAGACGCGTCTTGTTACATCATTGTGACATTTAGCAAATTCTGTCTCGTATGTATATATATATATATATATATATATATATATATATATATCGCTGGATATATAGATAGGACAAAGGTTTGATACGTCATAAAAATATAGCTTGGACACGAAATCAATAATATGGAAATTTTATTTTAAAGCAATTAGTTATTATTCACAATATTCTTTTTAAGCATAAAATTGAACAAATCTTTTCATAAGCTTCGATAAAGGTATAACATGCGAAATGTGGGTTAAAATTGTGGCCTCACAATATATGAAGGGCGTTTCATCTTTCATTTCACCAAATTACGTTCAGAAAGGCAGGGCTCGTTAGCTGTGCATAAAATAAATCACAAATTTACAGTAATTAGAATGGTTCACTTCATTTTCGTGTTTTTATTCGATGGTTTTGGTTTTGTTGTTCGGGGAGAATCCCCAGGCTGTCGCTTAATCAGCACAGCCTCTATGTTGGAGTGGTTGAGAAACATCCTCCCCCACCACTCACAGGGGAGCAGTACGGAAAGATGGAGCCGAAATACCCCGAGGGTGGTCACTGCCAGAGTGTTTTACGTCCTCAGGGGGTTTTTAACGTCCCCCTTTATTTTAAATAATTCAGTGGTCATCCACCCACGATGTAGTGAGCCGAGAAATTAATCCCTGGAAAAGTTTCGACCTCTTACGGGGTTCGAACCTGCGACCGTTGGCACCAAGTGCCGAGTGCTTAACCGCTAGGCCACCGGAGCTCACTATTTTTTTAATATTTAAAAAAAATATTTTATGCTGTGTTTATTTCTTTAAACGGTGAGTATAATGATGCAATATTGATTCAAAGAAAATATGTTTTAATAGTGATGTAACTGAAAACGGGGGTGTCATATAACGAAATAAAACTACTTCGTTACTCTACTTGAGTAGGTTTTATCCAAACAACTGGAAGTAACGAAGTAATATTTCAACTAACTACTTTAACTTGTAATGAAGTAGTTTTATTTGTGGTAACGGTACTTTTTACTTCGTTACTTTCGTTTACTTCGCGTTACTTATTTAATCATAACATAATAATAATAATAATAATAATAATAATAATAATATTTTATATAGTGCCTTATTCAACCAAAATTGCTCTAAAGCGCTTTACATTTAAAACACAACTAAAACCTACTCTGAACTCATATAGCTCAAATACATTTTATACATAATAAACTGGTTTAAAATGATAAATATGGCAAAATAAATAAATGGGTTTTAAGAAAATTTATAAATATGTCTTTATACTTGCTACGAGTTTAATGTGGTTTGGTAACTTGTTCCACAGCCTGGGAACTGATACTAGGAAGGAAGTCTCTCTGTACATTCCTGTATGGCTTTTTGTACCCTCAAAAGTGAACAGGACTCGGATCGGAGCATTCTCACTGGTATATAATTTTTAGATCAGATCGCTTAGTGGTGCTGTTCCACTCAATACATTGAATGTATGAAACAGGATCTTGTAAAGTGATCTGAAACGTACAGTAAGCCAGTGGCGCTGGAACAAAACTGGTGTTATACGTTTCCTTCTTAGAATGCGTGTCACCAGACGTGCAGCACAGTTCTGCACTCGCTTGCTGTAGACATGGGGGGGTGTTATATAACAGTGCATTGCCATAGTCCAGTCGGGAAATAATAAGGGCTTGGACTAAAGGTTTGCATGTCTCTTTTTTATGTACTTACGAATAAGTCCTATATTTCTTATTTGATAATAACAGGACTTACATATAGAATTAAGAGAGAACCGTGGATGACGCCGGGTCTCATGATATCACCAAGAAATAAATCGAAATTATACACCAAGAAACTGAAGAAACCAACCGAGCTTAATATAAACAAGTACAAAACGTATGTAAAATTACTCAATAAACTGAAACGTGGAGCAAAAATAACATAATTTAAAACTTCAATTTTCGTAAATAAGTAGAATGCTAAGTAATTATGGAAACTTCTCAAACAGGCAATTGGCAAAGTAAATAATAAAGCAAACTTACCACGTTCCTTCCTAGTGGATAACAAGACGGTGACCGATGAAGATGCGATAGCAAAAGGCTTCAACAATTATTTTCTAAAATCGGTTTTAATATTAGTCATAACGTCCCTGTATCTAGAAAATCATTCGACAAATACTTGCCTTATCATAATGCAAAATCTATTTTTCTCGATCCCATACACCTAATTATTAGGGGTCATAAATGTGGCAATGAAGTTTAAACCTAAAACAAGTTGCAGATCCGACGGTGTTTCATCTAAATTATTAATATAAACCATAGATCAAATGGTTTATTCTATCACACATATTATTAACCTCTCCTTAGAAACGCTACATTTCCAAATTAGTTGAAACGCGCCAAGGTCATTCCAATATACAAATCAGGAGACTCATGCATACTAAACAATTACAGAGCAATAAGCCTGTTATCTTCTTTCTCCTAGTTACTCGAGAGAATCGTTTACAATAAAATTATGAAATTTTTAACAATAAATTATCTCTTAACACACGTAAAACTAATTATATGCTGATACACTCCCCATACAAGAAGTGTGATTTTAGCAATTTATACCTATCTGTAAACGGAAATACACTCTCCAGGGAAGATAGTTTCAAATTCCTGGGTATTTATATTGACGAATCGTTGTCCTGGAAAAACTTGAAATACATAAATAGTAAAATTTCCCGATCTCTATTTGCTATGAAACAATCTAAAGTGTTCCTTCCCAAGGAAAGTTTGAGAACACTGTACTTTTCACTGATAAATTCGCACATATTTTACGGAATTCTTATATATTAAACAACACCCACCTCTTTAAAAAAACGCAATTCACAATAAAAAATGCTTTAGTCACACCGATCCGCTTTTCAAACAGTCAATGATATGAAGGTATCTGATTTACATGAGCTCGAGGTGCTGTCGTTTATGCATGATTATATAAATGGGAAATTGCCATCTTCCTGTGACGATATTTATCGTCGTAATAATTAGATAAACAGTGCATATCTTACCCGACAATCATACTTGTATCATGTAGCAAGAACCAAGTCAAAATCTATCGACATGCTTCCACTGTTCAACTTTCCAACAACTTGGAATACATGGAGCCATATACTAAATGTAAATACCACGCGATCGTGCCTTAAAAGGGTCACCAAGTCCGTATTTCTGGACCGTTATGTTGGTGTGGCAAAATGCGGAATTTCATATTGTAATGACTGCTACGACACACGATAATGTGTCATTGAATTTATCATTTCCTCGTCCTTGTTGTCCTTCAGTTATTTCTCCTTCGACACCGTGGTGGATGTTACGTTGTTGTGCACATTTATTATTATTCTTCAATTTCGCAGCAAATGGTTACCTGTTAGCATATTTTGTTTTTGTGCTGGTTACTTGTTAGCATATTTTTATGTACTGCTCTTCCTATCATTTAAATGTATTTCAAAGTTAATGATTCGCTGAATATCCACGGGGGGGGAAGTGTTATCAATATGCCATTGTTATCAATCAATATATGACACTTAATTGTATATATGATTGGAAATGGAAATATCTATCTATCTATAGAATTCACCTGCTTCTCCAATCCTAATTTATTATCTAATATAAGCCCTAGATTTCTTACAGACATGGAAGAATTTATATAACTGCATGGACCCTACCTTAAAGTGAAGATTCTCAGTTTTCTTTACATGTTGCTTGGATGAGAAAAAAATTAATTCTGTCTTGTCCTTATTCAATTTCAGCATGTTGCTGTTCATCCAAGTACTAATTATGTCTGCGATACAAGCTTCAATTGAAGATGAAATATCATCACATTTATCACATGGCTTTAAAGTCATGTACACTTGTGTATCATCGGCATAACAATGATATTTAATATTATGCTGTTTAATAATTTCACCATCTGATGATGTTTTATCTGCAACTGAAACACACTTAGTTGTCTGTGAGGTATATATGACTTTACCTAAGTTAAAGATAAATTTCCTTGATAAATAGCCTATGATTTAAGAGACCATTGATACAGTTGCTGCAAATTATCATTACAAATTGTCACTAACTTGTGTATCTTCGATGAATTTATGGTAAACAAACATATTTTAATATGGTGTGGTATTGAAATGATTTTTGTAATACTTATTTTGGAAGGCACGCTTTATTCTATACTGTTTCAGCTGAAGCCAACTGTTTTCTAAGATTCACCGTAATTAAATGTTCAATCGCATTGGCGACACCAACTTTGAGAATCAGCTTTTGCTGAATTGGAACAAGGGGTTTGTTAGGTGAACTGAAGGTGGGATCACATCTGCACGTCTAAGGACTCAATGAACCAAAGGTGGCAGCATATGTCTGTGGACGCAGCGAATTTGGTTCACTCTTGTGCATTTAATATCCAAATACAAAGATTTATGTAATTCATTGGAACACAAAATATGACAAACAAGTTTGGTTCTCATAATTTGTGTTACAATAAATATTATCTTCTACTTTCACTTTTCACTTTAAGTAGATTTTTACAAGTTTACTTTTACTTCTATTGAATTAATTTTGAAGACTTACTTTTACTTCTACTCAAGTACAAAATAAAAGTAGTTCAGTTACCCTGCTGATAACTGGCAAAACTTTTTTTAGCTAGAGTATTTGCAAACATTACACAATTAGTTTGTTACAATAATTTACTTTCTAACCCGTATTTCAGCTTTTATCTACTGTAATATATGTTAATTCTTCATTCCCCATTTGCATCAATTCAGAAATTATTGTTGATAAATAAAAGAACACCGGCATGGTAAAAAAGAACAATTATGAATTGTTTTGCATTGGTATGTGTTGAAAATATTTTAGTACCATAAATTATTATTCTTCTTTCACCTATCGTCCCTCCTGGGACATAGACTGTTGACAAAAGTCTTTCCGTCTTCTGTCCTGGGCTTTTGTTTCAAGCTTCCTCCAGCTGTAACCTGTCTTCTTTGTGTATGTCAGGAGATCCCTTCTCCACGTATTTCTTGGCCGTCCTCTTTTTCTCTTTCCTTGTGGGTTCCATGTTAGCGAGATAGTGATGTTTGATGCTGTATGACCAATCCACCATTTTCTCTGTCTGATCTCATCGTCAGCATTCTGTTGGTGTGTTTTTCTCCCACATTTCACTGTTACTGATGGTATTTGGCCAGCAAATCTAGATGGTTCTTCTCAGAGTTATTGATACAGGTCTGCACTTTCTTGGTGGTGGTGTTAGTTGTCCTCCATGTCTCTGATCCATACAGTAGTACAGACTTCATGTTAAACAGGGGTACCTTTGTGTGTAATGACAACATTTTGGAGCTCCACATTTTCTTGAGCTGTATACATGCTACTCTAGCTTTGCCAATCCTTGCCTTAATATCCGCATTTGTACCACCATATTTATCAATGATACTACCTAGATACATGAAGGTCTCTACCTCCTCAATTTAATTTCCTTACAGATTGACTGGCTCCATGCTGACTGCATTTACCTTGAGGGTTTTTGTCTTACATTTATGTATATTTAAGCACACTTGTGAAGAAATGGCTGCTAGTTCACTTGTCTTCTCCCGCATCCGGTAATGGCTGTGGGACAACAGTACCAGGTCGTCGGCAAAGTCCAGATCTTCGAGTTGCGTTTTAGAGTCCACTGGATTCCATTTCTTCTCTGCTTTGTGCATGTTTTCATAATCCAATCGCTGACAAGAAGGAAGAGAAATGAGCACAACAAGCAACTTTGTCTAACTCCAGCCACCATGCATTACTATGCAGCCTGTTCCTTCATAGCTGTTCTTAACCAATCTGACTGGTTGGTATGCCATAATGTCTAGCAGTTTCTATAGTGTATCCCTGTTTATGCTGTCAAATGCCTTTTCGTAGTCAACAAAGTTCATGTAGAGTGGAGAGTTCCATTCCAAGGATTGCTCTACTATGATGCGCAGTGTAGCAATCTGACCAACACATGATCTGTTTGGGCGGAATCCAGCTTCTTGATCTCTCACTCATGGGTCAATTTCACCTTTCATTATTTCCAAGATTATTCTCTTGAAGACTTTCCCATGCACTGACAGAAGTGTGATTCCTGTGTAGTTGGAACAGTTGGTGAAGTCTCCTTTCTTAGGGAGTTTTATGAGATATCCCTCTCTCCAGTCTGATTGCACTTCTTCCTTTTCCAAATTCTCAGTAAAAAGAGGGTACAATAGTTCCACAGATGTGTCGATGTCTGTCTTCAGTGCTTCTGCTGGGATGTCATCCTTTCCTGTTGCTTTATTATTCTTCAAGTGCTTTATGGCCCTCCTGATTACTTCCTTGATCGGCTTGTCACATTTGATGGGTAGATTTACTTTTGCTAGCTGTAGGTCTGGGGGGGGGGGCACTGTGACAGGTCTATTCAGCAGTTCTTCAAAATATTCAGCCCATTTGTTGAGTTGTTGCTCAGTTCCCATGATGCTCCTTCCTGGTTTCCTTTAACGGGTCGTTCTGGCTTGCTATACAATGTTTCCACTATCTGCAGCTTGTTCTGCCTGACTGTTGATGTAGTTTTGTTTGTCCATTTTTACACTCTTCTTTACCTCTCTGCTGGCCTTTGTGTGATCTTCCTATGCCTTTGTTACTCGTGTTCAACTGTTGTTTAATGTTGTTTATCATCTTCTTCAGGCCAAAGACTTCTTGGCAATTTGATGTCAGTATATTCTTGATGTTCTGCCATAGGCTGTTCAGGTCTTCTTCTTCATACTGCTCTTGTAGCACTTGAAATTTATAGCAAGGTTCAGCTTGTATTCCTCTTTCGTCTCTGGATCTTTCAGAAGGCAGATATTGTACTTTCGTTTGTTTGTTGCTGTACCCATCCAATTTTTCTTGAGCTTGAGTTTAAGTCTGGCAATCAGCAGGTGGTGGTCATATGCCACGTCTGCTCCTCTCCTAACTCACATCTTCAAATGACCTCCTAAATCTCTTTCCAATGCAAATGTGATCTATCTGGTTCTCTGTCAAGTTATCAGATGATACCCATATAGTCTTGTGTGTAAACATGCTACCCCCAATTGTAATGTTGTTCAGTGTATGTGTGTCCACAAATCTCTCTCTGTTTTTGTTCATCTCTCCTACACCCTGGGTTCCCATAATTTCTTCATATCCGTTGTTGTCAGTTCCAATCTTCGCATTGAAATATCCCATGAGAATGATCACATCCTTTTCTCTGCACTTGTCTAGGATGCTTTATAGCCTGCTGTAGAACTGGTGTTTGGTTTCTTCATCGTTGGTGCGTAGCACTGGATGACTTCCATCTTGATTTTCTTTTTCTGTGTTCTGAAGGATGCTGTGATGATTCATTGACCATTCGTTTTCCATCCTATCAATGCCCTCTGTGCCACTCTATGAATGCTACCCCTTCCGGGTGGAGGGCATCCTCTTCCTCATATCCGGAGAAGAGCAACATGTCTCCCATAGAAATTCTTCTTTGTCTGTCAAGTCTGTGTCCATCTTGTTTCACTGATGTCCAGCAATTCAATGGTCATTTCCACTGCTACTTGTGCCGTCTTTCCTATCTGGTACATGGTTCTCACATTCCATGTTCCCATATTGAGGTCCTCATGATGAAGACCCTTCCTCTTCCAGGCAAGAGTTCTTTGTACTTTCTGTTTTCAATGTTCCTGTAGCGAGTATTTTTGTATATGCTCAACGATCCTCCTTTCTCATCTGGGCTTGGGACCGGCCATGGTGGAGTTTAATTATATCCAAGATAAATATCTTGTTATTCATTTATATGCATAACTGTTTTAGTTCAAGTAATTTTGTGTATGCGTGTCAGGACACACACACACACACACATGGTGGCACTAGCATCAACACCTAAACATCCTTTAAAACCTATACTTCCATAAATCTATACATAAATTAATCTACACATATTTGAATCTAAACATACAAAAAACCTATTAATAACATCTATACAAATGTAGACTTATATATATATATATATATATATATATATATATATGGGCTACTCATCAGATGGTGGGTACCAGATAATCCACCTTTTGTGGGATAACCTTTTATCATAGATAATCACCAATTGTGTATACCTTCTGATGACTCATCAGGGACTTATCTCAGATTGAACTTTTTCACACAGAGACATGTAATGTCTTACTAAGCCCTTGGGGTGTGTGTGTGTGTGTGTGTGTGTGTGTGTGTGTGTGTGTGTGTGTGTGTGTGTGTTATGAGATGTGCCTCATTTGATTTAGCACCTCATACACACATGACATCATTCATATTAATTAAACACACAACATACCGTAATAAAATTAAGAAGCTGTAATTATCTATTAATCCTTTATTATGACCAAAGCCAATAGTAACAACTATCTTATATCATAACAGCACCATATGAGGCCTCATTCTTTCCAATCTGAAGCAGCCCAATGTGGAAGTGGAGACGAGAACTCCCAGTTCGGTCCCTGCAGTAATAAAAAACAGATCACACTCGGTTCAATATGACTGTTACGACACACATTGGACCTGCACTAATATGGCCATCCTTAATTATTAGTTAATACTTGAGAAATGTGAACACATTATGGCAGTGGCCACAGCAGCAAGTCTGCCAGTCTATGACCAACTAAAAAAAACAGGCCATGGCTTAAATGAAATTGGAATGATACTGTTTATTTCCTACAGTTATATTACTTCACTATAAGATTAAAGCAACAGTAATGATTCACACAAATCAAAACTTCATATTTGTTTCCACCGCTGATTTCAATCATGTTGTTTTCTGTGTTAGATATCAGTTACGTTTCTATCAGTGATAGTTACAATAATGAGTATACTGGTGCTGTAGTTGTTGTTAACAGTTACGACAGTTTATCTAAATGAAATAAGAGGTTTTTTAACGGCTTGAACATTATCATGTAGTAGCTCGGCGATGATTATTTAACACCATTAGTTTAATAAGGATACGCCGAACCACAGAAAAATTAGAGTAACATTGAGGACAACACAGTAAAGAGATCACCGCCATACGGAGTTCCACGTTACCTAACTCTGTAGTGACTAGTGATAATTTCTAGATCAAAAGTGAATCAGAATTATTCACACGCCACATCGCAGTATATTAAATCATACATGTCATATCTGATCCATGTCAAACAAACCTTGTATCTCAGAGCATGTAAATACATCACTAACTCTTCTGGCTTTGGCTCTTTGAATTGACGCCGACAGTCTAAACATGTAGGGTCGAAGGTCATTTTAGATGGATCCAGAGCTGGTCTGTCTGGATTAGATCCTATCCGCAATTCAGCCGATGATCCATCCACTGAGTTATCCTCTTTACTAATTGAGGATTGAGGAATATGAGATGAGGACACATTATTAGAATCAAGATTCTGTTCTCTCATTGTCCATCTCAAATCATTATATGTTGTGGTGTTAGTTACAGATGTCTGCTTGTCGTCAGGTATCTTATCACTACATTCCTCATCTGGTTTATTATTTCCAGATAAAAAATCCAGATCTTTGATGTCCGGAATGATATACTTCATTTTATCGTGATTTTTCATTATTAATGCAACAACCTGTGAAAATATATAAATGTATTATATATTACATATACCGATAATAAATAATATTGTCAAACAGAGATTTATGTTGTCTCATGTAATCATGAAAAGGAGAAATTCAGGTGAAAATGTTTTTATAACAATGAACCTTTCCCAGTATGAAATCCTGCCACAAATAAGATTGTGTGAAAATAAATGGGGCTTACTCAAAGAACACATTCCAAATTTGTGTATTAAAATTACTAAAATAAGCAAAATATATTTAAGAACCAAAACTTTCAATATAATATACTTGGTTGAGTCATCATGTGCTTGTTTGTTCTAATATAACTGTTCTAGGATTAACATTACTTCATTCCAATTTAGGTAAAAATAAAGATCACATTTATTTTCTTACCTCTTCTGGTGTTTTACCATAATCACTTCCAGTGCCCCTTTTTGGTCCCCAACAATCACTATTGTATAGTGTATCGTTAACAATCGGATAGCCTATAACAGAGAATAACTTTATTTAACATAGATATACACCAGTAATATTATTTGTTTTTGTTTTAAATTCCAAAGAATTATTATTTATAGCAAAAAGTCAATATGCTCTATACTATAGTATCTATACTCTCTTTTCAGTTTATTTCTGGAGCTGTTTTTTTTGGAGCTATTTCACCATGATATAATCACCAAGTTCAAGAAGCAAAATCTTTGAAACTCTTGCATGTATTGAATGTATAAAAACTACAAGACGAAGTATCAGCATTTATTAAGGTACCCTTGCTTTGAATTATTCAGGATCTTTACTTGATGACAGAAACAACAGGCTTATTACACTTACCTAGATACTGCAAGTGAACTCGTATTTGATGAGTTCTTCCAGTATGTGGAAAACCTAATAAAACATTGGGAAAGTATAATATTTTGACCACACACGCACATGCACACACACACAATATACAGATTTATTTAAAACAAGAAGCATACATATTTTGTATATGTAACTCACATCTGACAACGCTGGAATTTCCATTGTAGCTCATACGTTCAAATGTTGTCCAAGCTGGCTTACCCAAGTTTGTGATATACTGTATACCAAGTTTATGTGACAATAATCCAATTGGCTTTTGACATTCTACAGTCCCACTACAGAAGTACAAAATATGCATTACTAAACTGGCACACTCGTTTGGGATATCCATGAGTCTTATCATTTCTCTCGACCATAGGATAAATGTCATGTAATCCTATGAGAAAAAACTCATCAGGTAACAACGTATTACTAGTATCACATTCTACCTTGGGAAATCTCCCTCAACTCTGCAGACATATTCTTTTTGTAACTGACGACCTGACACCTGACGACTGATTTCAGCTGCTTTCTCAATATTCTTAGCCAAGAGAAGGAGTCCCGATGTTAGCCTGTCTATACGATGTACAACTGTTTAAATAAAACAAAGAACTGCATAATAAATGCCAACCATTCCTTGTAAACATACAGCAGTGCATTAGATCTGTTGGTAAGGATTCAGAAATCTTACAGAATTTGCCATAAAAGGTTTAATTTGATGAGTCATATTGTGAGGTGAACAATGGGTGAAAAAAAGACCTGAAATGGTAATTGTAAAATAAGATGAGTCACATGAGAAAATCTGAAAGAAAGATACATACTGGCACAAAAACACTTCTGGACAAAATATATTTACATTTGACATTCTTGTATCCATGTTCTCTACTCAGTATAAATGTAACAGAGTTGTGTCGGAAGCACCCACAAGGATGGCATGGTATCGATGATGGCTTATTTATCACCAACATATCATCACTGTCGTGAAGAATCTCTATCGGATCAGCAGTCACTGGCACCTCATGTCTGGACCAAACAAAAATAACAACATAATTATCTTAAGTTGTTATTTGACTACTTCCTGTTGTGATCCAGATCTTTATCCGATAAATATTGATCCGGTCCAGTACTGAAAGAAACATTCAAGATGACATATAAATGTAGTACGAGAAATGATTCTTCTCATACAGATCTGCACACTGTTCACCTCTTACGACACGGATTATAAACACCCAAACCTGCATTGGGTCAACTCCAGATAGGAAAATGCCATTGAACTGAACCGTGCATGTGTCTTCAAATCCGAACATCTATTAACTTTATTTAATTTACTTCAGGTATTAGTAATATTTCTACAGTAGGAGACAGCATTGCACAATAAAGTAGATTAATCCCAGGTTTACTAGTTAACCCGGGTTGAACCATAGCTACTAAACATGGTTTAACTCAGGGAAAACTATGTTGATACACAGATTTATATATCCTTAACTCAGTTTATGACACACACCTGAAAAGTTAGAATGGCATGAACTTTTAAGATGCCATTAATGGTCTAATAATAGTACATATGTTACAATAAAAATATAAATGCACCAACTAAAGCCAATCCAATATTTTAAACATTCTGGTATTGGTAAAGTATCGCTCAGTTAGATACTACCACAATATATTGATTATGCAGTGATCGGCTTTATTGGTGGCTTGTTGATTGATCTCATGTTAATTTGTTTCTTCAGTCCAAAAAGTGGGGCTAATTTGGTTGATCCAGTCAGCAACTGGATGAATGGAAATGATACTGTCTTTCACTTTGTTTCGCAATGGTGTAGTTATATATAGCTGATCATGCAGTGCCAATAGTTTCATTTTAAGAGCCGATCAAATCTGCTAAAATAATGCTTGCAATATGACATATGTTACACATGGTTAACTTTACATGTGGCATAAATTCTATTAAACAAGATATATGGTTGTGCAAAATATTGGCTAGGATAATATTCTCAACGTTTGCCAAAATGTCAAAATGTATGCATCACACCTGAAAAATTCTAAATATTTTCCTCACATTCACAGAGTTAAAATTAATGTGGCCATTATTAAGGGTGGCCATTATTAACTTAATTAGACCTTAATAGTATTAAGTTCTATTGTATTACATCAATTAGGGATTAAATAGGTCTGGAAATAACTTTAACCAAGGCTGAACACAGTTAAGCCCAAAATGGAAGTTCAGCCCAGGGAGATAAATCCATTTGTAAATAATTGGTTCCTAAAATAATTCAGTGTTAGACTATAATAAAAGAGATACATGTCACAATATCATAAAAGTAATTTAAGAAATTGTAACACAATAAACGACTTACCTGTGTGCAACATGTGTGATATGATCATGGCTCTTTATCACATAATCTACATCAACAACAGAATTGTTGACAGAAACCTGGCCAGATATCAATTTTTCTTTCTATAAATATAAACAAGACTCAATTTAGTTTTAAACATCAGTTGATTACAGAAATACTTACTGCTAAAAATCTATAAAATTTAAATGTGGTATATCATTGGGGTTAAGGCATAGCTTGAACTTGAAACAAGACAGCATCACAGAGAAACATTCAAGCAGATCTGTAATATTGTTGTGCCGATATAAACCATTGCATTGAATATCTAACAGTAATCTACATATGGATCAGATAGTGTTAAACACGTTACAGAAATTATTATTACAATTTCACTTACAAAAACACTTTCTGGATAGTGTTTAAACTCATGACAGAAAACTTCCAGTAGTTTTCTTCCGACCCATCTCCCTTTTGCATAAGTGGAGAATGTAAAGGTGTAGGGGTATACTTTTCGGAGACCTGAATATAATGAAATAAGTGATTACACACACACACACACACACACACACACATACTACCACCTAGTTTTAGATATATACCAATAAATGACAGTAAGAGACTAATTGTATGGGAACCTGTTTATACCACAACCTAAGCTACATTGTTCATTCAACAGTCTTAATTTATGTACACTGCCAGCTCTAACCATGTTACCGTTTTCAAAGTAGTAAGATGTTTCCTTCGTCAAATCTATTTCAGGTAAATAGGAATTTCTCTTCTTTTTCTTCACTTTTCTTTGCTCCTTCTTTTCCTGTCTTTCCAGTTGTCTTTTCATCTGAGCATAAGAGAACAAACATAGAGATAACAAACCTTTGATAACAAAATCTATCAATAAGTTTATCCAAACTCTCCAAATTGTGATGTAAATAAAGAACATTATTATTATTATTATCTATTATTATTATACGATCGTATTTTAAATACCGTATATGCGTGCGGTTAAGTCATATTTTTTAGGAAGGAAAGGGGAGTTCTCAGAAGCACCTCGACTTAAACGAACGTCATATTTCCTACCAGCTGAACGAACAATGTTTTGGGCCATCCTTGACACACAACACTATGGGATGTCTACTAATCCATTATTATTCAATAAAGAACAATTCATTTTTATCAAACTGTTATTTGGATTTCCAAAGCATATACCAGTCTTTATGTAACAATACTTGAAAGTCATGTGCTGTTACCTACTAGTAGGCTACGTCCGAATGATTAGCTATACAATAAAAATCGCTGCTCATATTGCAAACCTAATAACACTTGCCAGTTGAAGCTACAATCTGGTATGTCATGTTTGTTTATTAATTATAACATCAAAGTGATTAGAAACGGCTTAGAAACCAGACAGGCCATCTTACCAGTGAGAGTGTATGTCACTACTGGAGCCAGTATGCAAAAACAAGTCATTTATGGGTGAAATGCACTAATTATAGATTGATTAGATGACAGAGGGCGATAAACCATTAACAGCTGCTAGTAATCTAAAGATTCCTGTGGTCATCACCATCAAGTGGGTTAAAATTGCATAGAAGCGTATTCCTGATGAAAAGGTGTGCAAGTACTACTTAAAGTGTGGTATTTCTAACAAGGTGGATGGAACAAAAGATGATGCCCTGTATGAAGATTTTCTTCGTGAAGGTGTTGCTGAAACTGAGGATGTGGTGGACAATGATTGCTATGTTGATTATTATAACAATTCTCCAGCTACACTTGAGATTCTGGACTACAGCTGGACCAGCTTTTTTTGCAGATGACAAGATTGACTCTGATTTTCAGGGATTTTAATCACATTATTAGACAGAATATTCTTTAAAAACTGGCAAGTCAATACTTCAGAAGTCAACCTCAACTTATACAGTGAGTTTATGCCTCAGGAAAGAATTACAGGGACAAACATTGACCTCAACTTATCTGCTGAGTTGACTAATATGCGAGTATATACGGTAGTCCATATTCATCAGCAAACACTATGCGTTCCCGTACAATACTGTTGCTTATTATAGTGATTAAGTAAAAGCGTTCTCACATCATTATTTTCATGGTTGAAATCTGCACATCTAACCCCACTCACTCAACTCAACTCCTGTAACAATGTGCAACATATGACTTCCATACAAAAAGCTTAAAAAGTTATCTCTAAATTTCCAAGCAGTCAGAAATTATACACCTTCAGATACTGGTCTCAGTCAGAAATGTTACACCTTCAGATACAGGTCTCAAGCAGGATTCAATTATATGCATTTAACATTTACATTACTAGGATATTATACCTTAAACCAAACTTGCCAACAGAAATCACTGGCAATTGGTGTAGACACTACTGAATACACTCAAAACAAATGAGCTAACACTAATATGTAGGATTATAAATTTTGGCTGAAATAAACACACTTTGATTTTGTAGTTCATTAAATAAGATTATGATCAGATCACCTTCAAAATATTCATAATTTGCACAGGACAGAAATTGTAAAGCAAGAAAATGGGGATTAAATAGCAAAACAAGCAGGATAAAAATTTCTGCAGGTAGATTACAATTATTTTGTAAAAATCTCCATGCTAAAGGTGTTTCCAAGATGATTTTCAATGTTTGTAAATATCTGGTGTTAGATACCTCTCAAAAATCGTTCATGACAAGCAACTAATGTTCTTCACTTAAAATTAAACACTAGATAAAAATATATACTACAATGTTAACACAAATTATGACAATGATTTCAACATACCCTTTTGACAGCTCTTTTAGATAGTTTTGTTTGGGAGTCTTCACTGTTAGTAGAATTATTATCATTCTGTGCTGTTTTATCATGTCCGCTCCTGGTTAGAGAACAGCAGTCACCAGATGTTTCTGGGTTGTCAGACATGGCGAAGTATTTACTACCCAAGTTGCGGAAATCACTGATGGCATGACCTGGTTTAACATATGATCAAAAGAACAATGATGTATTGTTGTTATGCTTGTCTCATATATATTATTTGTAAAAGATAAAAGAAAGAACACAACTTCAAAGCAATATCAACACAATGTTTAATCGAAAATAATTATATATCAGTTTAAAATTTGCAATCACCTTGGTTAGTGAAACATTAGTAACAGCACACATATATATATATATATATATATATATATATATATTTGTATAAATATATATATATATGTGTGTGTATGTAGATTCCGGGATTGGGTGTTTTTTAACACAGATGTTATTAACACTGTTAATTAGCATTTATGAACATCATGTAAAAAACAGGTTTTTACACTGACTTGTAAAAAACTCAATTTAAACAAAATGCAAAGTTCTATAAAAGAGTAAAATGATAACAATATAACAACATCTCCTGGTACTACATCATGACTGTAATACATAAACAGCAATTGAGTTAACAGACTAATCCACATTATGATAACCCAATAACCAGTCCAGTTGACCCTCACTGACTACTGAACAGTATCTGGCATGTGGGTAATTAACACTTGTATATACTGCAAATAATCTACCAGTCTCAGAATAACCCTCCATCCAATGTTGACATATACATGTATTCTGATGTTAAGATGTGACTTCATTTACCAGGTGACATATCATACTGTTAAATTGTGACCTGAATTTAATTTGAAACAGTGTTACACATTCTCATGATGTGAACTCCGGTGGCCTAGCGGTTAAGCACCCGGCATTTGGTGCCAAGGGTCACAGGTTCAATCCCAGCAAGATGTCGAAACTTTTTCAGAAATTAATTTCTCGGCTCAGAGCATCTTGGGTGGCTGACCACGTTAAATGGTGCTGCCATCTCCACTGAATTATTATAAATAAAGGGGGACATTAAAACACTCTGGCAGTGACCACCCTCAGGGTATTTATGCTCCATCTTTCCATACTGCTCCCCTGTGAGTGGTGGGGGAGGTGGTTTCTCAACCACTCCAACATAGAGGCTGTGCTGAATAAGCAACAACCTCTCCCCGAACAACAAAACAACATTCTCATGATCACATTGATACATATTTGTGTGTTGGCTTATATTAAAACAAAATTTTGAAATAATACCATGATTATTATTTGATATCCAGCCTTTAGTCATGTATAAGGGTGGAAGGCCACATAACTCCACATTGGAAGATTTTTTATATGTTAACGTTGGAAATAAGAGATATCCAAAGTGCAAAAAGTGCGGTCATTAGCAAGCTAACAATGCTGCCAGAATATAAGTCTAATACACAAAATGTTCAACAGGTTCAGTTTCATCACTATCAGTTGAGTGAATATTTTCTAACTTTGGAAATATTCACACTAAACTGTGCAATCATCTAGGCAACAGTAAAGCTATTAAGCTGGTATTCCGCTATAGGATTTTCAGAGGCAGTGTTGAATTAGACTATTAACTGTTCAGATGGACAATATTCATTTTATAAACAGAATGATAAATGTCATTATTTTGCTATATTCTTCGTATTCATGTGTCAAATATTGAGTAGTGTGTTAATAAAAATTAATGTATATGAAAGATTCTATTGCATAAATGTGCACCAAGACATATGACTAGTAGAATTGGCTTATAGTTATAATGAATTAGGTTTTCTAAACTTTTTACAGTATTTTACCTTTTTACAGTATTTTACAGTTATCACCATCAGAAAATATTTCTTAAATATGTAATGTTTAGAACAGTAACCAAGAATTGCAGAATAATAATCAAGAAATATACTTGATATCATAGATTTAGGGAAATAATCCAAATTATCTCAGTCATTTTGAATTATCATCCTCTTGTAAAGTTCCTTCTGGCTCAAACTGACATGTTTGTATGCCATTCATGACATAATTTTAACAAGATAATTGTGTTTTGTTCTGGAATAATTCTTTGCTCACACTTGTTTACATGCTTTTGTATGGGCTCTACAGACTTCCAGTCAAACTGCTGTGTTCAAGTGATGTCAGCATTCAGGATCTTCCAGTCTCTGTCTAGCTTCAAAATGGCAGTGACAGAGGCCATTAAAAGTCGGCTAATCAGCCCTTTAAACTGGATTATTTAATGTGTGGGTGATCGTTTACACATTTTTACATCATTTATGATATTTTTTTTTTAATACAAAAAAAACAACCCTGGTAGATTCATTTGTGTGTATGCATGTTTATAGTATTTTACAGACACAAATGTATATTTGGATTAGAATAATTTAATGAGCTATGGAAACTTGTCAGTATTGGTAACAATGTTACACACCATCTTGACAACCCAGGCTATTTCACAACTGGTATGGTTTTAAGAATGCCTGCCAATTTAGCAACCATGTAGCAATGAAATTGTCTGTATTATTGGCCAGTTATCTAGCAAAATGATATGCTATCGTGAAAATTAAATTGAATATAAATTATATAGACATATATATATATATATATATATATATAAACAAACAAATTCAGAAAACAGTAAAATGCTTAAAGTTTTTGAAACAGTCCTCTTCCCATTTTGAAACGGGATAGGCAGTTTCAAAACAGGAAATGGAATGATTTAACAACAAGGAAATTATATATACAGATACATCAAGCTGTGATAGTGTAGTTATTTAGAGCATAGGAATCATAGCCGAATAGTCATGGGTTCGAGACTCTGTGAACTGCAATGCCGTAATTTGGCGACTGGTTCACTCATCAATAAAAAATGAGTACCTGACAGGACACGATGGCTATGTGTTTGATTAATGCTTTGCGCCTATAATGGCAGCAAGCGTTGTATACTTCCTTGGGAGTTGAGATGTGTGTGCTGAGTGGAAACAGGTCTTAGTCAGGGATAATAATATTGAAAAGCGCCCTGGAGCAGCTATCTAGCTGAATAGATTGCTATATAAATGTCACATACTATTATTATTATATATAAATGCATAAAGATACATGTAAAAATTATAAATTCATATTTTACAAAATGGTGTATGACCAAATTTATCATGATGTGATCATGCTGATGTTGTGCTCATTCTAGTGGTTGAGAAATGGACTGCCCATCATACAACAACAAGGCTTACAGTGTGGTTGCAAAACGGGAAGGTCTGGTTTTAAAACAGGCAGGGTTGCAAAATGGATGGGTACAAGAACACTGTAATGAGTCATTAAAGTGTTGCTGCTAATAGTAATATTGGCAAATTTCCTTTGCTGGACTTTCAAAGGAAGTACAAGCATTAACATGCAGTATATCAATAAATATGTGTCTTTAATCTGATAGACCAATCCTGAAACAACACCAAGCAGAAATTGACCAAAGCTCGATGTTAGGTTAGAAAACTATTACTGCTTATGGAGAATCTCAAATTACAAGGAAAATGACCATTGCACGTTTTATCAACAACGAAAGAAAATGGGGATTGTGTTCCATTCGATCTTGGATATTTCCAAGACCTAACTGTATTTACTTTGTTGTCTCACAAAGGTAAGAAAAGTGTTATATTTCCCCCATGTTTACATTCAATATTAAACACATGCAGCATATCAGCCAGCTCATTTACATAAAATTGTATAAAGGTGGAGCTTGTTAAGTTGTGCTTCTGTCTCATTTCACCCAGTGACTCACGTGATACTGAATATTCATAGTTTTTACAGAGCTGCCATGCTGACAGTGCTGTTTCTTCAGCAGGATTGTTTACATTTTAAGTTTAACCAACACCAATTTCAGAATAAAATACACTATTCCTTTGACAAGTGTGTAAGAAATATAAAACAGCCACATCTCTAGTTTACATTATTTATGTCCTAATAAATAAATGCTGGATTCATTGCTTAATTGATGAAAAATAGTGTGCCTCTTGACTAAAAAGATGACCTTCAATGAGATTGTATTTTAGGGCACTCTTTATATATAGATATATATCAAAACATGTTGTCTACATTCAGAATAGATTCAGGTATCCAAATATATGAGTTTGTTGACCATGCCCCTGGCTCAGTATGAGTGTTTAAATCCATCTTGTTTCAAACTTTCATGTTATGGGCTGGTTAGCAAATTTATTCTAACCTAACAACTCGCCTGTGATCCAAATGTGCATGCTTAGCTGGATCAGTCTATTAAGTAATTAACCTGTCAAGAGTAACGGTGTCAAATTGGATTACAAGTATGAGAATCATATAGTTATGACTGACATAAAGTTATCATATATACACTGTGACATACACACACTAGACTATTACACTATATTGATACCTGTTAGTGTTAGACTTTTAAAGTGTTTAACTGTTTGATTATATCTCGCTACAGAAACAGAGAAGCAACTCCACATCTCTGATTTACTGTCTGATGAAATATGCAGATCTAAACTTCAGGCTAATCCAAGATAGTTAAATGAACAATTTTCATTCCATAAACTTAAGTTGATAAACAATTAGATATATCTAGATGTAGTAGATCTAATCATCTAGATATACGATTATCATTAGACTACATCTATCACCTGGACCTGAGATGGTCAGCTGGTGTGATAAAAATATTCTCGGAACAAAAATATTAAACCACAGACTGGCAGAGCTAGATAATAACATAAATGACCGAAAGTGGGTCATTCGACAAACGTTACCGATAACTAGGTCTAGTCTATAGATCTAATACTACCATTAAGAAAACCATCAACTCGATTTCACTATGATTAGAGGTACTAGATCTAGATCTAAAAGTTTATATACGTTTCGTAACCAATCGTATTCGTGTCATACTATTTAGTACGCTTACTCTTTATTGTTTGTAGTTTTAGTTCAGTTATAAACAATTATGCATTCTGCCATTAGAAAACGACGCAATCCACTTATTTTAGAACAAATATCAATCGTTTTCAAGCAGACTTAATCATAATAATCGTGACAAGCATATATATATATTCAAAAATGCATGATTACCATTCGCTTCAAAAAGCGCCGTCTAGTGAATGTGTTTGGGCGATAATAAATGTGTGTTTGTTTCTGAAGCCCACTGGTGGACAAAATAGCCAAATAGACTCTAGTTGTTGTTTTGTTGTAAAGCGTCTTCAAGGTTATTCTGGTTTAACGATGGGGTTCCCTTTATTAATAACTATTGTTGTCGGAATATCGATCCGTGTGTGGTTATTTAGATCTCCTGTATTGGATTGGGTGACATCCAGAAATGAGATTTCATCTCCATTAACTTCATGGAAAAGAGGTAGAGATTAGAGTATATCTATATAATAATATTATATATAGATATAATTTGTTATTTAAATTAATACTCATATACTGCTCACTTAATGCATTATAGATAATTCTGTACATAGTGCTAGTCTACATTATAGTACATATAATGATATTCCTAGTACCATGATGATGATATAGTCTACTTGTACTACACACAAGCTTCTCTGAGGGTTACACACACTTCGCCGCCAAGACATTTCGCTACTCAATTTTCTGGACATATCGCCTCCTATCGAAGGCTAGACTGCCAACCGTGACATTTTGCCACTCATTAAGCAATTATGATATACACACCATTTGTTTATAAATTAATAGTACTTAGTTAGTAATAGTAGTCTACTGTAGTTAAAATTTGAAGGCTAAAATGCCTAAATAAAATTAAATTCATTAAATCCAATATACACTCTGAATAATATAGGTTGACAACCCACACCACACACACTCACATACAAAGTACAGTCATTAGGACTGGCTGCTGATTATACAGAGACGTTCACAAGTTTCTTCGCAGCTTAATGTGTCTGCCATTCCTCCCACACGAACATAGTGTTCCAATGTTTGTGAATATCATTTCGCTAAACACTCCCACCAATCCCATACCTCGCCTGTTGCACCAACTATTGGACTACATCCAAAAGGACATGGATTTCAGCAATGTGTGGCCCCCAGAATCCTGGTCTCAGTTCCAAATAAGTGTTTGTACAAACAATGATTGTGAAGGATGGCACAGAAGGCCAAAAAATACAAAATGCACTATCTACACATTGTAAAATATAATGATACAATCAAATTTTAAACTTCTAAATGCCTCCTCTTGTAAATAACGCGTTGAATGAATGAAATAAAAAATAGTGCCATGCATAATTTTATTTACTTTGGTTTTACTTGCAAGATATCTTTGTAATTGTAGAAAGCTTTGAAAGTATCTTAAGTTTATTTGGTGAAAAAGTATACATAATACATGATATACAGTAAAACTCCCATATATCGAAGGTATACTTTGATATACATGTAGTTTATAATAACTGAAGTTTTATAAATAACATTTATCAAATAATTAATGTGTTTGGTAGCCATTGTAGAGATAACTGATTAATGACCATATTTCAACTCTATTTATACACCATTTCGCTGTTTTAGCACATTGTTTGTTTCAAATAAATTGCAATTATCACATGGGTGGCTGGTGTCAGATTTTGTTTGAACTCCTCAGCAATGCAATCATCACTCAGTACAAAGACAGATGAACAATGGCTGCTACTTTTTAAAAATCTGTTGGTGAAACTGATATTTTCTAATTGGTTTATAACAATTCGATATACATGTACATGTAGTTAATTAGGTAGTTAATGGGAGTTTGATTTAATTCATGGTTTAAGTCACGGCAAAAATAATCATTTATTTTTATTGTTTTATTTATTTTTATGGCAAATTTGACTTTTAGTATTATTGCATTGATTTTTATTGAATTTTGTAAACATACATTTTTCAATTAACTTGCAGTAATTACAAACAAATTATATGCTATTTAAAATCAGTTATTACTTATGATAGATAATTATTTTTACATATGTTTTATTTTATAATTGAATTGCAATGAGATTTAAAAAAGATTAATACCATGTAGTCTAACAAGTAATCAGTGATAATTCTCCCAAATCTATGGTTGAGTTGATCTTGGGAGATCAACACCAAATGTAGTGTCAAGTGAAGCCATGCTGCTTCAGTGTAATAAATTGGATAAATCTGGGATTGATCTGATGCCTGAAGTCGCATCTTTTTTATGCATTTAGGGAATCATTGAGTTAATGTTAAGCACTTGGTGTTTAGCCAGAATGTGTATATAAGGTGAGCATTCCCATTGATTCACCATTGATAGTTATCTCATGCTGAATGCATGCCAGAAACAAAACCTGACTATGCAACTTTTGAGACTACAGTATTGTAAAAATTACAGCTTCGTTATTTATCAGCATATATTCATACTTGTCAACCTCACAACATCTGGCAGAAAACAGGATTGCGTGTAGTTATACTTCGATAAGACTAAAGGCAATGTGGAAGAAATGTGGCAAAGGAATGTTTCAACTTGCTGCCAGAATTTAAAAAAATTATTTAAATAAAAATTAAAAGGCTTTTAGTAAAATTTTAAGAAGTCTGATTTTAAACCAAATTGTAATTGTTTTCCAACACTGAATACAGATAAAGCCATTAGTAGTCACCCATTGCATAGTTTTGGTACATACAGCTATTAACAATAACATTCACCATTTCAAATTTGAAAATTTGGAATTTAATTCTTGCATAACATAGATGTGGTGTTGCATGGTCTTAATGCTACCATCTATTTTATTTGATTACCAAATAAGCCATATACATGAAGCCATACTGTATGGTGCCACTTTGATGATAACAGTTTTCTCAACGTGGCCATTAGCTTTCATTGAATTTTAGTAAATTCACCTTGCTGGAAGTTGCCCCACAGTGGTTTCTCATATTTTCAATTACCATTTGTAGAAAATGTTTTTGGTTGCTTACCAATGGTATCGTCTATATGGCAGATGATATGGTATGGAAAATAATGATTATGTTCAAATTATATCATTTCAATATTTGTAGCAAATAATCTAGCATTATGTTATATTTCAGTTCATTTATATGTGCATGTTAACAAGCTTAAAGCCCTTTTCAAATCAACTCATCCTTTATCCAAATGTGCGAAAATTACACCATTATGATATACTTGGTGTTGCCTTGGACTCTTATTGGAGTGGTTCATTAGCTGTCTATCAGAGAGATGGTATTGATTTAATAATTATTTACTGTAACATGTGGTGTACTCCAGGGATCAGTATTGGGACTTCTACTTTTTATTATTTACATAAATGACCTACCAGGTTCCCTTTGCTGCACCACCTGTATATTATTTGCAGATGATATCACCATTTATGTATCTGGCAGAGATATTAAATAATTATACCAACAGTTTAATGTAGATATTTAATCAGTAGCTGAGTGGTTTAGGGTAAACAAATTATTCCCAAATATAGGTAAAACACATTATGTGTTCTTCTCAAAAAGAACGTTAATTCATACATACTAAAACTAGATGGCAATACAATTAATCAGATTGATTAAATGTGTCAAATTTATAGGCCTATTAATTGATGAAAATCTTGACTGGCATGAACATATAAATAGCTGTAAAGCAAAGATATCCAGGGGATTATATGCCCTTAATAAAATCAAGCACTTTCTAAATGCTAATATTATATAAATATGAGAACAATATAGCACAGCATACTATATCCCTTCTTAACATGGTAGCATGTTATGGGTCTCTAGTTGTGCAACACACCTGCAAGGTTAGAATTAGTGCAGAAAACAGCAATTAGAACCAGCTTGAAAATGAGTCATAATGCCCATACAGAACCCCCATTAAAAAAAATCTACAAACTATCAAAGTAAAGGACATTTCTGTTTCAAAATTAATACATTCATTCCTTGATGTCACATTACCAGAACCACTAATGAGCATATTCACTGTAAACATCGGTTACTTACTTACTTACAATAAAGAAGAACAGCATTTTTATCAAACACCTTATAAATACTAAATGACAATGTTTTAAGTAAAGCACATTTATTATATTATATATTGCACATTTAACAGTTGGATCAGCAGACAGAGATGGCAGGCATAGAGGGCTAGATAGATAATTGGTTGGGCAACCATGCCTCCTCATATACTGATATAGTCACTTGCCACTCTCATCTATGATCTCTCATTGGAGGTTACAGATTAGCCCAGTGGTATATACATAACAATATCTAATATGAATGTATAACTTGCAACATTATTGTGTATATCATCAAATAAATTTACTACTTTACATATTTTTGATTATCACATTTTTATAGATCTGTGTTTTATTCTCTGTGGCCTAAAGATCAATTTATAAATCAGTCATACGCATAGTCTATGCTATTAATTGATTGCTAAGTCTCACTAATCTTGTATCCAAATTTATTAATATACAGTTACAGAGGGTCTGACATTACAGAAGATGGGTATTTCACCATATACCGGAGATATCTTTCACGAGGTTAGTAGTTTTAGGATAAAAGGGTTGATATTTGCTCAAGGATGATATATTTTGCAGTTAGATTTAAAATTAGATACTTATTTATTATTGTCATTATAGTCTATCACTAGATATGTGCAATGGGTTGTACCTCTCTAATTTAGCAATGCTGGATGATAAAAAGTTTATATCCATATGAAGTATGTTTTTGGTTTCATTGTCTGCAAAAATAGAAATAATCTACTCCGTTTGATTTTTATGTCATATAACATGGCTGGTTAAACACTGTTCTTCTCATGCAAAGTCTGTACTTAATGCACATTTCTGGAGTATCTATACAATAATGTGGCCTTTTTTGTGCTGAATGATGGACCACAGAGGTACAGCCATAGAGGTACAGCCATATTATATTATGTTAGCATATCAACTATTTGTTTTCCAGATGCCTTTAATGCTTAGACTATATAGAAGTATTGATAATTTCTTTGGACCAGCTGTGAACATCTGTTTTGTGGTAAGCTTAATTGTCAGAGGTCTTCATGGTCCAAATAATAAGCCAATTGACTGGCATTCTGAATTAAAAAAATATTATGGTTTGGATTAAGTTACTTATCACTTAATTATTGACAATTAGATATAAGTTATTTTTATTTGTTTCTGTCTTATTTCTTTCAGATATTGGATGTCATAATTGCAATATTATTGGAAAGGATAGCTTCACATTTTGGAAAATACATGGCAAGTACTTGTTTGTGGGTGTAATTCCCTAAAAGCTGGTAGGCTGGGGCCATGCTGGTCCTAGTGATATAGGATAGTATATTAATATGATGAAAACATATACCAGTAACTACATTATAAATGATGGCCTCTCTTTCAGTTTGACACATATATGAAAGTTAAAAAGTAAAGCATACCTATTGCACTAAATTTGAAGCAGTATTTTACCATTAACTAGCTCCACTAATGCTTAACATTTTCTTTAGCTTTAAATATAAAAAATTAGTTTATGTGATCCATTGTTATCTTATTTACTGTATAAGAAAGTAATTCTATTTACATTTTCCTCTAATTGTTTCAGTTAACAAAACAGAACAGAGAAGTGAGAGACTATTCACCTGATGCCTCCAAGCTTATATTAAGAACCAATCAGTTGGGACTCTCCAAACTCTATGTTGTTGCAGTGTATGCCTTGTATACTAACTTAAGTTGAAGTATTTGATGTGCTGCTATTACAATGCAATATGTGAAGTGAAAAGTTTACATTATTGTCTAGTTGATAAAACGTTTAAAGATTAGTAATCATTATAACAGGTTACAGTAACAAACTAAATGGTAAATATGTTCACCCTTTGCCAGTCATTACCAATAGATACTTCTTTGTTATTGTAAATTAACCTTTCACTTGCAGATATATGTTAAATCCATATGTGGTGGCAGCCTGTGTTGGCAAAAGTACAGCTGTTTTCACCAACTTAGCTATTGTTTTAGCTATTCTGTATACACTAAAAGGTAAGTAAACTTTAAGTATGTTTTATGGATAATTCATCTAAGGATTTTATTGCTACTGGTGGAGGTTTGATAGATCACTTAGTAATATTGGTAACAAAGAGGTTCCACATTCAAATCCCATTATTACCATTAGGAATCCACCAGTCAGCTAATAGGTGATATGAGAGAAGAAAATTAATGATAGTGAGTTAGGAATGGGCCTTGTGTCCAGGAACCTGCATTCCACATTTCCTGGAAGTCCAGAGGTTGACTCCGAAAATATATATTAAAAAATAGGCATCAGAATTTTGCAAGAGTATAACAACTAAATATAGGATGCTTCAAAAGCATCTTCATGTTTAAGAATTGTTTGACAAGATGGTGGACAATGTTTATTAAAGTACATTTTTAGTCATGTTACAGTATATTATTCTTTATGTATACTGTAAAACAACTAGTAATCCCATAGCAGTTTTCCATATTTTTTAATTATTTGACATATAGTTGTTATAACCAATACCTAATATCTTGTCAGTTGAGTACAAAATCTATAAACATGTTTATTTAGGTGTATATGTTTTTAAATTTTAACTAGATGTTATGTCTGATTTTCTGTTCATTTCTGTAGGTCGCCAGTTAGCCAGTGCCATGTTTATTGCCTGTGCCACTTACATGTCACTTTATTCCTGTATGTTGATAATTCCTGGAGCATTCTTCTTTGCCCAGGTAGGTAGTTAGCTGGCATTCAGGTGCTGAATATCCTGTTTTGTAGGTAAAGACTAATTATTGATTAAATATCACACACTACCAAATTATAATTGTTTTAGCTTTTCAATTTCCATAATACTTTCAAGTAAATGACCAGACAGTGACACACACCAACACCCTATTGTCTACTTTTGCTATCATTTGTTAATAGTGTGTGTGTGTGTTGCTGCAGTTTGCCCTGTAATAAATTTGGAATTTCATCTCAGTTTTGCTAATATGTGAAATTGTTGTATAGTCACTGCCTCAATGACAAAATGTTTGTATTTTATACAGTCTTCTTTTGAAGACATTACAAATATTATATATTACTAGATATAATGTGATTGTCCATTTCCGGGTTGTAATTTTGTTTGTAATAGAAATCAGCTACAGTGTATGTTTTGCATAAATACCCACCTGTACCGAATTGAACTTACACTGGAATTAATGGTAGCGGGTTGGTTCATCACATTTTCATTGTATTTTGCAACGACTGAAGTATATTGAGTGCACTTTTGGATGTTCTCGTATTGACTTTTCGTTACTCATATGCATAATTTGAATGGGATATTTGTATATATATAATATAATATAATAATGTATGTTTATATAGCGCCAGAACCAGGTAACCCTGTTCTGAGGCGCTGTACAGTATTATTATCCCTGACTCAGACCTGTTTCCACCTAGCACACATCTCAACTCCCAAGGGAGCATACAACGCATGCTGCCATTATAGGCACAAAACATTACTCAAACACATAGCTATCACATCCTGTCAGGTACTCATTTTTATAGATGAGTGAACCAGTCGCCACATGACAACATTGCAGCTCCCGGAGATTCAAACCCCAGTGACCCTTCGGCTACGAGTCCTATGCTCTAACTAACTGTGCTATCACGGCTCGACGAATCTGTGCTCGCCTCGCTAGCTTCCCTATCTCTACATTTATCCTGCGTTTCTGCATTTCATCCCATGTTAACAACATTAACATGGGACAAAATGTGAGACAGTTTCAAAAGTTTTTCCATAGCACTGTAAGAACTGCAACTATCTTATTTGATAAACGTGTAACCTATAGATTATCATTTAGTGCCATTCATTGATTGTTGATCTTGTTTTGTTTTGGTAAAATTTCAGAAGGATAGAAAAGTATTGACTCATATACAGTTGATCCAGTCTGTAATACATCATTTGTTAGTGGTTTTAGTTTGTCTCGTAGCACTTTTGTACCTGTCCTTTATGGTGGAAGGGTCCTGGAAGTTCCTGAATTCCACTTATATGTTTGTGTGAGTATTTACATAAATGCTTATAGAAATGAAGTAATTAGTTACAGTTTTTTCTTGAATCAGTATTTTAGAGGTTACTTTTATCTGAAGCCGTCTTAATATTAATTTATATTGAAACTATTTCATGTGCATCAGTTAATGCTTTTTATAGTATATATATATATATATATATATATATATATATATATTGTCACCTTTTATCACACAGTTTGACTGTACCAGACCTTACGCCTAACATGGGTGTGTTTTGGTATTTCTTCACCGAGGTGTTTGAACATTTTCGGACATTCTTCCTGTGTGTATTCCAGATTAATGCATTTATTTACACTGTACCTCTCGGATTTCGCCTCAAGTAAGTATCTCTCTCATTATTGAGATTCACAATGTTAATAATTTAGTCATGGAATAACTAATATTGAATTCATTTAAGCAAGTTCTGCATAAAATTTCATTACAAGGGTTATAAACAAATATTTTACTGTAGATAAGAACCAAAAAGGAAATTTTGTCCTGTAGTCCTAGTCTGAGTAAAAGTTATATTATTAGTATTATTTATATTTTCAGGTCAGATCCAATCTTCTATATGTACCTATTGCTGATATTTATGGCCATTTTTAAGTCCTATCCAACTTATGCTGATACAGCTCTATATCTCTCATTATTACCATTGTGGAAACATGTCTTTCCATGTAAGTAAATTACATTTTACACAATGTTTAGAATGTATAACTGTATTGAAATAAAATGTAGTAATTGTGGGATCAACATGTGTGTGATTAAATACAGTAGATAATGTGCTTTTTCTGTATTTTTTAAAAGCAAGCATTATAAATGAGAGTGATTAATTATCAACAACATGATTAGATGGGTAGATAGTTAATCAGTATATGTAATAATATTTTTAAATGAGCAACAAATGATAAAATACTGAATTAAAAGACAAATTACCATTAAGAAATATTTAGTCATATTGTATAGACAATAACTATGTTCATGTAATATCTGAGTGCAAATGTATGAACATTAAAGTATGTGTATGGTTATACTTTACCAAAAAAAGATATAGGTGTGGGTGGGTACAGATAAAATGGGGTGGGTGAGAAACCTCTACTCACACTGAGCCCTAAATTCTATGTGGTAGTTTGATGACTGTTGAATGTGAACCTTGACTTTATTTAACACAATCCTTAGACATAATTTAGTGTTGTGCCTGTACTTTATTGTTAAAAGTGCCCCCAAATGCTCTGTTGATTAGTAGTAGATATTTAATCAATTCTGTCAGACATACACACAATTTCTACTTAAATTCTAACCATTCTAGTTACCCATTTATCCATGTCTGAACTATTCTTGAATATTGAGAATTTGTAATAAGTGTATAATTTTGTTCACATTTCAGATATGAGGAACAATTTTCTTGTTTCCTGTATGTTGGTAGCATGTACACTTTTGGGACCAGTTCTCTGGTATTTGTGGATCTATGCTGGCAGTGCTAATGCAAATTTTTACTTTGCTATTACGCTAGCCTATTCTTCTGCTCAGGTAAGTTTATTAACTAGATATACTTTTGTCTATTTGGCAGATTTGGGTGCATATATATTGGTGTTTTTATGTGTGCATGTTCACACAGACACACCTTGAGTACACTGATATTTCAAAATTAAAACCAGTCGTTTCAAATATGCATACATTTATTATTTATGTTGTCACTAAACTGCTACTAAACTTATTACCAGTACAGTATGTTGTTCTGTATTAAATAAAATTATACTTATGAACTTGCCTAAATAATTATGTTCTTTTTCCTAGATATTCCTAGTAACAGATTTGCTGTATGGCTACTTACGTCGAGATTATGATCTTCTGCATGGCCCAGGTGACCTAATGGCAGATGGGAAATCTCCAAAGGTTATTCTTGAATGAAAGAAAGTGCATTCTTTTCAGAATGAGTTATAATCAAATTATGATAGCAACGTATTAATGTTTTGTATTTTTTGCATTAAAATTTTCATGTTCACAAGATGCATTCCACTGATGTGATGTTTTAAAATTACTTAAATTAATTTTTTATTACAATCAGTAAAGATAAAATCCCGTTTCTCTTTAGCCTTCTTTTCTGGTGCTGCAAATTTGTTTGTCAGGCATGAGAGTTTTCTGTTTTTGCTGGAAATAACGTGATTCATGTAAATCAGGTGTAAAATTGTGTGTGTGTAGTGTGTGGGACGGTGTATTTCTATATTTTGTTCATGGTTCGTGTCTTTTGGCAAGTTTTGCTGGACAACTCTGCCCACGTGTACACAAAAAACTCCCTCTATTTACATAAAAATTGGAATCCTCCAGAACAATATATAAAAAAACTGAATGGGGAGTGGATCAAATTGGTGATTTGAATAAAAGTTCTTTTGCAAAAGATATTTTTGATCTCCACTCATTAGTCTGAGATTGTCCTAAAAATTTACAACCCCCCCCCCCCCCAAACACCCAGCTGGATATGTCTTGTGTTGCTCTGCGATTTCCTTTCCTGCTTTTTTTTCCTCAAAGAGCATTCTCACGTCTAGTTTATGAACATATATTATGTTAGATAACTGAATGTTTTCTTTACAATACAATGTCAACTGTTTAATTGATCACATTTATGTAAATAATATTTGTATTTGTCAGTTCATTTATTATTAATAAAGCTGACAAATTAGGCAACGTGTTTTATTCACTTGTGCTCATTTGCTTCTGATATAATCAGACTGCTAGTCTATGTCTGATTAAAGCACATATAACTTTGGCATATTCAGATTTGAAGAACTTGTAGCCATTCCTGGTAACAGAGATCTTGTATGGGTGGTGTTTATGATGATGAAAATTACCCTGCTTTCTGTATCTTTATGAATATTGTATGGTGCTCTCAGCAATTTTTGTACCTTTTTTTAACCTTATCTTGGCTACTGAAATAAAGTTAGCCCATGGTTTTTCTGAATTCCCAGGATCTGTCTCTAGTAATTACTCATTTCTTTTGTTGCATGTGATATATTTTCATGGTTTTGCATGAAATGTTTTGGATTACACTTCTTAACACCAAAGCAGTGCTGAAACAGACTTGACCACCTATAAGTTCATTCAGGGTTGTTTTATAATTCCTTTGCTTTGTCCAGGCATTTCACTGCAAAGATGTAATTGTTTGCTATGGATGACTTCCGGCATGCTTTTAATGAAACATATAAACATTTCAGGCTCTTTCACTCCAAGCAGCCTTTGCAGCAAAAGAGTACACCTGCTTTCTTTTTGCACATTCACCAAAGGTGTCAGTTTTAGCCTCCAGCAGAAATATGGGATCATGTAAGTATTCAAGAAGATAAATAAGAGTTTTGTCCCTTCTCTCCTTGATTCTGTTCCGAGAGCAAGACAAGAGGCATGCAAAGAACGTAGAATCTGCACTGGTGAGCTTTTCAAGAACACAGGTGTGGATCCTTTCAGCTGTAAACATTGTGGCCTCTCTCTTACTGCATTTTTACCTGGTTGAAGGATCTAATCCAGATCCCTGAGGACCTCTACTTCTCTGTCTGTCATTGAAGATCCAAGCTCAATGAGAGCCATTCTGGTACATTTCTCCACCTCTACAAACCTTTCCACTATAGTTAGCAAGCTGTTCCATCTCGGAATCTAGGATTAAGTTCAGCTCCCTCTTGAAGTCCCTATGAATGCACTTTTTCCTTGTCTCATTCTTGAGAGGACTTCTGCAGAACATGAACACCATCTTTCTCACCTTTTCTGTCATGTCAGAAATGAATTCTTGAAAATTCAGACCATTAGATTTAACCTCCACTTCATCCAGAGAGCATCCACATCAGCTTCTTCTGTCTCCTCTTTTGCTTCTTCATAATTTTGGCTCTTCTCTTCTACTTCCTCACTATCAGCTTGCCTTGCATACAAGAAATCCAGGACAGCCAAGTGATAGCCACGTGTAAAGCAAAGTTGATCGGTGCAGCAGATTAACTTTCCAAATCTATTCATCACAGTAGCTCCATTTGTAGTAGTTGCAATGTCCTCCAGCTTGAGACTCAGAGGCAATCTTTCCCTCACCAGTTCCTCCACTTTTCAGCTGGCATGAAGCCTTTCATCCTTACTATTCATAAGTGCATGTGGTGTTCATGGTGGTGGAGATTAAGATTCATGTACCTTCTGGTGGTTTTTGTTTTGCTTGTGTACTCATCAAGTGTGACAGAGCAGGCTTTTCCGGCCAAATTTAGCTTTCTAATCTCTTCCTTTGTCTCACTTTTTATTTGCTCAAAGAAAACTATCACAAGATTCCTGACATCTTCGACTCCTTCTGATAGCTTGTATCCTCTGACTGGAAATGCTTCCCTCTCATCTGCTTGCCTGTAGCAATGGTAAAGAAAGAGATTCTGTCAACAGCTCTGAGCTCGGCAGTGATCCTCATCAGTGAGTTTGAAGAAGTTGCCAATCCTGCTTGCCCTACTAGAGCTGGCTGATGGCACCAAGGAAAAGGCTTCTGCTTTGGTATTCTTTGAATCAACCTGAACCTTGTGCTTCAGGTGCAAGTGGTTTCTCATGGTTCTTGTGGATCCTCCTTTGCAAGAAATGGTAGTTTCCCAGGTTTTACATTTTGTCTCTTCGCCATTTCTTGAACAAAAAAGTAGTTCCACACAGGATTTTCACTTTTGAAATGTTCAAACTCCATTTTCAGAATGGCTACTTTGGAACAAAGTGACAGGAAAAAATAGCAAATAAAACAAAAATATACACTATAAGTACTAGTAAATATAATATACAAACAGCAAGAGGACATGATTCTACGTAACCAACTTATATTACATTACATGTGCACACAGCCGCGCGCATAGTGCATTTAGAAACACCTTTTATTATTACACAGAGGTAAAATAAACTAACATCAATATTTTTTAATGTATGGTACTTATAAACAATTATGTGTAGTAGTGTCCGACTGGCATGAAGTGTACATATTAGTCTATGTATCTTGACAATAAACAGTTATCTTGCACAGTTCTAAGATGACCATTGTGCTTTTGTGTATGTGCACCTAAACATAACATTTGGCGACAATTAGTTAGGATTTGTCATCTTTTGTGTTGGATATTCAATTTGATAAACTATCGGTGCAGTCATAGGAACTTAGTATTTGTAACTTCAGTTGTTATATTTTATCGGGCCGTATCTGGATTTGGATGAACGTGACAACTTGTTGCCGCTGTGCATTTTGTGATATTTCCAGGAATTTCGTGAATACGCCTACATGACGCCGGAAAAAAAACCATATATGTCACAGATCATCACTGCGAACAATCGGACACTACGATTTGTAATTGTTTAATCAATTACCATGGCTGCAGCTGCTCTAATAGGAAATATTGGAGAATTTAATTATGATAAAGAAGAATGGAAAAACTATCAGAAGAGATTAGAAATATAGATGAACATCAATAAAATTGAGAACGACAATAAAGTGAACGTTTTCTTAGTATTAATTGGTGTTAGTTTATTTGAACTTGCTCGTGTCATTGGTAACTCCTGATGATGTAGCAGGAAAGTCTTACAATGATCTGACTAAGCTATTAGAGGATTACTACAAACATAAGCACAGTGTTGTTGGTGAAAGATACACTTTTGATTCACGTAACCAGCAAGAAAATAAAAGCGTTATAGACTTTATTTTGGTTCTAAAGAAAATCAGTATAAATTATGAGTTTGGTGATTCACTAAAGAACACTCTGAGGGGCAGACTTCCTATTGGTGTACGGAGTCAAGCAATTGTTCTCATTACCAACAACAACAGACCTGACGTGGGATAAAGCTTGTTCTGAAGCTCAGGCAATAGAACTAGTGCACAATAAGACAAAGTCGTGTCAATCTACATCAGTTATCACACAGAGTGTAAATAGGATAATCAGAGTGGAGTGATTCACCGAAGACAAAGCAAAATAAATGGAGTGACTCACAGAAGCCATGACAAAAGAACGCTAACAAACAGCGTAAAACATGTTATCGCTGTAATGGTCAGCATAATCCAGACAGTTGTTATGCCAAGACATTGTCATGTCATAAATGTTCCAAAATTGAACATATTACTAAAGCATGTAAATCATCACGATATCAGAGGTACAGCAGTAACACTCATCAGGTTGGCGATAGTGTAAATACAGTTCAAAGACTTAGTTATGAGTCAACCGACCCTGACACAGTACCTCTATATACCGTGTACAGTACAGAAACCCAAGGTAAATCAGAAGAAATTAAGATTCCAGTCGAAATTGAAGGGGCAAAGATAACGGAATGGAAACGGACATCTGAATGTGAGAAGGCGTTTCAAGACTGTAAGAAATGTCTGACAGTTGACAGTCTGATTGTACATTATGATGTTAAGAAGCCATTGCATCTAGCATGTGATCCATTCCCTTTTAGAGTTGGATGTGTAATTTCGCACACCATGCCGAATGGTGATGAACCACCTATAGCCTTTGCATCACGTGCAGAGAAAAACTATGTGCAGATAGAGCGTGAAGCTCTAGGAATCATCTATGGTGTTCAGAAGTTCCATAAATACTTGTATGGAAGGAAACTTAATCTAATAACGGATCACAAACCTCTCACTACCATATTTGGTCCTAAGGCGGGTATACCAGCATTATCAGCTCTGAGGTTACAGAGACGGTCATTAATACTGACGGCCTATACTCTATACAGTATAGGAAATCGGAACATCACACAAACGCTGATGTGTTATCGCGTTTCTCAGTTGCAGGATCTACTTGAGGTGAATTATTTTGCTATCCATTACCCATTACCGCTCAACAGATCAGTGAAGAAACGCTGAAAGATAGAGTGCTCTCACGTGTGTTAAACGATGTACAAATTGGTTGACCTAATTATTAGGATGGTGATGAATTTGACCCGTACTTTCGTAGAAAAGATTAGTTGTCCGTAGACCAAGGATGTATACTTTGGGGGTAAGAGTTGTGATTCCAACTAAATACAGACCACATCTGTTAAATGACTTACATGAGGAACATCAAGGCATTGTTCGCATGCAAGGTTTGGCTCGAACTTATCTGTGGTATCCGGGTATAGACAGTGCCATAGAAGATTTAGTTGGCAGTTGCAAAATTTGCCCTTCGTGTCGCAAAACACCGCCAACTGGACCTTTAATACCATGGAAGTATCCAAGTCATGTGTGGGAAAGACTACATATTGACATTGCTGAATACGAGAGAATAAACTACCTTCTGGTGATTGACAGTTATTAGTGGTTAGAGGTATTCATTGCAAGTACTACCTCTCAGAGAGTGATAGAGATTCTTCGTAACTTGTTTGCGTCGTTTGACTTTCCCATGAGGTAGTGTCTGATAACGGACCACAGTTTGCAAGCCACCATACCATCCAACCAGTAATGGTTGTATTGAACGTTGTTTTCAGACGTTGAAAGAAAGACTGAAGAAGTCTCCATCCATGTCTCGAAGCCAGCAGTAAGCTAATTTCCTGTTTATGTATAGCATAACTCCACATGCCAACACAGAGAGGTCTCCAGCTGAGTTGTTTTTGAAACGACAACCACTTACCAGATTCAATCTCATAACTTACGTATCTTCTTCTTGTAGACCACGATGTACGCCATACTCATGTTGATCATCTACTAAGTAAGATCAGGCGAGACTATTTCAGATCGCCAGCCAGAATATGTACCTAGAAAGGTGATGCCCACCGCTGCATCACCTAAGCAAATACCAGTAATATACCTGGCGATGTACCGCCTTATGTAAATCCAGCTGTAAGACCATGCAGTGCAACCAGATCAGAGTTCAGATTCGCCGAATACCAGTGTTACCCAGAACAATAACACACCACCAACACCTATACAGATAAACCACCTTTATTACAAAAAACACCAAGGTAGCCTGTCATGAACTGTTTATTCCTTGCATTTCTAGCTGTTATTTACTTGCCATCTCCAGGAGTTTTCTGTTGGCTAAGAGTTTTCTGTACATGGCTAGACAGTCTTATAAGAAATTAAGGTCCTGTTACAATATGTGAAAATCAAAACAGGTCCGGCTTCAGCTGGCGCCGGATGGAGGACGACCGACTCAAAAGCCGTACAGTCCGGCACAAAGCCGGACATCTGGCCACCCTAGTATAAAATAAAGAAAAATTGTGATTTGTCTGTTAAATAATAATCCTACCGGACACACATTACACAATACTCAATGTACGTGTTATTTAAGAATGTTATGACAAATTCGCGGTACTACTTTCTTCACGCTTCGCCCCTCCTGGGACACAGGTCATTGACAACAGTATTCCAAAGTCTTCTGTCCTGGGCTTTCTTTTCAAGCTCCCTCCAGCTGTAACCTGTCCTCTTGGTGTATGTCAGGAGATCCCTTCTCCACGTATTTCTTGGGCATCCTCTTTTACTCTTTCCTTGTGGGTTCCATGTTAGGGCCTGCCTGGTGATAGTTAATGCTGGTTTCCGGAGTGTGTGACCAATCCATCCACATCCTCTCCTTCTGATCTCATCTCCAGCATTCTGTTAGTGTATTTTCTCCCACAAGTCGCTGTTACTGATGGTGTTTGGCCAGCGAATTTGGAGGATTCTTCTCAGACAGTTATCAATAAAGGTCTGTAATTTCTTGGTGGTGGTGTTAGTTGCCGTCCATGTCTCTGCTCCATACAGTGGTACAGACTTCATATTGGAGTTAAACAGGCGTATCTTTGTGTGTAATAACAACAATTTGGAACTCCAGGTGTTTTTGAGTTGTATAAATGCTCCTCTAGCCTTGCCAATCCTTGCCTTAACATCCGCATCTGTACCACTAGGTATATCAATGATACTACACAGATACGTGAATGTCTCTACCTTATCAATTTAATTTCCTTCCAGTTTGACTGGCTCCATGCTGACTGCATTTACCTTGAGGATTTTTGTTTTGCATTTATGTATATTTAACCCCACGCGTGAAGAGATATTGCATTTAAAGTTGGATGATCACTACTATAGAGATGGCGTGGGATTCTGACAACCTGAGGATCCCCGTAGATTCGCCACTGGATGCCGGCAAGAAATATTTGTTTCGGGATAGACACTATATTCACGTCAAACTCAATGTTCTGAGCTGAGCTAGGATCCTTGGGTCGACCATTTGCACGTTGACGGTTGCAACCACGAATTGTTGTGCTAAGGCTGAGTATTGAGCTACGTACGTACTGTATGGGTCCTGAGCACTGAGACTAAACAATTTAATTATCAAAAGTTCCCAGTTTTGATGTGTGATTTAAATGACATAAAAATGTCATAAAATGTATTTTTCAAATATTGGCGGACAGTTTTGGTGGACACTTGACCATCGAAGTCGACTGTCAATTGTACTTGGCGAGTCAGTCGATCGTCCTAGCTGTCGTTCCTATACAGGCAGCTAGGTAGATCGACATGCTTGTAATTGTTGAGATTCATTCTGTAATTTTAAAAGGGGTGAAGCATATAGTATATGAATTCTGGTGATGACTCTTCTGATTATTTTCAGATAAAGCACTTACTCTGGTGTAAATCCTGAATCCCTAACCAGCCCATAGACTCTGTTCGTGTCATACACACTGACTGGTTATATAGTTAACATTGGAGTGAATACAGTTTATCTGATGAAAAATAATCCATTGATTTCAAACCTATATTAATTCATGCCATTTTGTTTCTCCATTATGCCTAAACTTTAGATTTCATACATTACATATGATATCTATAGTTTGATTGACATTTGGGAAGGCGTCATCATGGCCGAACTGATATGGTGATTGGGTTAATTCAGATGTCTTGCAACTGGGTTCAAAGATCACTTTTAATTTAGAAACCTGCAAAATCATTACATGTTTTGTCTAAACTAGACAATATATATATATATAGCCGTCAAATATGTAATTAACTCTACCACACGTCGCTCTCACTTAACATCTGGGTTGGGCTAGGAATTTTAGGAAAGGTCTATCAGCTTACGCTTTGTTGTTCGGGACAGAATGACCAATGACCAGGCTGTCGCTTATTCGGCACACCCTCTGTGTGTGTGTGTGTGTGTGGGTGGGGGGTTATCCTCCCCCCACTACTCACAATAAAGATGGAGCCGAAATACCATGAGGGTGGTCACTGCCAGAGTGTTTTACATGGTCAGACACCCCCTATTTAGTGAGCCGAGAAATTAATCTCTGAAAAAGTATAGACCTCTTGCTGGGGTCGAACCTGCGACCCTTGGCACCAAGTGCTTAACTGCTATATAGGCCACCAGAGCTCTCTTATCAGCTTACATCTTTGGGCAACTGTTAAATAGTGCTGCCGTCATGGTTTATGTTAATAAGGAACAAGTGCACCCAAAAAACTACTGTGTTAAAGTATATTGAAGTTTGTAATTATTATTATTAAAATTATTATTATTATTTCACATTTGATTATGTTTGCGAAATATTTGTTCCACTTTGTACATAATATTTTTGCTGTTCTCTATAAGAAATAATTAGATTTGTTAAAATCAAGCACACAGTAATTGCTAAATGTGTTAATAAAAGGCATGTTAAATAATACATATAAGGAACTGAAGACCAATTTCTTCTGCCGTAACTCCTGCGTCGACATTCATTTCCGCTTCCGTGCTTTTGCTGCGTTCCTATTTTAATTTGTTTCGTTCGTTACTATCACAGGTAATACATTTTGGAACATTTATAAATTGTAACTCGATAACATTTAATGAACCTAAAACTTATTGATTGTAATAATGATCATACATTTGTCTTGCTACACTAATTCGTAATCAACAGAGGGAAAACTGCGATCGGTAAATATGAAATTAAGATTTATCATAAGACATAACTGATTCAATCAGTGATTGAATAGATCCAGCATGGCATGCGGATCAGTAATTATCATCATCATGATAATGCCAATGGAAATAACTTATTATAAATAGCTGCTTGCACTTTTGTGTCATTATGATTATTGAATGTTTATTGGTATTGTGTTAGTCTATGTCTATGATGTCACTGTGACTGTGTAGATCTAAATCACTGTACTATATCTCTAAATGTCTTAACAGTCTTGAATAAATGAAATTTGAAAAACAAGTAAACCTGGTGACTTGAACATGACAGATGGCAAACTCACAGGTGATGATAAAACAAAAACTGACTTACTAAATTCCTTTTTTGTGAGTGTATTCACACATAGAAATAAAAACATCTCAGACATAGAACCCAAATATCAGTCCAAGGAAAGTTTCAGGATAAGCTTCACAACAGATATCATTGAAAAGAAACTGAAAGTAACCAAGTCTGCTGGACCAGATGGCTTACATCCATGGTGTTGAGTGAGATCTCGCCTTCCATTAAACTGCTGTTGAGCATCATCAAAATCATATGAAGAGGGATGGCTATCAAGTGATTGAAAGAAATGCCCACATCACACCAATCTACAAGAGAGGGTCGAAACCTGTTCCAGGAAATATTATCCTCTAGTCAGTCTTACATCAGTTATAGCGAAAATGATGGAGTCTGTAATCAGAGATTCACTTATGAATTACTTGATAGAGCACAACATATTTTGTGACCAGCAGCATGGATTTGTCCCAGAACGCTCCTATGTGACACAATTATTGGTCACTCTGAAATTATGGTCTGGGTTGCTGGACATTCAATGAGGCCCCCTTTGACATAATTTATTTGAATTTTAAAAAAGCTTTTGATACTGTCCCTCACCAAAGGTTACTGAGGAAATTAAAGGCATATTGTGTAACTGGTAAGCTACTGGAGTGGAGCCGAGATTTTCTAACTGGACGAAGGCAGAGAGTCGTAGTAAATGATAAGCTGTCATCAAGAGAAGATATCCGAGCAGAATACCTCAAGGAAGTGTCCTAGGTCCTATCTTGTTTGTCATTTTCATAACTGACCTGCCAGACATGGTCAGCAGTACAGCAAACATATTTGCTGATGACATGAAGCTGTTCCATGCAGTTCAGACAATTGAAGATCACCATGTCATGCAGTATAGAAAAAGCATCACACTTGTTAGGCTTAATAAGAGCCCCCTTCACATGTATAGATACTATCACTATGCCTAGACTGTTCATCACTATGGTCTGACCACACCTAGAATATGGGAATGTAATCTGGCATCCAAGATTTAGGCATGACAGGGTAGAGATTGAAAAAGTGGCTAAGACTCCTAAGATTACCATCATTGCAACACTGTAGGAGAAGATGGGATATGATGCAGACATACAAGATCATAAATGGAATTGACAGGGTAGATAGCAAGATATTCTTCTAGCTAAGTTCTGGATCAGCCACCCAAGGACTCGGCCAGAAGCTGGTAAAAAACATGCTGGATTTGGAATTAGGCAGTCAGTCTGTAGCCAGAGAGTCATTAGCGACTGGAATCAGCCAGAAGTTGTTTTAGAGAGTGTTGTCTTTATGTGAATAACATAAATTGTAAACACAATTCAGTGACTCCCAGGTGTAGCTAATTCCTTTGTCACTAAGTTTCCAGATTGTCAAATGTCATGACAGGAATTGGGTAAAATGGCACAGAGAAAAAATACAGGAGCCAACATTGGCTGTAATATTTATTTCACCCAGAGTCTCTCTCTCTTTCTCTGTACCTGTCTTTCTCTGTTTAGTCCTTACCCCTCTATCTGAGTGGTGCAGTGTGTGTGTGGTCACTGGCTTAGAGGATCATGAACTGTATATATGTGTGCCACTTCTATGATTTTCATCAGGGTACTTCTAAGAACCAAAGTTCCATGTTGAGATATGGTGTCTCGCCAATCCCTCTGTTATTGAGTGTATGTATCTGAGGTTTTGATGTATATGTTCCTTTGCATATAGTCAGTTTGACTGTAATGTTACAGGTAAAAATCTAAAATGGCAGCATGATGTTTTAGCCTCAGAGAAAGTACCCAAGTGCAATAATTTCAATATACTAGAACCCTACACATACAACTGTGTCCAGTCCTCCATAATAAGCTGTGTTAGAAGTTAGCTACTCTAATGTACATTTCATGTTAGCACTTGTCTATTTCAGTATGGCATCTGGTGAAGAGAATTTTGCTGTTTCAAAGTGAGTTGTGGCTTTTATTTTATTTATGGCTTTTGTGACATTGAATTGTTAGCAAACCTATTGATTGGATTTTCACAGAGCAAACGTTTTACAAATGGCTGAAGTAATTTATTATTTCTCATCCAGGTCAAACAAATCTGATGCTTGGTTTGATAGAACAATAGGATTTATTGAAGATATAATTATGGGTGAGTAACTAGAAGTACTAAAAGTACCATACATATAGGTTCAGAAAATGATTCAGTTATATATATCAACAAAATAGTATTCTTTTATAATAATAATAAATTATTATAAATATGCTAGTTTAATCATTTTCTAATATTAAATATTTCTCAGAGTATTTATAAGTTTATAGGTGAAGATATTTTCAATTAAAATTCATAAATTGGTAAACTTAACAGTATTATATAAGTAAGTTAGCTAAAACCAGTCACCTTGTTACATCCAAATCTTAGAAGGATTGTTATTTAAAACCAAAAATGGTAACAAATTTTTCAAATTAATTTGCTTAATATAATATTTTAGCACTGATATATTTACAATCATGAAATTAATATGATTCATCATCGCATGTTATATATTATGTCCGAGAAATTGAAATAATGTATAGATATGTTTTAAAAGTACAAGCTTCAATATCAAATAGGCTGTTCTGTCCTATTATCTCCAATTAGTGACACAGTAAAAATAATACAAAGATTTCTTGCTGCTTTTGAAGATGTCTAGAAACTGAATCCTTCCTTGATGCTTATCTCCTCAGTTTTGCTGGAATTCTTTATTAAGTCCAGCATATTGTTATATTGTCAACAATGCAGATATTATTGGATGTTATACCAAGCCAGATTTTCACCAGCTTACCATAATCTTCTGTGTATAATGCGCACCTCATGTTGATCAGGAAAATGTCTGAAAACCCTAGTTTTGGTGTATAATGCATAGGAGAAACTGGGAAAATTTGCAGTTAGTCCGCAAAAAGATCAAAAGCTGTTTGTCACATTCACAACCTTTGATTTTCCTTCATAATTGCTTTGATGTTATAATTAATAAACAAACTTGTCTCAATTGTGAGCAGTGATTTCTATTGTTTCGCTAATTAATTAAATATGACTTATGTACAAGTTGAGATGTTTCACGAGTTTGTACAGAAGTTTATTTATATTTACACCTTGTATAATAATCCTTTTGATCATCTGGTAATTAAAAGTGATAAAAGATAATAATTAGACACAAGGAAATTAAGTGATTTATTATAATAACCGTCAACACCAGTTTAATTAAGTTTACAGTATTATAAATAGCAATGCACATATTATTTTATCGGCATTAGCCTTATGAGTTTGTCATATTTGTTTTTCTTAAAAAAATTGACACATTTAGTTATGGTGTATAATGAGCACCCCAAAAAATAACGATGCAAAACAGCAAGGGAAAGTGCACGTTATACACAGAAGATTATGGTATTTACAATATGTGTACTAATTCTTTGTTATCTATTTGGATGTTTAAATTACTTCCTGTTATAACATTATCTAAAAATAATGCCTGCCTCAACCAGTCATATATATATATATATATATATATATATATAGCATATTTCAATTATAGTTCATTTAATAAAAGATGAAGAAAGCTCCATCTTGACACATGCTGCCAGTGCCGATGTGTCATGTAGCCTTAATAATTCACTTCCACTGCCAAATGGATATTCTTTAAACATTAACCTTGCAACTTGCAGGATTAGGAAAACACAAGGAGTATTAAATAGTAATGTTTGTAGGTGTCTGGTCATGAACAAGGTATTTCTGTAGTACTATCACAACATTGAGAACAATTTTATCATATCTTGTTGTAACCATTTGTCTGTTTCTTTTTGCAGAGGAAGAGTTTCAAACATTACAGAATGACTTCTTGGAAAAATACTACCATGAATTTGAAGACACTGAGGAAAATAAATTTATCTATACTGATATACATAAGGAATATGTAAGTGGTCATGTTTCTCCAATTTCCAGTATCAGTGTGTTCTAAGGATGACCTCAGGTTATTAGCAATGGTTTCACTGCCATTATATTTCCAGACTCAACTAGTTGAAAAGTATATCTGTGACCAGCTGATGAATCTGATGAGTAATTTTTCCATTGAAGAGTTCCAGAAACAGCTGATGTAAGTATTATTATAATGCTATAATAGAGCCGGATTTTATAATTCACTTTAACATATCAGAAATATGCCTGGAACCTGAATTACTTTTCCGCATTCAGATTTGCCCAACACTCCCCCCCCCCTGTATAATCAGTTCTGGCAATGCTCACTGTTTCTTTATTAACACCAGTGTTAACCATGGGATCAAAAGGAAAATGTCATACTTTCTAGGAGTTCAGGTGAAGGAATACACATTTTTGCTGAGTGATACATTTATCAAATAATAGTCAATATTCTGATTTACTTTACACCATTAGGATTTGTCTATACAGTGACACAATCAGCCACTTTATATCCTTCAAGCTACCACTCTTTTAGGGGCAATGGTTATTTAGTGGATTACAATCAAATGTTGTGGTTTTTTGTTCAACATACTATGAGAATCTACAGCATTTCGCTTCAAAGATGGTTAGAAATTAGGCCAATATTTTGTAAAATATGATATGCTGCTTGAGATGTACTTAAATTATTAATGTAACATCTTTTTCAGTGCCAGAAAGGATGATCTGGAGGGAGAAATATTTGAAATGTTGGTTACCTTTAGTGATTTCTTGGCTTTTAAGGAAATGATGTTAGATTACAAAGCAGTAAGTATTGTTAGAATTGGTTTTATTTCAGATAATTTTCTCAGATCTAATACAGTTGGGCCCTGTTATACTGCGGTCTGTTATAACACAAAATCGGATGCAACAAGGTCAGACCTTTGGACCCCGAATTGTGGAATCCAAGACAGAGCATTTTTATGCGAAATGGCATGAAATTTGCAACTGACCAATAAAATATTTCAAAATAATTTGAATGTGTTTTTACAGTTTGTAATTCACACATAAAAAATAACCAATGGCCACAATGTACCCATGCATATACCTATTGAGCTTAACTCAATTACACACCACCTTGGCTCAATCAGTCAAACAAACACCCCTCACAATCACAACCCTCAATTACTGTGTGACTCCACCCACTAAGTTTATGTTCCATAAATTGTTCAATAAAATATGACATTTTCATTACAAAAGCAGATACGGACATTTATTTGTGCACATGCACCTATAAATGCCCATTTATTGGTTCATATATTGATGCTACCTTTATCCGTAAAATATTCACTATTTATGGCATATGAATATCACCAATCCAATTTTGCAGAAACAATTTGCCCAATTTTGCAGAAACATTTTATTTTCCACACAAACACTGAGGTAACATTTATGTAAGTCAACAAATGATCAAACAATAACTGGGAACATTTATTAAATAAATGAGTTGTATGAAATCTTAAAGGATGGTGCAAAATGAAGTGAATACGTGGACTCCCTATTATCGCCCACCACAATAGTCACCAGAACTGCATGATTTAGAGCAATAGTTTGCTATGGCATAATGAAAATTTTGTTAAAGTAACTTTGTTGATACTGTACCAGTTTAAAGGGTAACCCCAGTGCTCCCTAAGACTATTATTAATGTTTTTCTTGTGATAAAATATTCAGATTATGACCATTTATTATCTCAATCAAATGCTTCCAGTGTTTGTAGTAAGTGCAAAATATTGATCAGATTTATTAGTGGTTGCTGTTCTGGGCTCTGTGAATGGCCGCCACTATGTGTGATGTTAGCCAGTTGATTCCAACTATCCTGGAAGCTGTTTGCTTGGATACTATCCAGGCATAACCTGTTAACTGCAGTGTATGTGTTTGTTTATTATTGGATATAATGGCATCAAATGATATGGATGTGGGGATTGAAGGATATCTTTATGAGCCTCAGAAAGCAGACTATCAATACTGAAACTGTTCATAACTTCCGTGATGGATGAGCAAAAATGTTGGCTGAAATGACGTGTCAGTATGGTTAATGTGATAAACAGAAGATGATTGTTTGTGAGCTGTTGTTGTGAGGAACATTAAATATTGATGAAAAATGATATTGAATGCTTTACGAATAAAAATTACATAGATCAATATGTAGCCCACCATCCTTCACTGGAAATAACATTTATTGATACCGTGATCAAGAAAAATGTGTGAAGCCCAATGCCAGAAAAACCCACAAACAGGTAGATAAGCATCCTTTTTCAGAATTCTTCACTGTGTGAGATCGATGACCTTTTTTACTTGATGAACTTTGTAACACATGCTTTAACTGGTCTTCACAAACAAATCAATTGCTATCAAATGGAAATATTTTAGACATATATATCTAATTCCAATATTATGTAGCCACTGTTGTGCAATATCTCTGCATTCAAAATTACTGGGCATGGGTGATCTAACGTAACGTTTTCCTTTATTGTTATGCTTATTATCGGTGCAACCCCAAGCTTTACATTCTGCCTTACTATGGGGTTCAGAGTACCATTGCTAAGTACATTTACCCACAATTCATCATGCGCTCCTGACTGCTGCCAGATAAATGGAGATTGCACAGCTTGACGTGGAATCAACATGCTGACATCACACGAAAGGCAAATCAGGACGAGGAAGAAGGCAATATGGCCACCTTCAGTTTCTGTTTTAATGCAGTCATGCATAAAATATCTGCCAAGAAGATCCTTGTCATAGCAATTTGTGAGATGATTTATACATAACTAATATGCTAGATTATAATTGTGCACACTATTTTAAGTGAAGGGGGTTGTTGAGTGTCAGTATTATGCTTGAAGTGGCTTTCGTAGATAGCAACCAGTGTAGTGTATGAGTGTTATTGCCACATATATATATATATATATATTTTTATTTTTAATATCTGTATTAAACTAACGGCTAATCACTGATATACACGTAGATTACACTAGAAACTTACATAAATATGTTAGAAGTAATTTCACCAGGTGGTAGATTGTTTTATATGATGTCTTTTTCCTTTAGTTGCCATCTTTTGTAAATGTTTACCAAAAGGTGGCCACTAATATTTTTGACAAGCTTCAAAAACCGCATTAATAATGGGTTGTTAAGGTAATTTTCACCATAAGGTATTATTATTCCCCGGGTATCAGTGACAAATAACCATGATCTTTCCTCCTTTTTTTCAGGAAAAAGAAGGCAGATCCATAGACTTGAGTCTTGACTTAACTGTGACATCATTATCTGGATCATCAAATGGTTTTGGTTTAGCTGGTATGTCATTAGGTGTCCAAGGATCAGCATCAAATTGGAACAAAATGGAGCTGATGGAGCCGGACAGCATGATGATGGAAGAGAACAATCCGGACCCAGTAGATAATGAGAACCAGGAACACACAGACTGTAGCCATTTGACAGTAGAATCCAGTCAGACAAATAAAACATCTCAAGTCACAGATGTCACCATGGAAAGCCCACGGTAATCATATATAGTTTTATATAGGTGAAGCCATATCAAGTCTGCTGACCATTGCACACAGCTTGTGTTCCAAGGCTGATTAAGTAAAATAATTTTGGATAACACAGATAAACATTATTATGTGCATGTTGTTGAATTATTGTCCATTTGAGATAAGTTTTCTCAATAAAAAACAGAATGTAATGTCAATTTAAAGTTTTCATTTGCTATATAGAAATTTGAATGTTGCATTATATATTGTCTCATTTTGCTCTAAGACAAGTGTGTTTGTACTTGGTGAAGATTGTCATATCTTTAACTTATCAGATACTGTTTTACAATGATATTTATGTCAAAGGAGGGTACACTTTTATTCATGTCAGAATGATCAATTATTTATTTTCACTGAAGAAGCACATCAGGTCATGTTTGATATAAAAGTCATATTTGAAGTCATTTGAACTGGATCTTCCGATGTATAAATGTTTTGAATTCTTGTTTAAATGTTTATTATTTTATTTAGAAAATTATGTTGAGCTGTATCAGGAGGAAAATATTCACATTAAAGAATTAACTATATATATATATATATATATATATATGCGATAAATAACTTGTTCTGTTATTGATTTAGATTATCTTCTTCTTGTGCAGTTTGTTGTTTCATTTGCACTTTGAGATTTGATAACACAGTGAGTAGAGCACTATACTCCAAATTTCCAAGCCAGGGTTCAAATCTGATTCGTACCTGTGTTTGTGCCATGTTTCCTTAGAGAGTCAACCCTCAGCCATATGTTCAGAGTGTGAGCAGTGCAGAGGTTAAACAGCCAACTCACTTACTTTACAAATATCTTTTATTTCATATTTTTGTGACTATTTCTCATGGACAGTGTTTGATATTGATAAACTCTTGATAAATATACATACAGAAGATTTCATTTGAGTTTTTATATTACATAGATAATAACAATTGCCACATGTGTACAAGTTAAGGTATCCAAATTATTTTTCTTCAGCAGTGCCGTTTTACTGTCTGTCATGTTTTAACTCTCAATATTAGCTACGTGTTCAAAATAAATTAAATGTAATTGAACCCATTCTTGATTCCTTATAAATTTTCAATCCATTTATCATATGTTGCATTTCGCAAAAATATTAGTTAAAGATTGTTTGATCTACAATGGACTATGGCTGTGAAGTATGTATAAATCATTCACTGATGAGGGTGTGTTGTATATTAGCTTTACAACATTTATTTTGGGAATTAAAAAGAAGTCGTTATAGAATGCTGTGTTCGTCTTGAATACAGTATTAGTAAAACAATTTCTATAAATTGATTGTGCACTATTTGCCATCCTTGATGTTGACGTTGTGTCTGATTTCCTTCGGTTGTTTATTTATAGCCAATTCATGAAGCAATGGTGCTAATGAAGAGGTTAGTTTTTACAACATCTGATAAATATTACAAAATCTGTTAATTTGAATATTGTTCCAATGTTTGTGTGTGTGGGGGGTATCTTTCAAATGAAAGTGCATAATGTGTAAATATGTGCTGTAATGAATAGACGCATTTAACAACTTTTTCTTCTTTCTAGCTTAGTGCGATGCTAATTTATGTTAATTATCACCAGATTGTAATAACTGTCTGTACAAACACATTGTGTATTAATAAATCATACATTTTCTTTGATAGATGATATTTAAACCATGCATGTCATCCATATAGTACAGTATAATCTTTACTGTTTAACTCAATACAGTATATGAAGCTTCCCTGTGATTATGCCTAAGCAGCCATTCTCTGTATTATAATTGTGAGTAATCATAATCATATTTTATTGTCATCAATTGCATGATTTAAAGTAATCAGAATTATTATTTGCAGATGCAATGTAATCATATTTATTATATTGTACAGGTACCCATAGCACGGGGGAAATGACTTGAAATGTTCCCTGTGGGGAAAACACATGGAATTTTAAAATTTGGAAACCTTCAGGGAAAAACAAGAGGAATTTTTATGCCTTCATTCCAAATTTATAGCATAAGGGGTGGATGGGGGTTGCGTTACTAAAAAAAGTTCATTCAACATACAATTTTTGCACACAATACATGGAAAGTTCTTAAATAATGGGAATTTGATTTTTGAAATCCTGTGGGTACCCTGTTGTATCTGTATTGGTGATTAATTTGATGATTACACAGCGTGCTCATTTATTTACAGTGCTATATTGCAGTGTAACATAAATATTATCACAAGGGTTCACACCTATCCCTGAACCCTTGGATTTGGAAATTTTGTTCAGGTAACCAAAACCCCTTGAATACCATCACTTTTCAGACATACCCGTAAACCCTTGAAACGGTGGTTGTCTCAGAATTTTGATATTAAACCTGTGTTCAATTATATCATTTTCTGAAGTAACTTCGTTTCAGTCTCGGTAGTATTCAGAAAATATTTGGATATTTTTAAGGATCTTTAAAACTAGACAATCTAAGTGATAGTTCAAGTAGCGGGAAGTTGATTTATTCGTATGACTGGGAAAACGTTGTTGCTATGATACATGTCGCGCGCCATTTTACATCAAACTCCAGTTCAGTAATTCACTTCAAATTATTTATTTCAACAGTCATAATTTTAAGAAAACAAATGCATACAGAATGTTGAAAAGGAGGATGCTTGAAGCATTGCCTCAATAATGCCCCCTGAACATAATAGGCATAATTGTATCTTTAAGAAACAACAACAAATCCATACGCGTTTAATTTTGAAATGATTAATAATTATTGTAGCAATAACATATTATTGTGTATATTATATCATATATGTTGTATTTGAACAGTAAATAAAACTACGGACACACCTCAGCATCGGCATCACAAAGAAATGAACATATTCTTAATGATATTTTAAAACATAATTAAAGAATATGGTCACTTCCCCACATGACTGATGCCGAGGTACATCCACAATTTCATTTACTCTTCAAACCATGCTGGTGTATGCTACATTTGCCAACATGGAAGTCGTTTTCTCTCGCATCGCATTATTTACCACACCCAATTAGAACTTGGAAGTTGTCTCAAGTGAGATCAACAGTAGTCGAAATTGGAATTTCAGCAGAATTATCAACTAATCATAATTTTTCATAGTAACATATAATACAATTAACATGTATTTTTATTCTTTTTCATCTCCTGACAGGTTAATTACACGTTGGAGTTACCAACGATGACTTAATTAACAACGGGGAACGAAGTCTCATTATGTATGGTTCGCCCTTGAATAGCTTATGCTACTAAGAGCACTTCATTAAACCAGTTATTATTTTTAATAATACATCTGATGCAATCCCCTCAAATTTAAAAATTTGCCTTCATTTTTCTTTTCAGGATATACAAAGCCAACCTATCCATACATTTTTCACGGTGATATTTATTTAATTATTTATGTAATCGCTTTCGTAAAGGAACTTTCTCTAAGTCTCTTGGACTTGAAAAATGTCAATACTGCAATAGTTAAGAATCCATTTTCGTTCGTTCTCCCCTAAAATTAGTTTATTTTACTCTTACCTTAAACTCTTTCAGTCATTATGCTCATGAATATGCTAGGTTAATACACACAAAACGGTAATTATACATTGCTCATTGGGCTGTGTTAGTTGTATATTCTATATTTATTTTTTAAACACAGTCCCTAGACATGTGAAATGTTTTTGTCAACAGTAAAAAACAGTTCTATATGGCGATTTAGCAAAAGTACGTTACTTTCATTTGAATAACAAAATGACATAAAATCATAATCAAGAAATAAAACCACCGACTACTTCTGGACATATATCATAAACACAGGAAGGAAAATATTGATGAAATATTAATGAAAATTCTTTACAAAGGTTACTTAAGTAGTATTAAAATACATTTCTTTCCACTTACTGATGTTAACAGCTTTATCAGTAGTCAACTAAAAATACACCTGCAGTATACAATTATAAACTTAAGAATATTTCACAAAATATATGATTGGCGTGTGTTAAATTAAAACAATAGGAAATAGAATTTATTTTGGACGGAGAGCTCTAATCTGATCAGGTGTGACTGGATAATTCAGTTGGAAGTCATCATTCTGGTTAATATCTTTCCTGTAGGCTGTTATGGTCTCTCGCCAGAGCCACGGTATGGGCCAACACAATAGGTGGTTCTCCAATACCCATGGCAGAATATACAGCACAGGGATTATATGAATCCTTCAGCAGTGTAATATTAAATTGTCGTGGAACATTAGTAACTCGTGGTATCTTATATCCGATGGCATTCCTCGTCGTAAGCCGGCCATTCTGATCAAAATTTAATTCCTCCGTTGCATACAAACCATAACCTTGAAGAAAAGGTCCCTCTATCTGTCCAATGTATATTCCAGGATTTAAACTTTTGCCAACATCCATGACAATGTCAACTCTTCTTACCACGTATTGTTCTGTAATTATGTCCATTTCGACCTCAGAGCAAGCTGCACCAGAAGTGTAATAATCTAAGGCTCTTCCTTCACCTGTCTTCCAGTCATAACCAATATTAGGCAGCTCTGGTCTATAAAATCCTGTTGCTGACAAGCTCACCCGGTCAATGTAGGCAGTTGTTACCCAATCATTCATTGTGCCATTAGGGTTTGCAACTTTGCAACAGTATTAATCTGTAGGACTAAATTGAGTAACATTTAAAACAATTATTATAATCTTATTTTTGAACCATCGTACCGCATCATGATATTAAATCAAATTCGACATGTTTCGGCTGTTAGCACGTACTGTAAAGTATACAAATTTGCCTGGTTCATTGTAAACTTCGGCAACTACCAAGCCGTTAGTATTCAGTGAACCGTTGGTAGATAGGCGTAACACATTTCCGGGAAACACACGCAGCGTGATACAACAAGCGACAGGCATCATGTTATTTAGAAGTAACTAATAAATTGTATATTGATTGAAAAACAACGACATGAAAAGATCGTGTCAGATTGCTAGGAATAATTAATACACAATAAAACGGTGACATGAAATCCAGACGAGATAGAGTTGGATTTATACGAGATAGTGGGCATGCACCGATGTGAAAAGATAATACTAAGTTAGTTTGAAACAAATTATCTTTAGAGTTATCAATTAAGTACTGATGCGATCAGATAATTGATGCCTGGCCGGAAGTATCACGCTGGGTCTCTGGTCCGGGAATTGCTATATAAGCCAGTAGCAACGGACTCATGGACTATAGTGAGCTCCGGTGGCCTAGCGGTTAAGCAGTCGGCACTTGGTGCCAACGGTTGCAGGTTCGAACCCCGTAAGAGAGTCGAAACTTTTCCAGGGATTAATTTCTCTGCTCACTACATCGTGGGTGGCTGACCACGTTAAATGGCGCTGCCGTCTCCACTGAATTATTTAAAATAAAGGGGGACGTTAAAAACCCCCTGAGGACGTAAAACACTCTGGCAGTGACCACCCTCAGGGTATTTCGGCTCCATCTTTCCGTACTGCTCCCCTGTGAGTGGTGGGGGAGGAGGTTTCTCAACCACTCCAACATAGAGGCTGTGCTGATTAAGCGACAGCCTGGGGATTCTCCCCGAACAACAAAACCAAACCAAACTCATGGACTATAGTGAGCTCCGGTGGCCTAGTGGTTAAGCACCCGGCACTCGGTGCCAACGGTCGCAGGTTCAAACCCCGTAAGAGGTCGAAACTTTTCCAGGGATTAATTTCTCGGCTCACTACATCGTGGGTGGCTGACCACGTTAAATGGCGCTGCCGTCTCCACTGAATTATTTAAAATAAAGGGGGACGTTAAAAAACCCCTGAGGACGTAAAACACTCCGGCAGTGACCACCCTCAGGGTATTTCGGCTCCATCTTTCCGTACTGCTCCCCTGTGAGTGGTGGGGGAGGAGCTTTCTCAACCACTCCAACATAGGGGCTGTGCTGATTAAGCGACAGCCTGGGGATTCTCCCCGAACAACAAAACCAAATCAACTCATGGACTCGGTGAGCTCTGGTGGCCTAGCGGTTAAGCTCCCGGCATTTGGTGCCAACGGTCACAGGTTCGAACTCCGCAAGAGATCGAAACTTTTCCAGAGATTAATTTCTCTGCTCACAACATCCTGGATGGCTGACCCCGTTAAATGGCGCTGCCGTCTCCACTGAATTAGTTAAAATAAAGGGGGACGTTAAACACTCTGGTAGTGACCACCCTCAGGGTATTTCGGCTCCATCTTTCCATACTGCTGTCCTGTGAGTGGTGGGGGAGGAGTTTCTCAACCACTCTAACATAGAGGCTGTGCCGAATAAGCGACAGCCTGGGAATTCTCCCCGAAAAACAAAACAAACAAATACTCATGGAGGCAGTGACTCAATGAAGCGGTGACTCAATGAACCAGCGCCTTTCGCAGCTCGATACTGACGCATGTTACTTGTTAGACATATTGCATAGTTGAAATAAACTCTGCTAGACGTAGCAGCAAAACACATCGAATCTTCCGTCTTCTGTGCGTGAAGGAACGCGCGATTGAGATCCATAGTTACCAAATGTGTCAGCGAGATTGCGTAATATATGTATGTATCTATATAGGGCATGTTTACTGACACGCAAACACAACGAACTTGATAAATACTGAAGTATACCCCGTTTGCTTAACGTAGTTCTTGAACGCTTCACTGTTTCCCATCACTACAACGATAGTCAGAAACCAGCAACTTTTCTCTTGGTTTAATGCTGGTCTGTATAATAAATATAAACATATATATGAACAAAAATAGTGAACGATGAAATACAGAACAAATGGTACATATATAACAAATCTGACACCACGTGGATTTGTAAACTGAGCCATTAAACCAATTACGGGAATCGAGCAAGAAAACACTTGAAGTGTTAAATATAGGAAATATTTGTTGTTGCTCTTTATCAAATGAAATGTAATAAATAGACTTTTTCCACGTAGAAACTCGTCAAAATTATTTCATAGAGGATTTCTTTATATGAATCTGTAATATTTCATATCTATTACATGGAAATCACATGTAGAAATGTTACGTTGTTACGTTTTCCAATGAGAAATTTATTAAACCAGAATAGATATTTGTTTGATCAAATTATCTTATATAACTACTTATATATATATATATATATATATATATATATATATATCGATTCCTGTCGAGCCGTGATAGCGCAGTTAGTAAGAGCGTAGGACTCGTAACCGAAGGGTCGCAGGTTCGAATCTCCGGGAGCTGAAATGTTGTCATGTGGCGACTGGTTCACTCATCTATAAAAATGAGTATCCGACAGGACGCGATGGCTATGTGTTTGAGTAACGCTTTGCGCCTATAATGGCAGCATGCGTTGTATGCTCCCTTGGGAGTTGAGATGTGTGCTGTGTGGAAACAGGTCTGAGTCAGGGATAATAATACTGTACAGCGCCTCAGAACAGGGTTACCTTGTTCTGGCGGTATATAAACATGCATTATTATTATTATTATTATTATATATATATATATATATATATATATAACCGCCAATTCTATAATCAACTTGATCAATCAAGGCATCAGTAATTGCAGTTAACAAACTACCTTCAATTCTACCTTGGACACTCGGGTTAATTATATAAAATATAATTAACAGAGAAGACAGGATGCTAAAACGTGTTGTGCATCAACAACGATTTGTGTCCTTGGGAACTGTTAACCGCGTGTGGAATGACCGGGTAGACAACGTGGTTTCGCAATCAACTGCCACGAGAATGATTCGTAGTGGGTTTCTGTACATTAGAGTCGCCAGAAATAAACCACTCATCGGTCCGAACAACAGACGTGCTAGAATCCGGTGGTGTACCAGAGAAACACTGGTCCAGAACTGTCTTTTCGGATCAATCGAGATTCAATTGTGACTTGGACGAATGAGGGCATGGCGGAAGGATTGGACAGCAATGGAGCCAGAAAACATTGTATGATTGACCAGAAAAGGTTCTGTTTCTTTAATGTTATGGCGGGGGGGGTTACCGTGTAGTTGCTAAATTAGTCATCGTGAATGGTACTATGAAAAGTACTGATTATATTGACATTCTGGATCACAATCGTCTGAATTCCGTTGAGATTATGTTTGGGGATGTCATGATCCCATTTATGTTCCAACACGACAATTTAGCAGTGTATATGGCGCATAATGTGCAGACCTGGTTAGATGAACATAATGTCCAGGTGATCCAGTGCCCAGCTCGGTCACCTGACCTCAACATAATCGATTATGTTTGGAGTATGTTGCAGAATAGGATGATGAGAGGTCGTCATTCAACAAAATTAGAACTGATACAGTATCTGTTTAGAGCATGTGGAGCTATCACGCCAGATTATCGGTACGAACTGTACAACTCCATGCCCCGACGAGTTTTTTTATGTTATCCGATCACGTCGTTACACTGGTAAATATTAGATTTGGAGTTCAACATTGAAGTAGTTATTGCATGACATGTTCTCATGTTATTTCCAAGTAGTTTTAGAGATTTTCAAATAACGTACTATTGTTAGATTACAGAAATCAATACATGACATTCTAATACATAGATACATTATAAAGTATAATAGAACTAAATATTTGGGGGGGATCTGTTATGTTTGTTGTTCAAATAATAATAGCCGCTTAATTTATATTCATTGCATATTCTTAGAATTTATAATCTGATAAAACATCATCAGAATATATACTCTCTACAGTGATATGGTGTTGCATGATATGGTGTTGCATAATATGGTCTTCCATAACACGTTATGAAGAGAAATCTGCGCGGTTTTGTTTTTATACTTATTTGTTTATTTTATAATTATCTATCGATTATGGAATATATGAAAAAATGTCAACAAACTTAAATATATGTAACGCAAGATATAACAGACAAACACATATTTTTATATCGCTTACCTAATTGTTAATTCGCGGTATCGTTCATCATGTAATGTTGACATATGTGGCCTGTCACGTGTCGTGTCGATTGTTTTTATCATCAACTTCATCTTTGATACAATACATTTACATATCTCTGCCCTGTGTCTCACGGGTTAAATTGACCGCACTCATATATGTGGTATGTAATGATTAAATTATGTCATTCTGAAATGAGCTCCAGCTTGCTGAATTAGCAAGTAAAAATGACGGTGGGTAAATACTGAATGGGTGTAAAGTATCATTATGTAATTATGTAATGTGTGGCCGAGATACAGTGACCTCGTTGAAGATCTAGATAAACACTGTACAAAGTCCATATATATATATATATATATATATATATATATGTGTTGTGTGTGTGTGTGTGTGTGTGTGTGTGTGTGTGTGTGTGTGTGTGTGTGTGTGTGTGTGTGTGTGTGTGTGTGTGTGTATTACTTGATTTGATATTAAGAAGTCAAAAGCTTGTCCAGAAATACAACAAATTTAAACTACGCTTAATTATGTTTAATTGTTGTATAACTTTTGTAACCTTTTCATTTATAGCTATATTAGGCCATTCCTCAAATAACATAAATATTAGATAAATTAATAAGCGAATACATTATAAACATTATGGAAGAGTAAAACAGCTCCACACATCAATACATATAAAGTAGTTTGTCTTATAAAAATTAAGAAACCTATTTCGAGGACAATCGTTATAATATACTGCATGTTTTCTGTTCTATGACCTAAAGGGCGCCTCCGTGGTCTACCGATATCTTGTTGAATCACTACCACCCGTGTTCGAATCTCCTGCGTGAGCATATCTGAAGAGTGTTTCATCTTTGACTTCGCTTCATTGCCTTTGGAGGTCGCTCGGCCCATTTAGCATACCATCTGCACAAAAGTGGCCGTAAAACATCAACCATCATCATCTTCTATGATCTAAAATCCAGCAACGCTCTTTCGATAATTATTTTTATCATTATTATCATAATCTTCTTTATTAACCTCATTTAAATGTAACAGGATTCGTAATTATATCAGAGTACATCGACATAATTCCATAACATCGTTATGTTATGAGGATGAGGAGACTAAATAGCACAGTGGGAGTCTAAATTGGCCACTTGTAAATAGATAAGATACAAATAATAATAGAAAGCAGGATTAAATAGCAATAACACGTTATCATTAGCCTCAGCATCAATCATGTTGATCGTGGCTGTTTCTATTTGAAAATATAATTCCGGTTGGTAATTTTAGTTCGGTTGGCATGTACTTCACTTGAAAATCAGTCAAACTTAATACAATTCCTGAAGTGTAAAACAGGACAACCCCACTTTGCTTTCGAATTATAACTTTTACTTGTTTTGTATTGTGTTGACTTCGGTCACTATAATTGTTTTACAGATTGGTTCAGCCTATTTTTTCAGAATGTCTCTTACATGTTGTATGCATGTATGCATGAATGTATACGCGTATGTATGTAGTTTCAAGCTATCTAACTATATATCTGTATAGCTGTCGAACTACTAAATAAAGAAATGAACCTATAACTTATTTATATGTAAGAAATTATCTTCGATTTATCTAATATATAGTTCACTGTAATAAAGTAACATAGCTCGAATATAAAGTATATACAGTTGTGCTTGATCTAAGTTCTACTTGATAGGGTCGCTCTCTTCTTATCTGATGAGTGTTTCTGACGTCATATCAGTCGACGTTGTATCCCCAGTACACCTGCACGAGGTTTATCTTTATTGTTCTGCGTACCTAACTATCGACAAACATTAGTTTCAGTCTATATCAAAAGGCAAACAATTACAACAGGTGTGCTTTTTAATTGACGTGTCTAACGTACTAAACGTAATTTAAAATTTTCTGCCAAATATCTCGGAATAGTCTTCTCACTATAAAATATCAGGCCATATATGGACTTTGTTCAGATATAATGTTTTAATTTTCTTCTTCTGATACGTTTATCTAAAATGTTGGTACACGTCACACAAGCCCTCGTATCCCCAATACACCTTATAGGCCACTAATAATTAAATGTTTTGTTCCATTTCAAAGTCATCAACGGATCGAGCCTTTTACAGTTGACTAGTGTTTGTTTTTCAAACATATTTCCTACGGCCAAGCCCCATAGATGTGCACTGACCTGTTTTATCAATGGTTTGTAGGCATACAAATATGATCCGACAGTTGTCTACCCTGCGTACCCTACGAAACGAACCATTTATCTGATTCGTCCTATGACGTTATTATAAACTGGTAATTGGATATACACGAGATCATTTCATGATGGCATTATTTCTATGACAGACCACATATAAGAGAGGTCTCCATCCTAACCCACGAGACACACGACAATTACGAGCCCTCATCAGCAACAACTATTACGATAAACTTGGACAGTTTCTCAATAGTTGGAGACGAATTCAGTGAACGATGGCAAACGAGAAAGGTATTGTGAGGCATCACTTTTAATTACAAACATTTGTTAATTTTAATTGATACAATACATTGTATACTAAGCTAATATAAAGTATTATATTTACTCTGATGCTAAAATGATGCAAGTTACTTGATAAACTAACCAATGCTTGAAAGCCAATATATTTCCACATATTGAATTAATTATGGCTTAGATAACCAGTATTATCTAGATGTCTCATTGCCACCAAATTTAATTTCGTATTTTAAATGTTGCTATCACGTTCTATGTGACAGTAATAGGATATTTACTGGACCAACTGAAAGAGTTTGTCAATGCCAGATTAGGCTGCGTAAACAGACTTATTACATTGAAGGTCAATATTATCAGTACTCTCAATGTCAACAGACAAACACAAGTATCAATTTACGCAAAGCAACAAATGTGTCAATCAACTTCTTATTTGCTCTAAGTATAATCTGTTGGGTAGTAATCACTGGTCTTTCTACAGAAGCCACATTGCAATTTCATCATGCTTCATCCAGATGCCAGGAGACTACGAGGCCGGTGAGACATGCCACTTCCCAATGTAACAAGTTCCTATACTTTAAGTATTTTTCGTTGTTGTTATTCAAATACTCTCGGCTCATGACTTTAGGAGGTATGTTTCTCATGTGATTGACCGTGCTAGATGGTGCTGCAAGCGTTTAAGTCCAGCTGGAAAAGTATCACACTGATATTATCCACTCTCGGAGTATCTCGGCTCCATCTTTCCGTACGGGTTCCCTCTGAGTCGTGGGGATGAAATAGTTCCAGAAGTTCAGAACATCACATGACGTGGTTGACAAACTACACACAACAACAAATACATAAATTACTCCGTTGTAGATTTATGCCTTGTTAAAATGAACAAAGGTAGATAGGTTATAGTTCTCTAATGCGTTTTATTTACTCTTCTGGCAGTGGATAAGTGCAGTCTTCTTTTAGGAGAAAGTTGTAGAAAGTTTAACTACAAAATAGTATTTTATGCCAAAAAGCTTATAGCATCTCATCGCTGATGCTATTCCTGCAAAAGAGTCAATAGTATAATGGCTTCATTTATCTCTCCAGAATTACCGTTGTCAATCCGAACTATCTCCTGAGACTAATTCGAATGTAAATACTTTCTTGACGAAGAAATTACTGAATTTCAGCTAGATCAGATTTAGAAAAGTGATCTGGGATTATCGTAGCTAATCTTCTATGCCGTGCTTACGGTGCATCTGTTAGTGAACAGTTCGTCAGGATTTCTTCCATCGCCTCTCCAGTTTGCGTTTCAGGTATTTAGCGTTATGTAAGTCTGGCTTGAACCATGAATATTTTGGATGTAACACAATTATTATGGTCTGCAAAGGCGTATACTCGTATTTCAATCTCTGCAGTCTAGCTGGCAGTAAGCAGTAAACTCTGAGTTCAGGAGTGCAGTATATTCCATAATGAAAACAGTACTATCAATATCTTTCAGTTTACTGTAAGTAATTATTTTTCTGAACCGGTAAGGGGTGCCTCCTTGGTCTAAATGGTAGAATTCAAATCTAGGCGTGAGTATATCTGAAGGGTGTTTAATTTTGTACTTCGCCTCATTACCTTTGGAGGTCGTTCGACCCATTTACCCTACCATGTGCACAAAAGCGGCCATAAAACATCAATAATTTTCTGAACCGGTGTAAGCTTCAGGAGAGGTAAAGTAAATATGATGGCAAAGAGATCCGTTGACAAGTTGCTCGCTTCATCACATAGACAGGAGTCACTGACTGATATATCAGATACAATGTCGCTATCTTCCGTGGTAATAACCATATCTAGTATATGACCATGAATTTGAGTTAGTTTATGGACATGTTTCTCATATTTCCATGACTCCAGATAACTCATAAATAGTCAGATGAGTTTTTATCTGTAGAATTACCAACATCGAAATTGAGATTACCGACAATTAGAATTTCCCTACCCTGAATGATATATTCCAATAAGTAGGAACTTCATTCAACAATTAAAGTTATATTTAAAACAAAATCTTGTTACCTTTCAAATATGGTGATTGGTAAGTGATAGTCAGTATAAACCTAATTCCACTCAGTGTCACCACATATTTCAAGTGTTCAATCTGAGTAAAAAGCTTTTTCTTTCCATGAGCTTTTCATCTTGACGACAAGGAATCATTTGTAATTTAAAACAATACCTCCTCTATAATGATTTCCTGGACGAGGAATATGTTTGATCAGATAGCCAACTGGAAGGAGTTGATACACTTTTTTCAATGATTGAGTAGAGCATTCCCTTTGTTAAGGCTATGACATCAAAGTAATTATTCGTGATACAGCTGCAGTTTGATAGCAACTTGTTACCAAAATTCCTTATGGATACAACATCCAGATGACAACCGCTTATATTAAGGTGATCCATACTTGGTCTATATATCTTCACAGTATATTCAGCCTTGTTAGAGCTTAAAAAAGATGACCATTCTTGGTGTAAATAAGAAAAAAATGCTAAATATGGAACATTCAAATTCTTCAGAAACTTCACTGGCTGCCGGTGAGAAAAGGTTTTTGTATCTTCGAAATTTTCCTAAACACTAGTTTATAAATATATGGTGCTTTTCAACACTTACGTGAACTCTTGTCCATTAGAAAGACATCCAAGTATGCAGTTGAATGCCTTGTTTATCCTGGAGATGGTCACACCTGAGACATATCACCGTAGGGTGTTTTATCTTCACTTTGTTAAACGACTCATTTCAAATTTGCTTTGTCATTACTCTGAGGTTCATTAATAGCATTAACACCAGCGATATATTACTCTTGCCATACTCCGCTAACCAAGCTATAATTACGACACTTCACAATATGTACAATTACTTTTATTGTTTTTCTTTTAAACGATATTACATATTCTTATCGCCCAAAAGAGTAATCTCAGTTAACCTTATGGCTTATGATCATATAATGATGTTTAACGTGATCAGTAATTGTAATATCTTTTGAATATTGTTTGAATAAATAAAAAATACCAGAAGTCCTCGTGTTCCGACTTACGACAACTCGCCGTCGCGAACAAACTCCCATAAGCGCTTTATTGTTTCGAGTTACCGACAACGGTTCGTAGTTACAGACCGGCGAACTAGATTGTGGCGTGGCGTGTTCGGAAGAATACGTCGTCAAGCGTCGCCTAGCCGAGGAAGAAGATTCCCACAGTTCTCGCAATACGCCATCTTGGATTACCCGCCTTTTAGGATTGCTTGGTGTTTATGTTTCTGCGTATTTTTGCCCCCCTCCCTCATTATGTCTCCTAAGCGTACAGGCGATTCCAATGATTACAGTGTACTTTATTGTTAGCAGTGGTGTTTCTTGCATAAATAAGAAATATAATATTAATAATGGACGACGCTTCGTACATTTAGAGAGTGTGATTCGATTTACATACAAATTCAGCTGAGGACCTCCTGTAAATAATAACTGTTTACCCAAATGTGATTTCCTATGACATATACTCACTGACCTATATATATATATATATATATATATATATATATATATATATATATATATCATATATATATATATATTATAGCGCCCAGCCTCTAGCAATCAGCCACCTTTTCCATATAAAAAGCTCAACTTCAGCTACCAATTGCTTAGCATTAAACTACTATTATCTCTGCGTAATAATTTTTATGGTACTACTAGCTACTCATACTTAAAAAGATCACGCGTAGATTCAAACCAATTACGCTGAAAATTAATTATTAATTTTTAAAGTGGAGGCCGGTGCAGCAACTTAACCATAAATTAACAAATAATATCACGAGTGTTATTCCTGATCACGCCCACACCGATCATTGTCAGAGATTGATATGGAAGACTCAGTCTTTGTGAATAATTCGTGGAGGGAGGGTCGAATGATTTTGGAGTTGGGAACGGTTGTTGACAGATTGAAAGAGATGTTCAAGATGTTGGACGGTACTGCAGCTAATTGGCTGTGTTGGTGAATGTGCGTTTATTAGATACATCACTTGTGATTAGTCAGGTTCATATCAGAAAAAGAACAATAAGATTTATTTAATAGGTTTATTAGCAAAAAACGGATGAGTGCTTGATAAGAAATACACAAATATTAAGTGCCTATTTTAGGTCTAATTTCTGGTAGGATTGTGGTGATAGATTTTTGTGGCAGAAAAAATCCCAATCACATTATGCTCAAAAAGCATTAAAGTAGGCTACGATCCCCATTAATGGAGATGTACATCACTTCAACTGTTCAACACCAACAAAAGTTGCCCCGACATATTTTTACGCCTAAATTCTTAAATGTATGAAAACTACAGTTATGTAAATGGTTGATTTGAGCACCCAAAAGGCTAGCAGCACACCATTATCAGCGATTATATTCAATTATCGAACTTAACTACACACACACACAACTGAATTGGCCCGTTCGGAGCAAGTGGCATAGATCAACATAGCGGCTCTGGCGTCAAGTGCCGGCATACTCAGTCATAGGGCACTAGCCATTGACGTGACAGAAAACTAAACCGAGTATTCAGTGATGTTTAATTGGGCCGCCATGATCAAACAACGCTGACTTCCGTTCGGGGCAAAAAGCAACGTTGAGGCGGCTGCTCTTTGAGTTTCGAACCTGTGAATACGGACAATTATTGTGATGTGTGCATTGTAATTTTGTGGGTGCAGACAATCTGTATCATTCCTGTCCTATTATATATGCCATGAAATATGTAAATGTCGTTTTATGTAAGTCAGTAGATCTAGTTTGGTTGGGATCAAACGCCAGAGACAGAAGGGGGTTGTCGAATAGTCTAAATATAATCATAGTTAAGCTTAATTTCCCGCCAAAAAAACCCCGCTTCAACAGTTATTTTAAATGTGTTCCTTATACTTACCGATGAAAATATATTACTTTTACTCCCACGGCTTATGCAACCAACGGCACTACAATTCACCATGTTTATAAACCTGATTTTGCAGTCTGCATTCCTTTTTGCCCCGACCAGAAGTTGGGACCTGTATGCCATTAAATCGGCGGCCGAGTTTGGTCTAGTTTTCTTTCAGGACAATGGCACTAGCAGTCCAGGGGACCGAATTACTAAAATTTTAACTACTTAAGTAAAAATTGGTACCTAATATAAATAGCTATTTATAAAAGGTGAATTACTAAACAAAGCTATTTATAATAGCTACTTAAAATGACCAAAACAGCTACTTAACTAAGCAGGTAAAAAAGGTATCTGTTAAATAAATGTTTTGGTTGATTTTGAGGTGACCGATTATCGAATGAGTCTGACAATAATAGAATAATTGATCACTGGCTTTGCAGAGGTACATTTTTCTAATGTTTGTGCGCTGTCACACGCACTTATCTCAGAGATGCAGGTAAATATCTCGAAATTAAACTAGATTAGCCTACTAGAACTCACACTATAACAAATAATACTTGGTTCATTCATCACACAAGCATGCATGTAGTCTCGAGTCAAAGCGACTGGCGTTGTTGTTAATTTAAATCGAACATAACCTTAAATGAAGTTGCTCTATACCATTGTTTCAAACCTATTTCTCCCACATTAAGGTTAATTAGGACAACATACTGTTACAACAGATAAATTCTACATATAAAGGTGGTCTGTGGGGTAAGCAACTTTCTTTTTCTTTTTTTAAACACCACACTCTGACAAATTCACATTATGTTGTAGTGTTTCCAGTTTGATAAATACTTGTGGAAATAAAGTGTGACATGCAATTTCAACTTTAAAGCAAATAAATATATTTTCAGCTATTATAATAGACTATAAATATGTTTTTATATGCCAGAAATAATATTTGGTGCCAACATGTATATAACTAATATGTAGGAAAGTTTTATCACTTTTGAGTGCAATGAGACAATTTTTATAATTTCATTATGATATTCCAACCACTTAATAATACAAGTATTTCTTTCAAGGTAATTTCGTATTAATGTGTTGGCATGAACCTAATGCGATTTTATAATTATCACCTATATATATCTATTTACAAAAGTGTATATATGGTTGCTGGTAGATCTAAACAATAAATGTTTACATTCTACATTTTATGCATTTTCTTACAAATAACCACTTGACAAGGCACATATTTCTCAGCTTTCTCAAGTCAATTTCACAATGAGGCCACTTTTGCCTCTCTCCATATTAAATGTTACTCCAATTAAAAAAAGATTTTCATGAAAACCCCTCTCCAGTGCATAATTGTCCCAACCTCATTATGTTTGTATATATTTATTTGTTAATTTTATTTATTTATTCTTTGTAAATTCAATTATATTTAGGCAGTACCTATAAAACCTATAACTTGTATAACATTCAGACCCGATGCTATGTTCATAGACTGATAGACTATGTTCATAGACTGATAGACAGACACCCGGGGCAAGTAGGGTCTACTCTATGCATGTACTCATTTGAACTTGTATGTCCTATCTTAAACTGGGTGTAGGCGTAGCACTAGTACTAGGCCTACTAGTACTAGACATAGAGATCCCATCAATTTCGATTTGATCCATTACTTAGGCAGTAAGTCAATCAAGTCAATATTTGTCAAGCATACAAGAATCTCAAGCAAGAGCAAATCTTTACCGGAAACATTGTAGCAGACGAACTATTGACAGGAAGTGGCAAGTTTAATCAATCGGCAATACTATTTTTCTCACATGAATTATAAAATAACTGCGCCAAATTTAACTAGCAGTTTTAGCTACCTAAATCATAAGGAGCAGTTTAGTAGTGCAGTTTTCAAAATAGCTACTTATGGTTTAGGTAGCGATTTTTATTAATAGCTATTAAAGTTAATAGCAATTAATCTTAGTAATTCAGTCCCCAGTTGTGTATATAGGTCAGTGGACATCATTGACTTAAAAGTAAACATACTACGCGATACTTCAAGATCACGGACCTCACAGTCTCGCGAGATGGCCACGTAGGAGCAATGAACAGTAGAAATTTGCTTATATTCGTTGAAACTTTATCACACTTCTAAATGAACACGGCTTATAGGATAAAAGAAAACGTGTGGCAAATTGGTATTACAGTGTAGCAGGTCAGAGCCACAGCAGATATTATTATTATATATATGTATAGAGAGAGAGAGAGTGAGAGAGAGAGCGAGGGGGGGTTCCAGTGATCTCCAATGTTGACAAATGCAATTACACGAGCGTTGAGATATATTTCTAACTTTCCCGTACATTCCGAATCATACTTCACTCAGTTTTTAAAAGAATAAAATAACATTAGTATCTAGCAAAAGCTCAGAAACACATCTCTCTGAATAATATATTGTATTTGGCATAACAACTTAATGCGAGGAGATATTAGCACAACTCACAGACATCCTTTCACCACATTTACACATTGGTTTGCTTGACGGCTGTACTAACTTATGACTGTTAATATGCGTGACCTGACCTAGTTACATATCGGTTTATGAGGCTTTTGATTAGTTGTATTTAAATTGTGTCGTCATCATTGTGACCCAGATACGATGGGGAAGCCATGTGGCCATTGACCCGTGGCTTTGATCGAAAACAAATCGGCCAAGATCGGATGAACAGTAACGATTTATCATACAAAATACATTAGATCATGAAACTTGTATTTCGAGTGTATTATATATATATATATATATATATATATATATATTTGCTGAAAGGTAATCAATATACGTAATAAATTTATACACATTTTAACCATGAAGTACAAAACAAGCAGCGAACTGAGAGTAGTCGTCACTACCAAAAATCACGCAGAATTCCCCATGTACTTTCTCCATGCAGATCCTGACAAACTGAAAATAACCACATTAATAATCAGTCTAATAAAACTGAAAATATTATGGGCATGCAATAATACAAATATTGCCTCAATAAAGACAACTTCTAAAATTCGCACTTTATGGTGGCCATCTTGGATTTAGGTTAACAGCTTGGATTTTGGTGACCATTTTAAATATATTAACAATTCAATATTATTGTACTGGTACCAGCAATTAAAACAACACCTCATTTGTTGAACAATATCGGCATCAAGACGACTCATAAAGACACAAAATTCGCATTTTATGGTGGCCATCTTGGATTTAGATAGCCATCTTGGATTTTAGCTGCAATTTTTTTATATATTATGAATTCAATATTATTGTACTAGTATCAGTAATTAAAACAGCACCTCATTTGTTGGAAAGCAGTATCTGATTGGGGAATTGTTCACTTTTATATGAAGAATTAGGACCAATTTTACCTTGCCATCAGCCAGTGTCATTTTCCTATCTGGGTGGGCCCGTAAAATACAAAATGTTGATATAGGAAAATTATAATAACTTCATAATGGGTGTGCGTAGAGACTTACATAAGGTAATACCTCTATCAAAGAGTTACTAAGGGCATAAAAATAAATAGCTTCAAATGATATATATATATATTAGGGTTGAAAGTTAAAATTGATACGAGCAAGTCAGGCTAGTAAGACAAAAAATATGGTAGCCGGACCAAAACGATATTAGCCTGACATCAGAAAAAACACACACGAAACAAGTTCATGCAGCTGCGGGTTGGGAGGCGGAGCAGTGTAAGCTCCCCGAGGCGCAAGCAAAATGCGATTTTAAGCACAAGTAGCGCCACATTATCAGTAATTACGACGAAAATGAAATACAACCTAAGTAAACAACAAACACCACGAGACAAGTCGAGTGTCAAGAAAGTTTGACAGTTCAGGAAGTCTGTAAATATACCGGAGCACGGCACAAATCGGTCGTTTACCTATCACAACAATAGGAAGCAACCAACATATTTCGTTCAGAGATCGAGACAGCTCAATAACACGTTAGCTGACATTTTTAATCAGTTTCTGAACGGAATTTAATGGTTTTCATAGTCACACACAAGGCGACCTTTCCAATAATAAAGGTCGCCTGTCATAATAGAAGGTCGCCAGTAGCGACCAGGTGACCATTAACTTTCAACCCTGATATATATATATATATATATATATATATGACCATCGAATTTCTCGTGTTTAATTCGAGAAATTTGATCAATTTGTCACAATGTCAAACTGGATTAAACGTGGTTACTTTCTAGGTGCATGCTAGTGTTTTGTGTGTGTGTGTATGTGTGTGTAAAATCAATGCAATGTACATCAGTGGTATGAGTTATTTATCTATCTCCCATACAGATGTTCGCGTTTTCATGTCTAACTTCTGGCTTGAGCACTCCACAGAAGCTACAGTAGAAATGATGATGTTGGATGAAGCAGCTGAGATATTAACCGAGAAAGAAGTCCCCGAAATACTTGATCTCCTCCCACAATATACAGGAAAGGATGTCCTAGAACTTGGAGCTGGCATAGGGTATATATATATATATATATATATATATATATATATATTTTATATATATATATATATATATATAATTATTTGTGTGAAAGTGTGTGTATATTGGGGAATATTGATATTATCGATGTATATAATTCTCTGGGATGGTAAGGGATCCTTGGGTTCCATGATGGCTACAGGTGTTTCTGCAGAGGCGACACACATCAAGCAGAGCATATCCTGATGTAGCACCTTGATCTCGATATAGCACATTGGTGACATGAAACGACGTTCATTTGAAGCACTTCATACAGGAATTCTATTATCTTTGGTTTCTTGTATTATTTCCAATATTTTCTCCTTCAGATGTAAATATTTTCTTGGATGATTTCTTGTTATGGGAAGGAGTATAAATATAATTGTTTATGCCCCCAGTATCAGATATAACATCTTGGGAATGTGCATGGTCAATTGAAAGGGAGTAGTCCTGTGTGGGGAGATATCAGCAGAAAATAAGGTATCCTCGGTTGTAGTATCAATATCACGGCATGCAACCCATTCCTTTATACATAATAGCAACGTGAAGAATACCATCTGGAGTAGCATATCGTCTGGCAGAAATAATTGTCGACAATTCCATCTCAAGATCTTCTACAGTATCTAATGGGATGGTCAGACAAGTTGATGGCTTCCAGTGACACTCTTAATACTCAATCTTATGCACAGATATTTGGAAGATTTTGTTCTATTCCTGGTGGTAGTGAACATAACATCATCTGAAATTAACTCGTCAATCCCGCTGTTAGGTTTGATTCACCAGAACCAGTATATAATATCGGAAAGAAGTATAATAGTTCCTTTGGTGTTTCACCGTATCCGAATGTCAGTGCCTCTGTTTTAATGGGATGAGGGAGGTTTAATTATGTCCTCAGAATTTCCAAGATGATTGCACGCCGGGGGATGAAATGCTGTTCTTTGAATTTTCATCGCAGTCTCCTTGCTCGTGTACCATCACCCACCGTCTGTTATCTTATAAGGATAGTTTTGGTTGACTTATATAGTCAATGCATCCTTTGATTTAGGTTAGATGTTTCAATTTCGCATTTAATTTCCCTGTAAAAGTTGCCATACCTTTTGATCAATGAGACATAGATTCCCCCCCGGGTTATCGGTGTATTACGGAAGTATACCTGCAGCTAGCGCCAGAACTCGCCATTCGCTGGTTACTCTCTGATCAATCCCCGATATAAAACCGTTTCTTTTTCATTGTCTAATTAAAACCAAACATGATTATTAGAAGATATTATTAGAGATATTGGTATCAAAACCTCTTTTGGCCTTTAAGCCAAATAATGTACAATGGCAGATCAGTCCTGAACTCCAGACAACGTACCTACATTTGTTGTCGACAATATTACACCTCTTTATATAGATTTAGATGAGGAGATTTGCTTAAATTGGTTGCTCCTTTCCCTAACAGTAAAACGTAACTTGGCCACGACCAGATGAACGAGGCTACATTTATACAATGAATACTTTATTCCATAATGGTACTTTGATTTTGACGGTGTTGGTGTACAATTCCTGGTGATCAGCTTTTGGTTGAACTAACTACTGAAGTCCGCCCATGCAGATTAATAATTAGGAAGGGCAGTACAATTGTGTCTGCATCAGCTGTGCTTCGATACTTGTAACATTTAGCATCTGTATTATTTCAAATTCCCTCCCATCCATTCTAACATTTCTCAAGAATTTCTTTCATTAATGTTTCTTTTTGATCTTGAGGTTATTTATAATAGTGTGTAGATTGGTGTTACTATTCTTCATATTCAGCGAGAGTTTGTCTTTATATTTATTTGAACTAGCTGAATACGCACATCCGCCAGTGTATCAAATGTTTCTTATATAAAAATAAATATAACTTATCCACCCACGAATGTGTGTAAAATAATTTAGTAGATTGGATGAATGGATGGATGTACGTAGTTCATGGGTTAAAAGTCAAAGATCAGGAGACGCCGAAATCGGGCGTATACTGGGTGATTATTCTAGCTGTAACTGGCGTATGTTACGCATAATAATATAAGATATATCATATAGATAACATGGATGCTCCCATAATGCAGTGGGTGCATCAATGCACTGCAATCTTCCAGGTTGTTGGTTCAAACCAGACACACACAAACACACATATGCACACACACATACACACACATACACACACTTATGTAAGCTTATTATAATCCCGACGTGTCATTCGCGGTATCGGAGATGTTGGAAATGGGGGGAGAAATATAACCAATACAGGTTGTCTTTCCACTTCCCCCGTGGATATTCAGCGAATCAATAACTTTGGAATATTTTTAAATGATAGGAAAAGCAGTAAACAAATATGCTAATAAGTAACCAGTACAAAAAAACTAAATATACTAACAAGTAGTTAGTAATATGCTAACATGTAGTTAGTTTACTTCTTATCACATGTTGAACAAACGGTAATGTTGGTTAACGGCCCGATGACCTATAAAAGGCCTAACTTTCCACTCAGGTTAGAGAAAAACCTGAAACGCCAGACTTGTCGATCGACTATCGATACGGTTGATATAGGTAGGATTTGTTTGATCAGTCAAACCCAGAATAAAGCTGGGATCAGCATATGGGGTATCGAAATGTTCTATGTACAGGTTTCTTTTGACCCACAGAAGATTACTGCTGAATGTAAACTGTGGTGTCAAAGTATTTATCTTATGTATGTAAGCCGCCATTAAACCACACGCACGTGTTATTTACAGCGAGCTGTGGACTTAAACGGAATTTTTGCACGTGCTTCCGCGTTTGTAGGTAGCCTGCATATAGCAGCTTCCATGTTGGCGTGACATATTTGTGCGTACGAAAAGTGAATTAGCTAGGCCTCACTGTCACAGGCTGATCACTAGTCCATATTCATGTCTAGGTCTACGCATGTATAGAAATGGAGAATTGATTTATTTATGAATATATTTATGGAGGTATAGGTCTCAAGGGATATTTAGATGGTCTGAGCTAATGCCATTATATATGTATCGTAAAACACTTATGTTTGTGAGATGTGTCCCAAATAAATCCGTTACATATCCACGTATGACTACGGAAGAAAGTGAAAGAAATCACTGACTGGCATAGATAATGCACCATGATATAGTACAACAAACATATGTTTCTCGTAGTCAGCACCGATTGAGTGTCATATATTGTTAAATGTTTATTATTATTATTTCTATCCCGGTGCACATAGGTGGGTATAAGACATTAAACATAGTCCATTCTGGGGTTTTTGACATCCATTAAAATCTGTTAATTATGGCTGAATACTGTGATTGATAAAACAATCGATATTGAACATTTTTATTCGGTTTTGTTGACCTATTTTCTCTTTCTATCAATGCAAAAATTATTTTTTCTGACTATCTCTCTTTAATCTCCATAAAGGTTGGATAATTATGTCCTAAATTTAATCTCAAAATCCAACACTAATCCCAACTTCGGCTAATTAAAGACTAAATATACATCAAAATCTGGGTCACCTTATTTATTTTATTATAAAATTATACAAAGTATACGTTACTCAGAACTTTCAAATAGAAATATCTGTAAGTTAAATTGAAAGTGTTGCTTGAAATGGAATTTGCTCTTTTTAAGATAAGAAATACTGCATTTAAAACAGAATTTGTCTTATTTTGTAACATAATTAGTTTTATTTTGACGTGGGATGTTTCCTTTTATAAATCAGTGTCTGTATAAACTAATGCAGTGATAATAAATCTCACACCCAATACTACATTAGCCAAGCTGCATCAAAACAGCTTTTGTTAGCCTTTATGAGTCTTCAGATCAAAGATGTTTTATGGATAGGTAGTTGGATGAGCCGGTGTGACATGGGAGACTTAAAACATATAAGTGCCTATGTGCTCTTTATAACTATTATGTTTGTCAATAAAATGACGTTATTATTTTTTAAATTGAGTTTGGAACATTTACATGTAATGTTTGCAGTTGAAAGTGTGGATATATATATATATATATATATATATATATATATATATATATATATATATATCATAGGATCACAGAAATTTCTTAAATGTCTTGTGCATTGCTAAAAATACTTATTTAGACCCATTTAACTTGTTTTATATTACTTTAAAATGCCTTAAAATGGCTGGCCAATCCAAATTCCAAGCCCTTTCTTGCTTATACACAATATTGGTTTTTAAATGTAATGTTTCACTAGCTATATGAACTGGCATACAAGTGATACAATATCATGGCATCTAACATATCCAACAAGCTAAATGTAAACTTAGGTGCTGCAGAATAATAATATCTGAAAAGACAGCAATTAAATTCGATTTAAAAAGCACAGTATAATTAAACAGTATATGCCTGACCTATTGTTTATTTTGTTTTATGGATGTTATTTCACAAATGGACATTGAAGTAATTAATTTTCATTGAACTTCTGATAATATGGTAATATTGTTACACCTATTTTATTCTGATCTCATTACAACATATATACCAAAGCATATATATCAGCAACCATGTTATCATTCCAGTTGATAATAATCTCTACATGCTAACTCAGTCTTGCTGTATTTTAATCATTTAAATTACAGCCGTTTCACTGGTCACCTTGCCAAGCAAGCAGCTTCAGTGATGGCAGTTGATTTTATGGAATCATTTATAGAAAAGAACAGACAGCTTAATAGTCACCATGGTAACATTAAATTTATTCAAGCTGATGTTCTGAAACTGGATCTACCTGAGAAGAGGTATTTTGATTTGAATTTTTGATTTTACAAATATATATTTTCTTTTTTGTTCTCAAAAATGTATAGTTTATTTTATAAAACGTTGTTTTATTATATGTTAAGTCAAGACTTGATTGGAAAACAATTTTTTTTCCAAATAGCAATGTGAAAAATATATCATATTTGATCATTATATTTTGAAATTGAAGGTATTACTTATTCAGCAACTACAGAGACATATAAAAAATAAGCTGTTGATTTGGAATTGTATAAATTTAATTATCAACTACTTCAATGGTGACAAACTTAAAATGACATGTGTTCAATAGTCAGATAATTACTTTACTAATATTAAATATACTTTTATCTTACAAAGTTTTGAAACAGCTTAATAATAAGTATGTTTCTATTTTCAGTGTTGACATTATTTTCACTAATTGGTTATTGATGTATATGTCAGATGAAGAAGTCCAGACATTCTTTATCAACTGTCTAAGATGGTTGAAAGAAGATGGTTATTTATTCTTCAGAGAATCATGTTATCACCAATCAGGTAAAAAAGTAGTTTGAACAAGATAATCACTTATTTTGCAATAATTTACCAAGTGGAAGTTTTGAATTAATTTTACATAAATTTGATTACATGGACGACAATGTTTATTAATTCACTGTGATTGTCATATTATATATAATTTGTTATTGCCATTATTTATTATAATTAGCATATTTAATTAATATCAATATTTCTATTTAAGACTGTAATATAACAAAGTTGCTGTCATTATTGTAGTGGCTGGGATTTGTGTAGAGATTATTTTGTTCTTTTTTTTACAGCAGAATCATACCAGATGACTAATTAATTTGGTACTTTGTAGGAAATGTGAAAAGAACAGTTAACCCAACGCGGTACCGCTCTCCATTAGAATATACAGGTGCCTTAAATATGGCTATGGTACAATCTGAAAAGGGTATACCAGGAAGATTTGGATATGAAATTACTATTTCCAAGCCTGTAGATACATATATCAAGGTTTGTTGAGTATCTTTTTTTTAAATTACAAAAACATAATTTTGATTCAAAGGGCACACCCTGAACTTGCATTTGGATGGAATATTATTGTTACTACTAAAATACTGAGTAAAATCATCATTGCTTAAATTTATTAATTCTAAAAATTTCAGTATAAATCCAATTACAACCAAATCTGCTGGTTAGCTCAGAAGGTGCACCAATCTGAACCATTCAGTAGTTCATCAAAAACCTTTCAAGAGTTTCTTGACCAGCAACAGTATTCCAGAAACGGCATATTGCGCTACGAGAAGATATTTGGTAGACATTTTATCAGCACTGGAGGTCTGGATACAACCAAAGAGTTTGTAAACATGCTGGAACTGAGACCAAAACAAAAAGTGTTAGACGTCGGCTCTGGTATTGGTGGCAGTGCTTTCTACATGGCAAAGGTAGATACTGAGAATAGCTGATATATTATTAAGATTTTATCTCTTATGGTTGCGATATATTGTTATCAATATATTCTTCAAATGAACAAAGCCATGTGAAAACAATAATAATTGATAAATATAATAAATAATTGTCTTAATAATAGATAATGCTCTAATTATTTCAGTCATATGATGTCAATGTATTGGGTATAGATCTATCTTACAATATGGTCAGCATTGCTTGGGAAAGGATGCGAGAAATTCAAGACAACCGAGTAAGTGATATTGTAAATAACCTTTCAATAACTTGATATTTCACATTTAAACAGCATATATACACATTCACTGACAATTATCAATGCTTGTATTTTTAGGTAAAGTTTCTTGTAGCAGATGCCACCAAGATGAGCATTCCTGCTGAGTCTTTTGATGTGGTTTATAGCAGAGACACAATATTACACATACCAGATAAAGCAGCACTCTTCGAGAGATTTTTAGTAAGTTTCTTGCTACTTCCATCACAGAAATAGACATTTAGCAATTCTACCTAAAATCTAATTTAACTCTATAAAATAATCTATCACATTGAATATTATTCTTAAGCGATGAAGGTTTTTGTTTATTTAGAGAAATATATATTTATTGTTACTAAACAATATTATTGAAAAACAATATTATTGTATTTCCCCCTAAATTAAATGACTTGCATATAAGATGCATTCGATTTTGGCGTTGATTTTGGAATATAAAAAGTCTGACTTATACCCTGCTATATATAGTATATCAGATACTGTGATAAAATGGGATTTTGGAGGTTGATAAAATTAAATGTATTAATTAGTTCTTAATACTTTCTATTTTATATTTGATTGTTGACTCATTTTTATTGTTACTGTAACAATATATGTAACTTACACATCCTTATATATTTCAGACTTGGTTGAGACCAGGTGGAAAACTACTTATTTCTGATTATTGTTGTGGTGAGGGTAACCACAGTGAACAGTTTAAAAACTATGTGAAACAAAGAGGATATATTTTGTATTCTGTTCCTGAATATGGCAAGGTGAGGTTGGGATTTATGCAGGATCACTTCATAAGAATTAAAACTAGTGTCTGTTTTATTGCTGATTCACTTGAAATAACATTTATACATATAAATATAGTTGTAGTTTCAATATAATAATAAATAATCTAGGAATGTCTAAGGAATTATCTAAAAATTGGAGATAGTGCTAAGAATTAGCTATATAGTTTATTATTGGTCATTTGTAGGTTTTTAAATTCTTGTTTTGTGTTTTTCAGATCTTGGAAAAGGTTGGTTTTGTAAATGTAAAGGCAGAAGACAAGACAAGTTTATTTATTGACGTTTTATCCAAAGAACTAAAGAAAATGGAAACAGTTAAGGATGAATTTCTTCAAGTATGTAATTTTAAGTTTTATATGATCAACATGCAGATATATTAATCGAAAAATAAATTAAGTGAATTAATTATTAATTAAATATAATTTCTCTTCATGCAAAATACCATAAAATGGCATATATATGAATGCTGATATCCCTCCAGTACCATAATTGTAGTTGATTCACCTATTTTAGTAAATATATATTAAAATGC
>JAODUP010000987.1:45000-136339 GCA_025642065.1 Paralvinella palmiformis | reverse complement strand
CCGACAGCGGCGTTGAGTACTTGGTCATCGCCTCCCTGATCATGTCGATGTCGTTCAGGATCACGAACATACGATCGCCGCCAGCGTTCAGCCTGAAGATCTTTCCATACGTACCGACCATCCTACTAACGACCAGGTGGGGCAGACCCCGCAGGAGACTCAGATTACCGATGACTGGCATGGAGAATACCTCCGGGATCCCGCCGCTATTCAGGCTGCTGTAGACGTGTTCGGGCAGCGAAAAGAGTCGGCTTATCCAGGGCATACTGCCATCCTGCTGTACACCGTACCGGTGCAGCAGGAGTAGCGACACGATCAGCAGGGCGACGGCTAGCGTCCAGAACGTGACGTAGACGCCCAGGTCGAGGCTAACCGGGACTGCCGATGCTGGCGTCATCTTCATCATGCCGAGATGATGGCTGGTCTGACAGATTGCGGACATAGTGATGATCTGACTGCTGGCTTCTCGGGATGGTTCTGCTGATGATGATGGTGATGATGACGATCGTCCGGTCGCCGTGTGTCTAGGTGAGGCCGCTTGCTGGACAAAGCCGACTGTCTCCAGGCTCCCGGCTTATAAACCCCAACAGCTGATCTGTGTACCGGAAACTACCGGCATGGTGGCGCTAGTGTCGCTACCACGCCGGTGGTTATACGGTGCGTGTGTGCGTGTGTGTGTGTATGTGTTCTATTCACGGCACTAGCCCGTGTTAACAACAGTTGTGGGCCACCCCTGGGGTCGGGTCGTCCGCTGGGGGGAGCCGGTAACTGTGCCATGGTTCATTCATAAGGTTGCCGTCCAACAACCGACCATTAACATCGATCTCTCTAGCTCTCACTCCGGCTGTACTTTGGTCCGCTATACAACTATAACTGGGCTAATATTCAGCTGTTCTTGGCTGACTTGCCGTCGGTCATGGTGTTACGTCTGCACGGAGCTGGTCTCCAGCTGCGAACCCGACCGCACTAGACAGCCCTACCCCCGGGATGTGTGCTACACGAGTCCCTGCTATAGTTAGTTATACGGCCCGATGCTAATCGGGGCCGTACCGTCCGATTACGATACGCTCCGCCCATTCACATTTTGTCCCGACCCATTTACGGGAAGTCGGAACTTTATTACGAGCAGATCTCATTCACTCGTAGACGGGGTACGTCCCGTGAGCTAACGACAAAGTACTAACCAGCCCGATTCAATCACAAGCTATTTAGCCCATTCCCCATACATTCCCCTACCTGGACATCTAACCCCATTTACCAGCCATCGTGACTCCATTCCGATAAACAATATCAATGCTTCCGACCCACTTCGATCCGACCCTGTGCGTTAAATTCCGACCCATTCCAGACCGATCGCGACCCGCCATTATCCAATATGACTGGTTTTATCGGCCCCCAACCCATTACATCCCATTAGACACCATTCCGACCGGTTGCCGGTCGGGTGTCTGGGCGGTTCAAAGCTGGTGACGACCGAAATGATCCGATCTGAGCGGTGTTACCGTGACCGTTAACGCGGGCACATTCCTCGGCTAATTTGGTTCGTTTCGGCCCGAAACGAGCAGACGCCTATTATTTACGCCAAGTTCTGACGACCAGGCATCTAGGTCGGCATCTCTCTCGCTCTCTCTCCCCCGACCCCGGGCGGGGCGAGACGAAGTTCGTACCACGCATCGGCATTCCGAAGACAATTTCTCGGCGAGCTCCCCCAATCGGACGAGCGCCACTTCTCGGTTTTTGGTCCGGCGTTGAATTCCTTTTGCCGAGTCTCTCTCTTTTCTTCGTCCGGCGCTTGACTCCTTCGCGTCGGTACGGCCGGATGTCAAGTGCTGTGACGGTGGTAAGTTTTTGTCGTATATTCGTCTCAAATAAAAAACGATTCTTTTGGTCGGAACGTTAGCACCGACAACCGTTTGACGACGAGTGCATCGACTTGGTCAGAACTGGAAGTCAGAGTTGGTCGCTGACCCTCGGAAGATAAATGTCTTCTTGTCCTCGTAGATGGTGTGACCCAGGGAGACGTAGATAATTTTCGGCGACGATTTCTGGCCCACGGGAGGGGGGGATGTCATGCGTCCAGTGAGAAACTGGGTTACAGCGTTCATTTATCGTACTAAAATAGCTTGAAAAAAACTATTGAGTATAGTATAGTAGAAATAGTAGTCGTCGTAGTAGTAGTGATAGTAGAAGTAGTAGTAGTCGTATTGGTAGTAGTAGTAATAGGCGGAGGATCAGAATAAGTGGGTAGTAGTAGTAGTAGTAGTAGTAGCGGTGGTGGTCGTAGTAACAGTAGTAGTAGTAGTAGTAGTAAAAGTAGTGATATTATAATTAGTAGTTGTAGTAGTAACAGTGGGAACAGGAGGAAAGTGAAGTCGTGGGAGCGATAGTAGTATCAATAGTAGTAGTAGGAGAAGGACTGGTAGTAGTAGTAGTGATGATGGTAGTTGTGGTAGTAGTAGTGGGAAGAGGAGGGGTGTATTCGTAATAGTGAGAGTAGTGAAAGGAAGAGGAGGAAGAAGAGTAGTGTAGCCATAGTAGTAATTTAGTAGTATGAGGAGCTGGAGGAAGATGAGGAAGATAAGTGGTAGTAGTAAAAGTAGTGGGTTTAGTAAAAGTTGTAGGAGATGGAAAGAAGAGGAGGAGAACTATTACTACTAGTAGTAGTAGTAGCCGCAAGACGAGTAGAAGAAGTGGAAGTAATAGTAATAATAATAATAGTATTGGTAGTAGTCTTAGTAGTAGTGGTATTATTATTATTAGTAGTAGTAGTAGTAGTAATAGTAGTCGTATAGTAGTAGTAGAAGTATGAAGAGAAGGAGAAAGAGGATGAATAGTAGTAATTCTAGTAGTAGTACTGGTACTACTACTAGAATTAGTAGTAGTAGCCGCAGGATGAGGAGAATACGTGATAGTAATAATAGTGGTTGAGGTACTATTAATGGTAGTAGTAGTAGTTAGGGGAGGAGGAATGTAGTAGTAGTAGTAGTAGGACAAGGGGGAGGCGTGGTAGTAGTAAAAGTGGTGGTCGTAGTAATAGAAGTAGTAGTAGTGATATTAATATTAGTAGTAGTAGTGATATTAATATTAGTAGTAGAAAGTAGTGGATGAGATAATAGTAGTAGTAGTAGTGTATTAATATTAGTAGTAGTAGGATATTAAGATTGAGTAGTAGTAGTAGTGTATTAATAGTAGTAGTAGTAGTGATAAGAGAGGAAAGTGGTAGTTATAGTTGTGGTGGTAGTAGTAGTAGTAATAGTAGTGATATTAATAGTAGTAGTAGTAGTGATACTAATATTAGTAGTAGTAGTGATATTAATATTAGTAGTAGTAGTAGTGATATTAATATTAGTAGTAGTAGTGATATTAATATTAGTAGTAGTAGTAGTGATATTAATATTAGTAGTAGTAGTGATATTAATATTAGTAGTAGTAGTGATATTAATATTAGTAGTAGTAGTGATATTAATATTAGTAGTAGTAGTAGTAGGATATTAATATTAGTAGTAGTAGGATATTAATAGTTAGTAGTAGAAAGTGATATTAATATTAGTAGTAGTAGTGAAAAATTAATATTAGTAGTAGTTGTGATATTAATATTAGTAGTATAGTGATATTAATATTAGTAGTAGTAGTGATATTAATATTAGTAGTAGTAGTAGTGATATTAATATTAGTAGTAGTAGTGATATTAATATTAGTAGTAGTAGTAGTGATATTAATAGTAGTAGTAGTAGTGATATTAATATTAGTAGTAGTAGTGATATTAATATTAGTAGTAGTAGTAGTGATATTAATAGTAGTAGTAGTAGTGATATTAATATTAGTAGTAGTTGTAATAATCCCAGAAACAAGAGGCGGATGAGCGTAGTTATAGAAGCGATAGTAGTAATAATAGTAGTAGGAGGAGGGGTATTAGGAGTGAGTTAGTCGTAGTAATAGTATATTTAATGTTATGTTGTAGCGCACTTAAATTTTAATAAATATTCGTTCTCTCTCTCTCTCTCTCTATATATATATATATATATATGACCCGCTGCCTCACCACCCTCTCCCCCCCCCCTCCCAACCTAAACCCCTTCTATTAACCAGATCTTTGGGTTAAGTATTATCTTAAGGACCACCCATTTATAACATCAACACTAGAGTGGTGTTAAACAAAACTCGTTCACAAGTTAATTAATTAATTGACCGAGGATTAGTCATTAGAAAACCATTTGATAAATGCTAGGAAAAAGTTATCTCATTAACACACACACACACACACACACACGTATATTATATCACTAACGAGATTTATCTTAGTATTTAGTTCCGGTGTCTGGCTGAGGTTAGATTTTTGTGGTTTTTAATGTTGCTTATTTTTAGACAAAAGTCGGCGATGTTGGTTAATTTGCGGTTAACCAATAACCCGATATCCGTTTACTATCTATAAATATAATCTCTTATCGACTGATAGGCCAAGAACATATATTGTTTATTTGTTTGTCTGTCTGTTTGTCTGTTTATTGGACCATCTTTTCTGGGTCTGTATGCTGCAAGCTCTGAGTTAAGATGCATCTTGTTTACGCCTAAAGAGGACACACACACACACACACAAACAAATTTAAATAACATTAAATATTACACTACGCATTTATCTTCTAGTGCTAATTTATTCAAATATCTTACATTCCTGGTTCCGTAAGCGAACACAAATATTTGTCCTTGACTTTGTCCTTCATCAGTTATTTCTGTCTTAGCGGTCTGGTTTATCACTCGCCCGCTAGATGTCAGGTCAGTGACTTTTAGTACACCGTGAATGGCTATAATGCTTCCATTACCGATAGAGTTAGAATGTCATTACTGTTTATATAGACATAGCTGGGCTTGTGTGTGGAGATTAACGGCCTGTAGAGGGCAGCACTCGACTAGGTGCGGCTATCACAGCCCTCCTTTGTACCACGCTCTTCCACCCCAACACATATTTTAATAGCACGATAGTCATACAATATCATATATTGTCATATATTTAATCATATCGTTCACTAATATCACAGTACCACCTAATCCCGTGCTGTATCACCTCAACGCAACCCCACTTACATATGTGTCCCCATCACAATGGGGTGCGAGCGTATGTGTGTGCGTCTATGTCAAATATGTTCTAGGACAATAAATGATTAGACAATATTCAGATAATATAACACAAGTAAACAATGTCAAAAATCTACTGAAAATCAGATGTTCAATAGTGTAACATTGGAGCTATTGAAGTCCCTACACATAATAAGTCAATAATTGGCAGTCATAGTTAATTAACATATCTATTGCTGATCGTGTTTCAAGTTATCTTTATAAGGGCAGCAGTAGTAAGTAATACATGATGATAGTTAGTATGAGTATTATAGAAACGGTTAATGACAATAGTAATAGTAGAAGTACTAATAGTAGTAGTAGTAATAGTAGTAGTAGTAGTAGTAATAGTAGTAGTAGTAGTAGTAGTAGTAGTAAAATATGTTCGAGGCCCAAACCATAGCCACAACATCATGTTTAACATCATCAGAATAAAAATAGTTTTTGTTTCAATTTTTGTATGATATATACTTAGGGTTATATTTAACGTTTCTAGGTCATCGGTTTGCACATACGACTATATATAACAGTCATTACCAAAGGTTTAGACATATAACTATAAATTCTAGTCATTATCAAGGATTTATATATACTACTCTACATTAATTATAGTCATTACAAATGTATTCACGCATACAATTGTATATTCTAGTCGTTACTTAGTTGTTTACACATGCTGCTATATTGTAGTAATTACCAAAATGTTTACACGCACAACTCTATATTATAACAATTATCAAGAACTTTACATATACAACTATGTTATAGTTACAAAAGTGTTTACACATACAACCATGTTATAGTTATCAAGGTGGTTACGCATACAAGTCACGTTATAGTCATTACCAAGGCGTTTGCACATACAACCCTATATTATAGTCGTTATCAAAGTGTTTACACACACACAACTCTATATGATTGTCATTTTCAAGGGGTTTAAAGATACCACTTATATAATAGCCATTTCTAAGGTATTTACACATGATACCATTATATATAATACTTGTTGCAAATGTGTTTACACATACAACTCTAAATTATGGTCGTTGCCAAGGTGTTTACACTAAGACCTCTGTATTATAGTTGTTACTAAAGTGCTTACACATACAACTCTAAATGCGGTTGTTATCCGGGCGTTTACAGACGTGTATACAATTTTATATTACGGCCGTTATCAAGGTGTAAACAGATATAACTCTACGTCGCGAACGTTGTCCAGTTGTTTACATATATGTATCGCTATATTGTGAAGTTGTTTACACAAACTCGGTAAATCATGTCACGCACATTGTGAGAGAGAAAAATTCGGTCATGCAGACAATATTTGATATCAGTATGTGTTCACACACACACACACACACAGAGAGAAAGACGTCTCCTCATTGTCTGTCTTTCTGTCTGAGTTTGTATTCCAGCTTGCTATAAAATTGCCATAAAATCGACTTTTACGGTCTGTCTGGAAATATATAGGCCACACACACACACACACACAAACAGAGTGAAAGAGAGAGAGAGAGAAGTCATAACATAGATGGTTCATTGTGGAAAAAGAAAGTGTCAAACATAAAACTCCTGACAAGACAAAACGGTTATCGAATTATACTCTGTCTGGGGACCGTACTGTTTATTTTCACTATCATATACTATAGGGCGCCTTCGTGGTCTAGTTGGTAGCGCGCTGGACCACAGATCACTACCACCTGAGTTCGCATCTCGGCGTGGCCATATATAAAGGGTGTTTCATCTTTGACTACCCTTCATTACCTTTGGGGCTCGTTCGGCCCATTTAGCCTACCGTGTGCACAAAAGTTGCCATAAAACATCAATCATTATCATCTTGCAGCTAGAATCTGGAGACGTTCGGATAAAGTCCTAACACACATACACCCCCCCCCCCCCACATACACACAATTCCTTATTAAAACTAAAAATAAGACCAATTTCAACTATTTGATCATTTCAGTCTATCAGAACTGTGATTTTATCTGTGACGTCATCAATATGTGTGTGTGTATTTTGTTGTCGTCACGAATTAATCAAAACTTGGGTGGGGCTGCCATTTTGCTAGGTTATGTGCATAACGTCATCAATCTCTGTGTGTCAACACTGAACATGCGTAATATTCTGATATATAATTAATCAATCAACATGGCTGCCAGCTCAAAGTGATCCGTGTAAAAAAATTCTTCCCACAATAACACTTCATTTATTTATAACCTGCAATATATAAACGATGGAGAGCCATTAATGATGGAATTAAGAATCATTACTATTTGATTCATATAAAAAGTTATTACCCCCCCTCCCCAGATAATTGTTTTAATAGAGAGACTACCAGTCTTAACCGACCACCCTTATGAAACACCACTAAAAGAAGAGCTCGCTCCAATTTATTTTCAGGGATGGCCTCGCATAACAAGTTTTATCGGAACTTAGAAATAATAATAATAATAATAATAATCACCATAGCACCAACTATAGACTAGAACATCGCTCATCCGTCACTCGTTAATCCGCCCTTCCGTTATATTAGCTGTAAACCCATGGTTTCCACTATTTAGTACTTTCAGATTAGGAAGTTTGCCAACTATAAATATTAACGAAATAAAGAAGATAGAATTATTGTTAGTTTTCAGGGTTTTTTTTCCTTCTTTATCGCTGTAAGTGACGGTACTGTCTGTCACCTGTCAATATCTACGCATGTTCTAGTGAGTGAGTGAGTGAGTGAGTGAGTGCATTATCTACCCTAGTCACAACTAGGAAAACATTCAACATCAAGATTCGAACCCGGACCTGAAAGTGTCCAGCGCACTATTCTAATCATTACTCTATAGGAACGACTTGGGTTTAACAATAAAGACCCGCAACTTAACTACTTATTATTATCCTGTCGTCTTAACGATATAACCTCGATGCTTACTGATTATCTGTGATATAGTCTGATATTATTAATTTAATATAATTGATTCTCTTTGTTTGCTCTCATATATTGTCTTGTGTTTAAAATATAACAAACAGAAATATTATAACATAACATTACAAATTTAAACCTATAAATAGACTGTGTGTGTGTGTGTGACCATTTTACAATCTATACTATCGAAGGCCAAATATTGGCCAACAACAATAGGTCATTGCTGGCTGATCACGTGGTCTACTCACGTGACGTACTGAGCCAACTGGCCATAGATCGCCATATTGCCGTGTTTTGTTGTTCGCTGACGGCTATTTACACCAAACATCTCGCTCACGACAATATGTCGACCACCTCGGGTCAGTGATACACGACCCTCCTCCTCCTCCTCTCACTCTCTCTCTCTCTCTGTGTGTGTGTGTGTGTGTGTTTGGACTGGGATCTGTTCTCGAAACGCCTACAATCCGAACACTTTTCTCTGGAGCAGTTCACACAATCCCGTCGGCGAGTGCCCCCTATCGGCTTTTGGTGATTTTTTTAAATTTCATTCAATCTTTTGAGTTAAAATTTCCAGTCGTTTACGCTCGCCATTTGATGACAAGTATAGTAAGACGGCCCAGGCGATATACATAATTTAGCGTATGGCGTTTTTAGCGGGATAAATAACCCGGCTTCAAATTTGGCAATTACTTGTTGTGCCGTTTAAGTTCAGTAAGAGTTCAAGAGAACAGGAATAAAAAATCCAGGTAGCTGAAAAACAACTTATATTCGACGTTTATTCGCTGGCGGTCTTCGGAATTAACTTCTGCCGCGTACGGGCGAGAAATCTTACTGTGATTTGCATATGCAAATTATTTAAATGCCCGCGCGCAATTATTAGTTAGTCTCTGCGCCGAAACGTAAGAGGCGCCCCTGGCGGACGAATTCCTTCGGGGGTTACAACAGGAAATGGCGAGGAAACCTCCACCAAAACTCCTCCCCCCAGAATGCGACCCCCGGGGCAAGAGATACGAGAAATGTTCGATGAATCTTAGAGAAATTCACCACAATGGCCTTAAACAGCTGTCTGTGATCTACTGCCAACGAACATGTGTAGAGCAGACATTTTGTGCGCACCGACTGACCCCGAGTCTGTCAGGAACGTCACAGGGCTGTGTACTTGGCCTTTTATTCTGTCAGACAGCAGACATCTTCGTTTTATGTGTCTGCGAGTTGGGAATTCCTCGCCAGATCGCATTTTAATTAAATTATAGTCGGATTTATCCCAAGAAAACTGGCCACGATTTGGTGTGGTGTGGTGTGAATGATGTGGTGTGGTGTGGTGTGGTATGGTGCCACTCAACTAATGCCAATACCTACGTTTTAATGATGAGACTAATATTGATAAAAACCTGTTGATACCTCAATACAGCTGGGAACGCGCGCGCGCCCGCACGCACACACACACACGTGGGCATTCCGCCTGCTAACAATGTGGTACTATTAAACCATGACTGAAATCTGAAAATATCGCCTGGACCTATCGATAAACAATTAGGTAAAGGCAGATCGACAGACAGGCGGTCAGACGCGGATATATATGACACCTGCAGGTCTCTTCAATTCTTAGCGCGACAAACTCGTAGCTAAAACTCATTAAAGAGTCACACCTCAGGCAGAATGTGCCGAAAACCAACACCATTTAACAAACAAGCGGAACTAACTGACGAATGGAGAGAGAAAAAAAAACACCCGAGAGAGAGAGAGAAAAAATCTATTTGACCCAGTAAATTGATTGAAATCGGCTCCTTAATACGGCGCATGCAAATTATATGCAAATGAGGTGGACGTGGCGAACACGATGTCGGATGGTTAAAGGGTTATGGCGGAACACGTATAACAAACACCTGTAAAGCCCTGGTATAGTATGGTATGGTGTTGGGGGGGGGGTCCCGAGGGGCTTATTTCTTATGTAATTCTCGAGACCTTTAAGTCGAGTGTGGTCTGATTGTTAGAACACTATTCTCTTTACTTTATTAATCTCTTTATTATCGGTCTGAGAGGTAGCTAGGAAGTACACATTTGTCAAAATAAAAGCTACGAGCCATTGTCCTGACATTTTTGGCGCTAGTGCGTTGGCGCGCGCTCGCGTCTGTGCGTGCGTGCGTCAGTTCCACCATTTCGGCAGAGGTAACCCGAACCCACTGGCTGTCCCATGGTCGGCTAAACTTGATGAAGTTTTGTTTATTTAGTTTAATAAATGGCGAGATATATATATATATATATATATATATATATATATATCTTAAATTATCGGCAACTTGATGAAAGTGGCCTGGGAGGAATTGTGGCCTGGGCCAAAGGTTAGTGGTTAAAGGTTAATGAGCCCATGTTATTGGTAGATGTTAGGTTTTGTTCTTGGGATCACCAATTGTGTGTGTCGGTGTGTGTGTCCCCGTTACAGTTACAACAGCACGTACTCACACGAGATTCGAGTTTCACATACTGAACATTGGCCTGTTATAAAGAGAGCCTCGCTGTCCCCCTGTGTGTGTGTGTGTGTGGCGCGCGTGTGTGTGTTTGTTTGTTTGTTTGTTGAGTTCACTTAATCTTTTAATAAATGGATGAAAGTTACTAGGTAGCTCTGTCGGTGCTCGTTTGATATACTGGTATGATTATTTCGCACTAAATTCATTCGACTAATTCATTAATACCAAGTGATTAATCTTTGATGACGCGCAGAGAGGGTAACACACACACACACACACACACACACACATATATATATATATATATATATAAAGAGAGCGAGACACAGAGAGAGGGGGGATAACACACACACACACACACAGAGGGAGAGAACACACACACACACACACACGCGCGCGCGCATATATATATATATAGAGAGAGAGAGAGAGAGAGAGGCAGACAGAGAGAGAGAGAGAGAAAACCACGCGCGCACACACACACACACACAGACAGAGAGAGAGAGAGGAAGAGACACACAAAGAGAGATTGCAGTTTTTCAGTCGAAATTTTTGCTTCTATTTATTTATTTCTTTGATTTTTGTTGGTGCAAAGAAACTAAAAATAAAACATATCATTTCTATGAGTGATCTTACCTCGTCATAAACGTTATTAAAACTAGTGACGTTATTAAAACTAGCAACATTTTCTAGAAGATTCTATTGAACAATTGGTGTGGCCCTTATATTAACAATACTATGCACTAATTATAAGACGCATCCGCCGAGAGAACACACACACACACACACATAAATTTGTTGGACGTAGTATATAACTACTCAATGTAACTTATACATAAGCCAAATGTGTGTGTGTGTTATGATTTTATTATCTCTCGGTTCCCAAAGTGTCCCATTATATAGGCTACGATATTTTGTCAATTTTATTAATTCTTAACGTGACTCAGCGGAAACCATCGCCACACCAACGACCTGACCAACATTTAAATATAAATTCGGGTAATTAATAAATTGTACCGTATTTTAATAATTATTTCGGTGTTGATCAGATAACCTGTGTTTTTTGTGTGTGATAATTTAGAGCCCACGGTACACGATGTGGCACAGTCTGTGTGCATGTCATACACGTGATAAAAGTGTGACTCTGAAATCTAGACCATGAAAATAGCCCCGGGCCACTATTACAACTTACTCTATGTATGTGTGTGTGTGTGTGTGTGTGTGGGTGTGTGTGTGTTTTATCAATTGAACGGACTGTTTGCGGTGCCGATGTCAAGGCAGGACCCTCTGGAATCAATTATATCGATTGAGTGGCTCATAAACGAATTACAAGGATAATTGTACCAGGTATGGATGGACCTAATAGATGGTGAAAATTAGAACAACCATTCCGGTGTCACCAAGGGCTGATCTAATTAGGTCACAAGTGTCTCATCAAGAAATATTACACCCAAGGTTTCTTTCTACCCGCTTGATTTCTACTTCCTATTAACAATCCAAATGAACCCTTTTATGGGAATCATAACTGATGGTAATTCGGTTAATTCGGTTAATTCGTGTGGAAATACATTCGAAACTTTGGGCTAATATCAAATAACAGCACGAAGTAAAAATCGCAAGTAGTAGTAGTTTTATATCACGCCACTAGAATACAATGATCGTATATCGATCATTAATCGATACCAAATGACTGCCCTCTCATCGCAATTTTTGGCAACAATGGAAAGTGACCTTCTAATTAGTACTAGACAATGTCAGGTGGCTCTATTATCTGGTCACAATGGGGGATGAGCTCTCGTTACTACCAGGTTTACACGAAGAAATCATGAACCAGTTGATGGGGGGGGGGGGGGTTGGCCGCCATTGACGCGGTGAGTGGGTCTGGGAATGTCGAGCATACCTTCTCTCTATTCTTTGTCTTCTGTTTATAATTGTTCTCGTTTCAATTGTTCGGGAGGGGATTAATGACTTATACTACAGAGTAATTAGTAAGTTATATATGTGTCGGGACTGTAATTGGTAGCAGTCAATTATACCAGCTGACTGTCATTCTGGGCCTACTAACACCGCTAGTGTCTGGGCCAGTACTGTGACGTGTGACCCAATTTAAGGAGAACGCTCCGTATCTGCGAATTGTCTGCGAACTGTCCTAGTTTATATGAACCTAGTCGAGACAGGCAAGCAGACAGACAGGCAGACAGATAGGGAGGGAGACGGGTATATGGGATGGTAAATGGAGAAACGGGCAGACAGATAGGCAGGCCGACTAATGTGAAGATATAAAGCTAATTGTCAGGCAAATCAATGAATGGGCAGGCAACAACAAAGGCAGATAGGCAAGCTGACAGTTCGGCAAATAGTTAGGCAAATAGTTAGACAGATAGACATGGAGGTATGCTGACGAGTTGGTAGACTGGTAAACAGCTAGACAGACAGACAGACAAATTAACAAGAAACAGGTATACATTCAGATAAACATATACAGGATCAGTAAATATAACGTGGAGAGACGCTCAGAGATAAAGGTGTAAACACACAAAGAAGTCGACATTGAGATATGGGTACAGAAAATAGCTGAATGGACAGACATACATACAGTCAAAGAGACATAAAGACAGACAGGCAGACGAGAGCGTGAGAGTCCTGTTTATATTGTCCGTTAAAAAAATCATATGCCTTAAGACCGTCTGTCTTACAAGACCACTTATCTTGTAAGATGACTTGCCTTATTATACCGCCTTCCTTGTATGACCACCTATCTTAAAAGTATACCATAAAACAGTCTTCCCTGTCCACCGTTTTGTTATTAAACCTGGACATAAAGACCACCCACGTATTACGGGTTGTTTATTAATTAGACCCGACATTAAGGGGGATACGACGCCTTGGACAACCCAGAAAGTGTGGGGTCTTAAGCCCCCCCCCCCACTCATACAATAGACAAATAAAGGTGGACTACGCGGGGCCCAACCCTCCCGGGGTCCGAGGCGGATCGCCCCGGTTGGCTGTACCTACTGGGCTGCTCTTGAAGTCAGTTTTACTGTACGTGCACACACACACACACACACATCGAGAAAGTTCCAGCAGACGATCTGTACCATAACCTCATTATGTGATGCTGTTGTTGTGTTTATCATCGTCTAGATGGCAAACCGTTCGACCTGAGAAGAACAAAGTAAACAAAAATTAATAATAAGAATAATTCGGTCTAAAATTAATTTTATCTTTCGGCCAGTAAACATCGAACGTCCTACGTGACTTAACCGTGACCCATATAACCGATACCTGAGGCGGCAAATTGACGATTATAAATAGCTTTTTGTGAACGTTGAAAAATCTGGTCGGGGGCCTTGTCGACCCGTTGTATGAATAAAATATAATTAAATGAGATAATAATATAGATAAATAAGATGCTATATATATATATATATATATATATATATATATATATGATGTTATTGTTATACATCTACTGGTGATGATGATTTGAGTGATGATATATGTTTAGGTTTGCTTTATTTATTCGCCAGGGCCGGAAGTAGGGCAGAGTTATCTAGCTGGAGATTATGTTCTTCCGAGAGTGTAATGTTCCAGCAGATCAATGTGCCAACAGTACAATGTTCTTGCCAGTACAGTATTCCGACAGTACAATATTTCACACAGGCAATTTTCTGACAGGACATTATTCCGACAGTACAATGTTCCACCTAGTTAATGTTCTGACACTGTTTTGTTTATCTTGTTCTAGCCCTTTAAAGATGTTGTACAGTAGTATAAATCAAATTAGAAATGTTGAGTGATCGAAGAACAAATATATTTTTAAAAAGAGGATACGAATTGATCAATGGACAGACGGAAGATTGTATATCGATTGGGATGTTGGAACAATGAGATGTAGATACATTGGAATAGCAGAACATCGGAATGGCGTAATATTGGGATATCTGAACATTGGAATGGCGGAATAGCGGCATGGCGGAATATTGGCATGGCGGAATATTGGAATGGCGTAATATCGTCATGTCGGAATACTGGAATGGCGGAATATTGTCATGTCGGGATATTGGCATGTCGAATAATAAACCATATTCCGTGATACCATTGTTACATTAATGTTATTGAAGATTGTCATCATTTTGTTAATTATGATTGCCGGCTTATCTGTGTGTCTGTTTGTCTACTTGCCTGTCTGTCTGTCTGACTGTCTGTCTATCTACTTGTGTATTTCTGTCCGTCTGTCTGTTTTTGTCTGTCTATTTCTTTCTTTCTGTCTATCTGTTTGAAAAAAAACAGACCGATTGAATTATATGAAAATAATGAAATAAGAATACTATTTTTTTACATTTGTATCATATCATATTTAATATAACGAATCCATACGACTCGAATCTGTATGCTGCAAGCTCTGAGTTAAGATGCCTCTTGTTTACGCTTAAAATCGACACCCACACACACCCACACACACACACACACACACATATAATATATATATATATATATATATATATACACACACAGAAGACACATGGAGCGCCTCCGTGGTCTAGTTGGCAGCGCGTTGGACCCCAGATCACAACACCCGAGTTCGAATCTCGGCGTGGGCATATCTGAAGGGTGTTTCATCTTTGACTTTGGTTCATTACATTTGGAGGTCGCTCGGTCCATTTAGCCTAACTTGTGGACAAAAGGGGCCGTAAAACATCAATCATCATCATCATCATATCACACATACACACACAAAATCTCTCTTTCTCTTATGTATGTGCAATATATATATATATATATATATATATATATATATATATAACCTAACAGCGTACTATATTATTGTTTCTTCACATTACCTGACCTAACCAAACAATAAAAATATTATTGTCCCATCATCACCCTACCACTCCTCCTTTGGTATGCCCCGGGCTATTTCCTTCAGCCTCTTTCATTGTTCAAAGTTATACAATAAAATATACATATCATATGTTGGGGGTCAGTGGGAACACAGCTTCGGCTCCATTGAGAATAATATGTTGCATTATTGCATTAGATCTATTTTATGTAGGCATATGTGAATGGAAATTGAAATTTCAGTTCATTTCAGTTTAGTTCAGAGAGAGAGAGAGAGAGAGAGAGAGAGAGAGAGAGAGATGTACTTTATGGACCACAATAACGAAATATCTCTCTACCACAACAAGATCAATATAATATTATTTATAACATCTTACAGTTCGAACAGTCCTATGACATATTTCAGCCTAGACATATCGACCCAAGCAGCACACACACACACACACACACACCGCGAAACATGTCCACTGACACACGTCAACGTACCATATAACACGGACCTAGTCCTTCCCGGAAATGATCCCCTCTCAAAGGTCAAGTGGGATGATTGAGGATCCGGCAAGTACGTTTCATTCGAAGTGTATTACGGTCAGTCGGTCATTATATTGAAGCTATATTTCGAACTTAAGCTTAATTGTAGTGTGGCCAATCACAAGACAAAGGGACCTTGGTTCGAGTACACCATTTTTTAGATGTATTATCTGGGTGACATGGCTGTAATTGAATACAGTGATGCATGATGATGGAATAGTATCGCTATCTGTGGCATTAATTTAAAGTAGTTCGTCCCGGTGACTTGAGAGTGATACCAGACTGCACATGCCATGGAAACTTAGAGCCCATAAACACAGAGTAATAAAGCAGGTATATATATATATATATATATATATATATATATATATATATGGAATGATTATAAGCATTTTGTAGATGTAATTACAAATAAATTGAGCATATAATTTCTCCATCAAAGTAGATGTAAATGTTCTTAATAAAATCTTTAATATCTCCAACAGAAATACTAATTGATATTCCTCTATTTTAGTGTGTTTATAAACGAAGATGATATCAGTTGTCATTTTATTGTGACCCAATTAGCTCTAAATATTAGTGGCCTGACCCAATCATCATGACAACTAACTGATTATGAACCGATCACTGACGATTCTCTAGTAATGACAAATTGTCAACCAATTATTTATGTGCATCTTAATCTATAAAGGGTGTGGGGGGGGGGGTTCCTTCCGTTATCTTCGGTAACCAAGGGGGGCGGATTAACCCACATATACCGCAGCTCCCCCACTGCCCCCTCTCCCCGAGGTCTTCACCTGTAATAATAATTGTCGAGATTAACAATGGTTATATCGACAACCAAATATAAAAATAAGTACGTTTTAATATACAATTAATATACAATATTAATATCAGGTATAATATGATCTTGAACAATAATAATAAGAAGAACAGCAACAACAATGACAAAAACTACAACAACAATAATAATAACAACAATAACAATGACAATAACAACAATGACAAAAACTTCAACAACAATAATAATAACACTGAGAACAACAACAATGCTTTATAACCTCAAAAAGATAGAATTATTAAAACTGATAAAAAAATTTAAAACAAAATGGACCGATTATTTAGGTGAAAATAAGATTTTAAACCGAAGAGGATCAAAATAATACAGAAATTTAAAAACAAAACAAATCGCTCGTAATTGATGTCACAAATGTCATCCCGTCCAAATATTGCTAACTCTATTTTAACAGCGATCGAAAAGATTGAAAATTGTTTGATTTCGGTTTTTGGGTGTGGAATTGTAGCTGAATCTGATATATTTTATAATAACAATCAATTCTCGCTGATATAAAAAGGTTGTTACTATTTGGCCCAATGATAGACTGCCCTCTGCAATATGCCCCTCTGGATGCTGGGCTATTTTTAGAGCGCCTCAATCGGCGGTCAACAACAATAATATCAACAAGAATTGGATAATTTTCAAAGATATATGTCAGCTTCACCGATCAGACAGTGGCCCTGTCGTGTTGTTTTCCCTTGTTCGTGTCTAGGAGGGGGTCAGTACGAAACAACCCGGTTACCGGCGAGAACAACAGCTCCGACACTCACTGATCACGTGATATAGCCGCCATTATCGATGTTTACTCGAGTCTGACTGGCGACCCCTGGCGGATTATTGATCAGTGGTTAAAAGCAGACTGATCGTTCGTGCGTGCGTGTGTGTGTGTGAAAATATAACGAAGTACTGTCACAGAAATCAACGTTACACCATGTGGACTATTCATTAGGGTATAGATTCCCAATAATGACGTTTCATACTTAGAAATGATGCCGCTGAGCGTACACATCAACGTCCCCCCCCCGCCCGGAGACAACGATTTAACCGACATTTGTATTTTTCCGGCTTTTCTTTCTGGCTGTTTTTGCAAACAATATACTAGGCTATTTTTAGTATGGCGGCAATCTTTTTGTCCAACATGTTTTGTCGCAGTAACGATAGATAACCGGTCCATTTATGTTTTAGATTTGTGCGTTTGTGTGCATGCGTGCATTCGTGCTTGATATGGCGCTAATATGGTTACGACGTTAGTTTTGCGCCACCGTTGCGTTGTCTTAACAATACATTGTCTAATGTCTACAAACTCGGCGTGGATATATATTATATATTTTTTAATTGTCTAAGGATTCATTGTTTTTTTTTTCTTCTTCTTGAAACAAAAACAAACCTAGCTTCATTTAAGCCGTCGGGGAAACTTTCGCACAACTTCACACCCATCAAGTTGGTAGCATTCGTTTTTTTTGCTCTCAAAAAATCTGAGTGCACGGAGTTTACCTGCGGGCCATTATTGCCTATAATCCAACAATAAAACTCGCACCATTCAGAGCCGACGGGGACCCCCCCCCCCACACACACACAGACAGACACATGTTAAACAAGAACAGCCACAATTCAGGAACCGACAAACGCCAACAAAATAGAACCTAACTATTGAAAGGACGATAAAAAAATCTAAAATCCAAATACTTTTTATTCTCAACTAGAACGATTTGTTTGAAATAAATTTTATTTCTCGAGGAACACCCTCCCCATTCACCGACCGATCTGGGGGCTGCCGTAAGATATTAACGTGAGCCTCTTTGTCTACCTCCCGATATCTGTAGACGTCAGCGACTGAACTCCGCCAACAACGCTCTCTTACTCTTAATAACACAAATGTTCACTGATCCATTTTCGGAATCACTTTCCTGTTGACAGCTTACTGTCTACTCGTCGTGTGGACATCATAGTACATCTCTAGACATCGTTTGATGACGACGACAAAGACACCTCCGTAACGTGTGTCTAGACTGAGTTGGAATACATATATTTTGCCGACCCGATTATTTTATATCCTATATCGCCACCCCACGCCCACGTGTGACCTGCACCTATAGACTAAACAAGACAGATATATTATATATATATTATATATATATTTATGCCTGCAAGAATTGTTTATAAAAACATATATGTCTGTATCGAGTTGGTTATACGAGTTCTGTATATACGATGACAGGCTTACCTATATTATCCAGGTACCAAATAGTTTACATGTACACACGTTTATGTAATTTATATATAAATATATTTTACCTGCACCTTTTTATAAGTATTATGTCTACAAATGTTCTGTATACATTTAGTTTTTAGATGTATTTATATTTATATGTTGTATAATTTACGCATTATACATGTATTAACTATGTTTAGGCCGGTTATTTAAATATAACATCGAATGTTTACAAGTATTCTGCACACAAGAACTATAGCTACACTAAACACGCATACTGTTTGTATGTTTTATGTCTAAACATGTATGTTTACAACAATTTTGTGTTAATTTAATCAATAAATATTGTAGCCGTCTCATCATTACCGCATGACGGCGTCATATTTGACGACCACATGCGCGTTCGAATAACCATCTTGGTCACGTGATCGACACTGGCGGGTTTTTCCAGTTTTTCGGTTTCGAAACAACGGAAATCAAAAGCCATACACAGATGAATCAACATTCGGGCGGCAGAATGGAGGAACGGTGTATGGATTGGAGATGGATCCAGAGATTATTATCCATATTGCGTAAGTAAAAAGATCCAGGTAAAATAATTCTAGCGGGAGTCAAACTAAACTCATAAACCTCAGCCTTAGGTGTCTGATAGTCCGTGCCCCAGAAATATGGACTTTAAGAAATATGATCCGTGTAAATATATCTGCACCTGACCAGATATTTCTTGTTAGTGAATACGTAGCAGATAGTGGATAGCTTAGAACCGTGATTGTCACGTATTCTAGTCCAGCACTGTATCTTTGCACCATCGTGTCCTACAAACGCCAGTAAGTGATTGGTTTGCGGGCGGCCGAGACAAAAATATATCCTAAAATATTTGCTAATCCTGAAGGTCCTGAATATGTCGAGTCCACTCACACACACACACACACAGATAGACACGGATCGAATCCGGACGAACACGTGATCAAGAAGTGCCGATCCTTGACGAAAAAAAGTGGACCAATAAACTGGTATGAATTGATCCGGACTATCAACTATCCATATGTGGACCAAGTACAACGTTCTGGATCTGTTCGGTGGAAGCTATTTAGGTAACATTATCGTGGTGTTATCGCAACGAAGCCGAATATCACTAGTTCGTCCCTGGATCTGTAAATCTTCAGGTTAGTGACGCTTCTAACATCCGGACCACAGAGTTGCTTATGTCGAAATTTATTAGAAAATTAACATGAAATAAAATGTAATTTTTTTTGGGGGGCGGGGTAAGATTATGATAAAATAATAATAATAATAATAATGCTGATATACATTAAATGATAACATTAAAGTAAACCAAAAGTAAAATTTTAATTTTACATTAGCCTTTTATACAGTACCCCGAGAAACACAAGAAGCATTAACAGCAGGTCGTTATATTCGAACACGGCTGTTCTCGTATTCTATTCCGCCACACCACGACTGAGCTATTTCATTGAAGGCTGGCCGATATCGATACAATCTTGTTGACTACCTCTACGATGTTTGCGGATTGTCGTCAACAGAGGGCGTTGTTCGGGGCTGATCACATGACCACGAATTGGTGAAGTAACATGTTGACCGTGTATGGTCACTTTAAATGTCAAGTATTTGTGTGTGTGTTTATTTTAGTTTATTTTAAGGTTACAGGTTTATGTAGTACAGCCATCATTAATTTGTGTCTATTTTGATTTGACAGGTTATGATTGACAATAGTTATATTATATTATACTTATTTATTTATTGTTTTATTTATTTAAATCTTTCAGGTCTTGATATCTATCTACCCATTGCCGAATTGTGGAATGCTGTATGACAGTGCTGCCACCTGTGGACGTAGTCTCTAACTCCTCTCTCTCTCTCTCTCTCTCTTCTATATATATATATATATATATATATATATATATATATCTTTACGTCAATTGAACAGGTTAGAACATATAACTGGAAACACCTATATTAGAATGTCATCAGTAAACGGATCGATATAACGTTACACTTCGTAGTATTATAACCATCCAGACGTAACCCTGTGAATCGTCCAGATAATTACCTGGTTCAATGTATTTTAAAATACTACTAACCTAAGACATATCTATAGACAACCCCCTCCCCCCACATACACAAGCCTTCCAGTAGTGCAGTTAGCAGTGTATTGTAATCAGTTCTAACCATATAGGATTCCAGTTTCTGGATCAGAGAGATCGGTGTCATCAGTAATAGCATATCTCGATCATAACGTTTTCAAAATACATTCGATGATTTTGTAATCGTTATGATGCCAAATGATGTCAAATCTGCCCAGAACACTCATTATGTTGTCTTTATAAATAGATAGCAGTTATTGTTATTTATACCGGTTATTGTTATATAAACCAGTTATTGTTATATACCTGTGCCGCCGATACCCGGCCCCTGTCCACAACAAGAGTTGGATTAGTGTGTATTTAAATATATTTTCGGGGGAGAGGGATAATTTCGGGCCGGGTTTTGACGGCACTTACACGTCGCATATAATTATTGGTATTTGATATATGTTTCTTTGCACAATTGTATGCGACAGAACACACCATTTTATATGCTTAATAAAGACAATAAGGAACACGTAACACAGGATAAACAAGGCCACGTGGAGTGTTTGGGGGTCTTTGTTTGGCAAAGATGACGTCACATTCCGAAGTTTTCCGAAGATTCTCGATTAAAGTTTCGGCACATGGGTGTCCGCAAGGAGGGGCAAGTGGGGGCATCTCCCGGGGGAAAAAATACATGGAAAATACAAAATGAATAAAATAAACATTTCTTAACAGTTCATTCAGTTAGAGGAGGTTACTACTCTTGGATCAGGAATTGGAGCCGTCGGGGATCTCTTCCGAAATTGTCAATGTCCTTGTTCATTAGCTCGGTCTTCTGGCTGTTCACTTTGTCACGGTGGACACTTAGCATGCAGATGCCGGACAGACGTTTATCACTCATCGTTGATCTTAACCAGGTCTTAACCCAGCGCAGTGAGCTGGAGGACGCTTCCACTGTACATGATGTTACAGGCAGAGTCAGTGCGATGAGGATAGCCTTGCGCACAGCAGGGAACAGAGTGGTCTGCTTCACCAGCTCGATCATACCCAGAGAGTTGTCATCCAGTGGCTTATGCTTCTGCACGTCATACAACGCTAGAGCTTCTACAAAGTTGTCAATGTCATACATTTCTTTGACAAATGAAACGATGTGCTTGAATTCATCTCTTTCTATTTGCTGCATTTCTCTCGGATGTAGTGCGAAAATGTGAAAATATGGCGTGTTACTTTCCAAAGCGACTTTCCAGAGACTGGATCAAGGAATCCATGTACGGGACATAGATGGTGGGGCGATAGTACTACTCAATGGAGCCTCCTACATTCGGTCCGGTGGACCTGGCGTGCGCATCGCCGAGGCATAGTCAAGTCTATGCCAAGTTCTTCAGCCAAGGTTTTCACCTCAGGGATGACATCTTCTGAGAACACACGGGCTGCACTATCCCGGTGAGCTCGGAAAGCCTTCATCAAAAGGGCGATATGATCTCGGACTCCCATCATGTCCATGTCGACCGCCTGTAGCTGTTGGGTCACTGGCTCCAACATCGCTGAGTACTTCGCAATGATCTTCAGACAGATGAGGAACACTGTGGTTCCTGCAGCACACCTCAGCTGATGCGCCGTCTGACGTGTACTCTGTCACTCATGCTGGTTTGCCTCCAGTTGCTCCAGTTGTGCATAGATATCACAAAGGTTCTCTGAAAAGAAGCGGATGCGTTTGTACTTTGCGCTTCATCTGGTTTCACACAACAAAGGTATATTTGGAACCTGTCTCCTGCGCTTGGGGCTGTCACGGAAGAATTTACTGATAGATTTCAAAGTTCCAGCCGTATTCCTCACATCTGCGACAGAAATTCAGTCTATGTGAAGAGCAGTGCACGAAAACAACTTTAGGATGGGTGTTCATGACACGGGCCTGTACACCATTGTCCTTTTCTGCCATGGTTGAACATCCATCGTAGCCTTGGCCGTGGAGCTTGTCGATTTTAAGACCAAATTGTATTGCTTGGTCGATGATAGTATCTGCAATTGTTCCAGCGTCCATACTCTCCAGTGGAATGAATCCAAGGAATTCCTCACGTATGGTGGCTGAGTCATTCTTTGTCCCTGTAGCGCAACAAATCTTACTCCAAAGGACAGTTGTTCGATGCCTGATATGTCAGCAGTTTCATCTGCAATGATAGAGAATCTATTTGATTCATTTGCTGCATTCACAATATTGTCTCTTACTACTTCCTCGGAGAGAACTATCAGCTCGTTCTGTACACGAACTGATGTATATCTCGCATGTGATACTTCAGGACCGTGTCCCCTGCTTCTATCCTGAATCGCAGTAGGTCACAGAGGTTCCCCGATGTACCCTCCTTCCCCTTCAGTGCAACGTCATGGCTGCAGCAGAACAGAATGCTGGATAGGATAGGGAACAGTTTCTCTGAGTTTTGAGTGACTGCTTTGTTGACTGCTCGGTCCACCTAGCTCACGATGGTCAACTCTGGCCTTTGCACGGTGGTGAGGAAATTGTTGGCATCTTGCAGTGCGCCTTTGTGCCAGGAGGAAAGCATGTGCTCCCTCGCGCACTCATTGAAGTCTCTGTATTTAACAAAAGGAGTCACGATGAACGCACCCATTAGACCTCGGTGCTCTGGTTGAGGGAACATCACACAGTATTTGCACAAAGCACCTTTCAAGTGACTTGAGTAGGTCAGCCATGGATAATATTGGTTTATCCACGTGTGGCGGAAACAGCGGGACCCCTGTGAATCGTTCTGATAGCTGTAATCAGTTGGTGGGACGTATGTTCATCAGGAGGTCATATATCTTCGATTATTGGTCAAATGTTCTGAGGTTTTGACGTATGATCCAATGTCCAGATGATGAGGCAAGTCATTTGCCACTTTCGCAAGTGGTGTTCCGGGTGGCATCTGATTGGTTGTTGTGGGTAACTGCTCGTGATGTCCCCCTCTGCGCTGCTCTGCTGGTTCAACATGCGTCTCCGATGTACCCGGGGTGTCTTGATTGTTGTCATCAGACTTACGTTTTTTAAAGAACCTCCTGATATCCATTTCACATTCCTGAAAAATAAGAAAAATGAGGTTAACATAACAATACAAATTTAATACACTGGTCTTCCCAGACTCTATAACAATGAAATCAAGAGTATTTAGTTTGAATATTTTGTATACAATCCAACGTAGAAAATTAGCATGAGTTTTGTTACTGAAATAAAATAAAATGAAAGAACAGACTGTTACTTCTATGTCGACGCCCGTTTATATCAGACATGCCTGAGCCCTGAACACCCCCCAGTCTGATGGGTTCACGTAGAGTTAATTGCAGGGGTGTCGTGCTAGGGATTTTTTTTTGGGTGGGGGGGTTTACAGGGAATTTTAGAGATTGTGGAATATTTTTATCCCATATAGAAAATAAAATAAAAGAAGTATAATTACACATTATTTATATGTTTACAATTACGACATAATTACAAATATAATTACAATGTTGTTGATATATGTTGTACGAATTTATCAAATACAGTTACACACGGGATCTGTTGATACGCATACAGTATAATTGTAAATATTATTGTTTAATTATTGCAGAGAAAAATAAATAAATCATTTATAGGTATGCTAAGAAATATAAAATTTCTTAAAGCCGTGAAGCCTTATTCCACAATATGTCCACGACCTTCTGAAAACTAGGCTTGAAAACATTAACTAACCTATGGTAGTCTCTGTAAACATTGATAAATATTTCGTTCCAGTGATGTTTCTGTGGTATTATATGCTAATTCTGCTCTAGATATGACTGAATAATGCAAATAACGGTCTAACACAACAGCTCTAGTCGTTATAATTTCGTATAAATAGCCACAACACAGAAGGAATGAACGAAAAAAACACTATCTTCCACGCCAAATATCATGACATTCGATCAATCGTGCGTCTTCTACTTAAAGATTTGTTAACATCTTGTTCTGTTATTTATGGTAATCTTAGCAAAAAGATGACTTCACACGTCGAATTCAGGATAATATTCCCCCCCCCCTGCATTTTTTTCTGCGGACGCCCAAGTTTCGGCCATGCTAGCAAAGCAAGTTTTAAAACCACTGTATCGTTATTTCTAAAGACAAATTTTAATATATCTCTGATTGAAATTGATTTTAATAAATAACAGTAACATTTTGACTAATTTGGGAAACCTTTTCCTGTGACCGTTAAGAAATTGTCGTGCGGAAAAATATAACTAATTGATAAAATGGATTAGGAATTTTGTTGTATTCTGGTCATCTATGTACACACTCAAAATATACCTCAATGTAAGATAAGGAAGCCGGATTAACGATGAAAACCCTCCAGTCATAGCTAGGTCAAGATTTGAACCCGGTGTTATAGGTCTCTAGCCAGCCGCGTTACCATGTCAGCCGTGTATATTTTTTTCAACTTAATTACGTCTCTTTATTAAATGATTACATTTAATGTATCGAATTTCAGGCATCGAATTAGTTCGTGGTAAGACCGGGACGGAGATTCCAAATCTATTTGCATATTCATAAGCCAACACGAACACAGACGACCTTTACCGAACATGACGTCACTTACGAAGAATCCGTTACACAGCTGAATCGCCTATATGCTCTAGCTTTCAGTATATATTTTTTCAACTAATCAGTTAAACGATTATTAAAGCACTGTCTACAACATTTAAATTTGAAATATTGAAAAAAATAAGTATCCAGCAATCACTCATCTAACAACAGTTTACACGCAGAAAGGCATTATGGGTAATTTATTTGTTAACATCGTCGACAGTGGCAGTGCATGCATATAATAACGAGGAACATTGGTTCGACACAAGGTTTGGCCCGGATCATCAGATCATCGAAGAAACTGTTATTTGTACCTAATATACATTTTTGTTATACCCAACGATAAGTATAAAATATTGTTAAAATGATCAAATAGATCAACTAAACTTGCCATACCTTTGTAAACATACGTACTATATATATATATATATATATATATATGTGTGTGTGTGCCTGTGATTAATGTTGATATGTTGTCAAGAATGATAACGTCGACTGAAGTATGTGTCCTGTCACATCTTACGTCAATTATACTTGTTTTACAAATAAAAGAAAACCCTACTCTAGTTATAATAATAATAATAATAATTACAAAACATCGATAGCTCCAATATCATCGAAAACAATCGAGCTCAGTGACGCAACTTGGAACAGGGGTTGGGCATACTCATAGTCCAGGTACGATGCAAAGTTCATCAACAAATGGTCAGATGGCAAGGAAACCTAGGAAGGATAAGCGAGTCTGAAAAGGTGAGCTTTCAAATGGTTTACGAGTATTATATTGGGTGATAATGTTTGTATTTAAAAAAAATTGACTGACGTATCATTAACTTAGAAAATTCCACAACACGAACGGTTAAATTGACGTATTCAGTAATAATTATTTTCAGATCGAAGCTGCTTTAATCTCGTTGATTTATTTTTCTTGGTGACAGTTATTAGGCCATCTTGTCCTTAAAACTAGGACGGTTGTCTTGTAAAATTGGGATCCATATGTAAAATTATTTAAAAAAATAGTCCGAATGATACCAGGTGATCTTTTGTGAAATGTGTGTGTAAACAAAGTTAAATAATAATAATAATAATAATAATGTATATTTAATAAATATTATGTCTACAATTTGTACAATCGTAGGGTTCTATTTGTAGCCAAACAGCGGTACTGGGTTCCTTCACTAACGAATGCTGGATTATCTAAGCGCTTTAACATACACGGTCTATGGCTTCCGCAGTCGTGTTCACGACACTTCGCCATTTCTGTCACATCTCAATTCCTATTGGAGTATTTATTATAGAGCGTGAAGCATTATACCCGCCTTTCATCATTTGAGAACTAATCGTCTGGAGCCGAGTGTACAGCGGAATATGGAGCCTGAGGGAAGATGAACAGTCTATATCGATAACAGCCTAACGATGAACCCAGAACCCGTAGGCTAGTATATACTAACGCTGTACTGACAAGGCTAATTTTGGTAGTTTTTAGATGTATGTAAAAGAAATTACTTATTTGTGATGTGAATATTTAAAAAAAACACGTTTCTATGGCCTAGTGCGTAAGAGCGTGGAACTTTCTTATTCATGGCCATGCTGTGTGAGAGATTATAAAAACGCCAATTTAGATAAATGGGTTTTAAGAACCTTACAAAATATGTCTATGCTTGTTGCGAGTTTATTGTGGTTTGGCAACTCGTTCTACAGCCTGGGAGCTGATGTTCGGAAGGAGCTCTCTCCGTACATTGCTGTAGGAGGAGGGTTTTTACAATTTGTCTCCGTTGTGAAGCAGTAAATTGTCGAGCCATGATGGCGACTGGTTCACTCATCCATCAAAATGGGAACCTGACAGGACGTGACGGCTGTGTGTTTGAGTGACGCTTTGCGCCTTTAACGGCAGCGTGCGTTGTATGCTGCGTCTCCCTCATTTAAGGTAGCTAAGCAACGTGAAATAACTGCCATTTCGGCCATTATTAGTATCACTATTATGGTAAACACATTGTCTCGTATTATGTTTTAAAGAAAATGATGATGATGATGATGATGATTAAAAAATAATAAACCACGGCATAAAGTTCTATATCCATGATGCCACGATTAAAACATTTAAACAAAATCTACTGAAATAATATATTGAACAAATTATTAAATTGTGCAAATTACATGATTAACTAATATTATAATATAATTTATTTTCGGAATATAAGCAGGTATAATGTAATGTTTATAGATGAGTCTTAATGTGACACCTAAACGTGCGGTTATATAGATCTGACAGCGTCGGTGAGAGTATTTGACGATGTTGGTAGCTTTATGGACGAGGGTCTGGCCTCCAACTGGCTTCTGACGAGTCTTAATGACGTCATCAAGATTGTGGCAGTTATGCCGTTGTTGTCCTCGCAATATCGTTCATATTAGAATGGTTGTTACCACAGATTATCGTATCAAGCCGCTAATACAGAATGAATGGCATAACATGATGGGAGGTTCACTCAGAAATGTTGATGATGTTTATGCGCGTACTCACTCCGCCCCCCCCCCTCCACACATTCAGAGATTGTTTTAATTCGTACTTTCGCCCAAATATAAAAACTTCATACACGCTTTTGACCACTCATAAAGACTAATAAAGACTGGATGGCTAAATGCTGGAGCTTCTAACCACTCATAAAGACTCTATGGCTAAATCTGGACTCGCCAAAACTCGCACACTTGAGGAATATTGACCAAATCGTGCTTCCTCAACGGCAATATAAAAACGACACGCTCCCCATGATACGGAGCGACAGATCTAGTTTTTTTCCCGCCAAATACCGCGTTTTATCAGAAATACCCATTTGACATAGATACATACAACAATGATGCATGATATTAAATCCGAAGGTTTTATCTCCAGATTTTGCCAATTAGGAATACAATTTATCTTCCAAACCCAACAGATGCCGATTAAGCACTGATCAAGATTTGTTCGAGTTATGAATTATCAGCTTACAACCTGACCAACAAAAGACATTGAATATTGTATTTATAAAGCAAAGTTAACTTGGACCAGTTAAAATTGGGATAACTGATGACTGGTAAGTGAGTAAGTGTTTTATTCCATCATATGCTATATATAATTGACATATATATTACAAATTTTTTTCCTGATACAATATACAGAGATGAAGATGATTGATGTTTTACGGCCACTTTTGTGCACAAGGTAGGCTAAATGGGCCAAGCGACCTCCAAATGTAATGAGGAGAAGTCAAAGACGAAACAACCTTCAGATATGTCCACGCCGAGATTTGAACACGGGTGGTAGTGATCTGTAGTCCAACACGCTACCGCTAGACCACGGAGGCACCCAGAGGTAACACCAATAACCTTATAGGTTGAGAACCCATGGCAATAATATATATTATTTGACATTCAAGACGAGATATACACTGATATTAGGTTAGGTGTTACTAGTCGTGCATTATGCGTGTGCTTTTTTTCACCGACTCGATGAATTTATAGAGAAAATCGAAGAACTACCCGAAGTATGTCAGATCGTCTCGTATACAACACGTTAATCCAAACTGAAACCATCGCCGACCGACCCATAACTGAAAATAGACGCCAGGATCTTGCACCGCGCATGCGTCACGAATTAAGTCTATTACAAGTTTGTCCCTAAACTCTAACGAGAGATAGAAAATTATGACGAAGGAAGGCCGTAAAACTATTTAATTAGATGATTATCAAGTCATAAATTATAAAATGATTTAATAGACTGTAAAATTGATAATAATTGTAACAAAATCAAGCCGCCATTAATGTCTACAGAGTGGTGTAATTAATTATTAAGGCACTGGCAAAATTTTAGTAGATTTTGATAATTAATATAATAATCGCTCTTAACTAATAATTAATAATTAATGATGACTATCACTTCATGAAACATTTCTATGATATATTTATTATGATATCTGACACTCATAATATAATATTATGACGGTTATAATACATTATATCAAAGAATATGGAAGGATAAGTTTCATTTTTTTGTGTTATACTATTTGGTTATAAGGAACGTAAATGTCACGTAGTTTAGATAAATGTGTTTACAATTTATAGCCGATTATATGCCAACTTATGACCCATGTATTACGACGGGTGGGATATGGAAACTTCCGGTGACACAACCTTTCTATTTATTGGTTGGAAATAATTGTTCTGAATGATGTCATTGGTTGGAAATAATTGTTCTGAATGATGTGATTGGTTGGAAATAATTGTTCTGAATGATGTGATTGGTTGGACATAATTGTTCGAAATGATGTGATTGGTTCGACATAATTGTTCGAAATGATGTGATTGGTTCGACATAATTGTTCTGAATGATGTGATTGGTTCGACATAATTGTTCGAAATGATGTGATTGGTTCGACATAATTGTTCGAAATGATGTGATTGGTTCGACATAATTGTTCGAAATGATGTGATTGGTTCGACATAATTGTTCGAAATGATGCGATTGATTGGACATAATAGTTCTGAAGGATCGGATTCGAAAGTCTTCTCTCAATATTAATGTCTAACAATACTAGTTTCTCTCCTACATATTATCATATAAATCTGGACATACATCTGTCAGATATATATCCGAAGTTGAGTAATCAGTGCGATGCTCACACGGAACGGTGTCACTCAATATTGAGAACCATACTCAGATAGCCACTTATTACAGGATAATCTCTCCGGATCATATACGTCTGTAGTCAGTTTCTGACATTAGCTGACTCTGTTTATTTATTGATTTCTTTATGATTTTCACAACTTTCATATTAAGGATACGCGTCAAATAGCCAGACTATCTATCGGGTATATCCCAAAGTACAATTTTTCCGAATTCGTATTTCCATCGGAGCCTGTCAGGGATTAGAATAACTAACTCGCCTAGTATCCCATAATATGGCCAATTATCCGATATTAGGTCAAAATATCCCAGGCCATATCCAGGTGTCTCATACCACATTATAAGATATCTCTTACCGTACCCAGGTATTTCGTATCATACCCACTGTGGACATAATTCAGATGGTATTCCAAATCAACGTCTGTGTTTGGGACTAAATATATTAATGATCAGGACACCGTAAGTGATATCCTTATACGATGATCCCGAAGTGTCCATGTCCAATATCATAAAGAATCACTCATCTTTGACATGACAATAGGATGATCTAACTGTCCACACCAACTGTCCATCTTACTGTACAACTCGTCATATGCCATCCAATGTATCTTAAGTGGATATAGACTATAATAATAAGACATGGGGTCAATTCCATTTGGTCAATTCCATTTCCAAATCAAATTTTTCTCTTCCAATTCCGTTTTTTATCGACTTTTTTTACCTACTGCTTTTACCAGGAGAAGTATTCCGAATACCTACTCTGACTACCTAGTTGGAATACCTACTCCGAGTAGTTTATATTCCAAGTAGGATTGTCATGGAAGAAATATTTATGAATTAAAAAATTAAATGGTAATTAATTTGTGGAATTAATTTTTGTAGGAAACTTTAATTCCAATTCCAAATTATCAATTCCAATTCCATTTTTTTAAATAATTAATTATAATTCCGGAATTGAATTGACCCCATGTCAGAGACTAACACATCGCCTCAAAAGTGTTAATAATACGCCCGTATGTAAAATAATATTATATTGTTGTCTTAATTTTTATCCTCTGTATTATAAATATTGTATAAATATGATATATAAATACAGTTATTATCAATAATATCGCATTAATCATATACAGCTATTTAATTAGAAATAGCAAAACATCGGGTAAACAACCTGTAAATAAAAACCTTTATCCATGGCTTCTTTAGTCAGTTTGTTTGTGTGCGTGTCCACTCGCAACAGGACATTATAGAATGAAACACCCTGAAGCTGGTCGCTGGTCGCGATATTACGAAGGGTTATTTAGCATCTCATTTCTTGACTAACTAATACAGAGGCACCATTTAAAATCTTCGCCAGCCAACAAGTGAAAGACACCTCCCGGTATTATGAACCAATATATTAATACTTAAATTATCAGCCGTGCAAACGTTATGACCCCCTTTAAAAGTTTACACGGCTTTAGAAAGGGAATGAAGGCTTACTTAAGTTGCGTGTAGTTGGACTATTGTGAACAAAGTGCAAAAATTCCTATAAAAATATTCAGAACATTTCTTGTAGTGCACCTTTCTCCAAACGGTGAGACTATTGGGCCATGGATCGCCGCCATTAAAGTATTACACTCACCACAGCTGCTATTTTGACGAATGAGAGGTACTTAAATCAATCCATAAAAAGAAAATTAAAATATCTATCATCGAGGTGAGATCTAGATACATCAACGGCTTATCGTCTCGCGGATAGAGCCGCATCACAACTAGGTCACGTCATGACCCGGCCGAAAATTGTCGCGGCGTATCAGTGGCAGGAATGCGAGACAAAAATAGTGTCGTGTTGCCGAGTCTGCGCAGTGCGATTTATTATTAAACAGCTGATGCCTCGCGCTCAGCAAGTGGCCTGTGTTTCTGTCATATTCCCGAAGGATTCTGTAGAACGGAAATCAATTTGCTCTCCGTGAAAATGACAGCTGACAATGTTTTCCGTTCACGCACGAAGCCTCGCGAACGGCGCGCCGAGTTTTACTAGAGAAATATACGCTTTTGCGCGAGAATTACTGACCTTGATTCGCGGTTTATAAGTGGAAATTTATGTTTGATTTCTATTTCTGTTCCTCAGTAAGGGAAACAAATTAGAAATGGCTACATGTTACGGATTACGATGATAATATAAGTGTTGACATCCACATTTTGGAGCGTTCTTCAAATGACAGCCGATCGACATCCTGGTCACTTCCCAGAAAGGTGGGCCACTCACGGCAGCCATCTTTAAAAGGCCTCAAAGGAGCAACGCCCATATCAGAGTAGTCAAACACGGATATAGAGAAACCAGATAGAAAGTGGCGATATTTTGGATTATCGTCTATCGGAAGAGAGAGAGAGAGAGAAAAAAAATCTGATCGAGAAAAGTCGTCTGAGAGGTAAAGTGAATCCACGATTAATTCGTAATATTTGTTTAATCGAAAGGCTTCTTCAGCACTACAACTATCCGAAGTCGGCCATTTTCATAGCTGTTGTTATAAGTTCAGCATCTCAGATCGTAGATGATAGACCGTGTTTAAGATGAATTATCCCCGATACCTAATTAGCTAATTAGTGTTATCTCCCCGAGAGAGAGAGAGGGGGGGGGGGTGTCAGTGCAGACCTTTGGCACGTCAGACGCATTCCGTGTACATAAGGCGATGACGTCACACAGCACGACCCGCGCATCGGCTAGTTTATCAGCTGTGGTGATATCGTACGTAATCTACCAACTTCCCGCTATCAGTCTGCTGTTATCTTTACATCTGCCTGCCAGATGTCAATACTCGCACCAGATGTTTTTTTCCGGTTCCGCGGACGGGCGAACCTATTCGGTATTCCCCGTCACGGATCCGGTTTTGCGTCAACAGATTTCGTCGATGAACTTTATGAATTATAAAAGCTAAATACGGACAGCATCCTCTGACTGCACCGTCCGTGTTATTGTTGTACTTACTGTCAGCTGTCACTAACATGGATAGATCCTCGTGTTGTCTATTTATTTGAAAGGGGGGGGTGAATAAACATATGAGGTTTGACTGTCGTTTTTCAATATTTTCAAATTGATCAGATATTGATTATAAGTGTTATTGATGGAATATTATGGTAGTTAGTAATGCCGTCTGTCTCTGTGTGTGTGTGGGGGGGGTATCATTGGTGTGGCTTGTATTTGTATGTTGTGGTAAATAGTATAATTCTCTGATATGTACTTGTATGGAATACTGTATGACAGTAGCAAGGTGTCGTAGATATTAGTATCGTGCGATGTGGATTGATGCATTATTTGGCTTTTGGTATGATGTGGTAGACATTGGTATGATGTGGTAGGCATTGATATGATGTGGTAGACGCTGGTATGATGTGGTCGACATTGGTGTGGCTAATGTGGTGTTTTAGACATTGATATCACGTGATATCGCCGCTTTACGTACCCACACTCGTAATATAGCACTTATGGACAATATTGTCTGTTGGGTAGTTGATTAGTAGTGACATAGTGCTGGCGAGGGGGTGGATGACTGGTAGTACTTCTGGGAGGAAGATACTGCCAAAAATCACGCACCCAGCGGAAGTTTAATTAACGATAATATGGTGAAATAACAATGGCGAAGTTGTTGATGATTTGGCAATAAAATGGTTTTTTATTGAATTAGAAAACAATTAAAAAAACAACAACCCAGAAACTCAACGGAAACAATATATGTAAATAATGAAGACATAATGTCTAAATATGTAATGTGTGTGTGGGGGGGGGGGAGGCGCCCGCGCGCACATTACTAAGCCAATAACACAACAATGTTTCAAACCGGAAGTGTGCAGTTTTACTTGTAAATACTACATCCTGTTGCTGTTTGTGGTGGACGAGAACAACGTTTCGTTCCGTTGAGTTTGAACACAACATTGGTACATACCGGCTATAATACACACAATAGGCACACAAAATACACACCACACACACAATACACACGCAACACACACAGCGGAAGTGTAATATTTCCGCCCTACCTTTGTCGACAACGATTATTAGAAGCCAGACTCGCACTAAATATTGTTTATCGTATCACTTCATCAGCAGTTCGGGAGTCTCATTCGGTTACTCTGTTATTTCTCTATTATCGCCCTCTTCTGAACCTACCATTTCCGCCTGATGCTGCTTCTATAAATCACGCACACTGGCACCCATGTACACGCACGCGCGCGTGTGCGTGTACGCACATACACACCAGGATGCTATGATTGTTTATGTATCAGTAAGTAAACAAATATGCAAATAATACGGAAGAGGGTTAGATATTATTATTATTATTACTACTACTACACCGTAAGTGACCCACAGAGTCCCACAAAATACGAATACCTAACAAAGGTAAAAGCCTGAATCTGTGACGTCACCAGACATATCAATCTAGGTGCCGAGATAGTTGAAGCGTTTCTAAATGTCAAAGTATTCACGGCTTAAACAACGAACTAAAACCGATGAGAATCTTGTAAACATTTCTCATCGTAAATCTTTCTACACACAAACTATGCTCTTTATTTACAGATGGTGTCATTACGCCGGTCTGGTTTAGCGGCTAGACATTTTAGCGTACGGAGTTATTATGTGGAAACAAATTTCAATTTGCGAACAAAGCCTTGAAATGGGATTTAAGCGTTAGTGGTGTTGACGTTATTTTAGAGCTGTTGCTGTTCGATGATCATTTAAATATCCGACGTGTCGATGTTTGGCACGATTTGGTAGAAACAGATTACAGTAATTGCTGGAACTGTTCTAATTGTTTTGTTTCACAACAACGGGACGCGCCACCATCTCATAAGTTACAGTACGGGTTTTAGGGTTGCCAATAATACTAATGGATTGGGGTGCCGGTTAGTAACGAATTACATGATCTTGTTGGTGCGCGCGCGCTCTCTCTCTCTCTGTTTGTGTGTGTTTGTTAACCATCTCGCAACGCACAAAACCCTTTTCTTTGGCGTCCCATTTGAGCCGTTTTCCGGATCAGACATTTGTAACTTTCAGGATTTGTTCTTCCATCTCTGGGTTACAATAGCAAATCATCAAACTGCTAAAAACTCTCATGTTGCATCTCAGGCAGCTCTGGTTATCTGGATCTGCCGATTTCTTTACGTCTGGTTATCGGGATCTGCGAAATTCTGGATCTGAAGGTCACATACATCAGCTGGTGACTCGTGATTCCTGGATGTGATAATGTTCTCTTTCTCATCATCCCACCGCCCCCCGTCCGTCTCTCTCTCTCGCTCTCTCTCTCTCTGTGTGTGTGTGTGTGTGTGTGTGTGTTGAATAGACACCGAGAGAGGAACATAAAATTCGTGAGTACAATATTTCAGAAAATGATCCGGAACCACATCCAAAGAAGGTACTTTTCATACTGGATGTGTAATATTTCGTCGGATCTCCCCTCAGACATCATCATCGTCATCACCATCATCTGTATATTCACACATTCGCCATCATATTTACACGGCCATTAACAAATTAAACAATACACCACGACAAACAAACGCCAGGCCTCCGTGCTACGCAGGACCAACCTGAGTCAACGACAGAATATCATAAATACTTATACTCCGTTTGTAACACCTCTACCAGCTATACTACTTTCTTCTTCTAGGCTTCGCAACACAGTCTGACATTCCTCAGACAAAGACAATGGCTACAAGTATTACCCCGGGGACATTAAGATTATATGACACCGTCACCTTTGTACAGCATTACAGACACACATATATCGCCTGCTGGCGTTGTCGGGTTGTAACGTGGTGCGATAAAAATACCGCCAATTCAGAAGCATATCGTCTGCTACTTTAGGAAACAAAATGCTCCATTTTATAAATTTTTGGATATATCTCGTATGATATAATTGTCGAAGAATTATCACATTATATATAAATAATTGTGCTATGATGAGCTAAAATGAACTTAATGATAGATCTATGCATAGAGTTTTTCCCCAGTATGAGATAGATTCATCTCAGCCCGAAAGCTTCTCTTAATGGATGGCGCGTCGATTTCTGAGATTAATTGATCGAGAAACGTTGATGTATGTGTTTTCTCAGATGTTACGTACCGAAAATGGCCATATACACCATTTTATACGACTTTTCATCAAATAACTTCAGGCGCCAAGACGATTGATTCACTTGCGCCAGACACCAAGGCATTTGAAGTAGCATCGTGTTTGGCCCAGTTTAAATCTGAGCTTTTATAGTATTTAAAATCGATTTCTAACGGTATAATTTATAAATTCATAATTTGTCTTAATTGTAATGCAAATTGGATATCTTTAGAGACTCTTATAGTGGCGTAGTAATATCGAAGTCTACTGGGAACTACTTTTATTAAGGCGCGATATAGATTTATCAGTGTCATATGTTAGACCCTTTGACAGTCAAAGTTGTGAGAATAAACGTTCATAATATCAAATAACCCAACAATAACCATAATTATCCCTTACACTGGTACTACACACACGCACACACACACGCCCTTACACACATAAACACACAATGCAGTTGTTCACCTAATCTAATTTACATGTATATGATCCTTGTGTGTGTGTGTGTGTGTGTGTGGTGTGGACCCCCTCCCCCAACAGAAGCAGACTAAAATTGCGCCAAGCTAACAGCCCGTATACACACATACACACACACACACACACACACACACACACGCACACACAACATAGTCACGTGACCGCAATGGCTGCGGAATCAATACCAATCTTATGTCTAACAAGATAAAGGTCCAGAGAGAGAGAGAGAGAGAGAGAGCAGACGACATTGTCACAGCCGCATAGCCATATTGTTTGTTGTCATGTAGAGACATGATCTATTCTATAGATATCATGTTTTAGGTTGTACCTCTGGACGCATATCCGGTCATCCCCTCACTACTAGCTTATAGATAGTGACTGCTGGTACTGTCTATATAAGAACGAAATATTGATTTTCCCCGGCTTCTTCGTATTTTGCAGATGGACATTTAATATAAGTAAGAACGGGGCTATTTTTGCTGGCCTGCTGGGAATAACCTATATGTATATAATATTTGACTGATTCTATATAATGTCCACATACATAGAACACACACACACACACAGAGAGAGAGAGAGAGAGAGATAAACATATATATTTGGCCCATTTAGCCTACCATGTGCACAAAAGTGGCCATAAATCAGCAATCATCACACCGAAACACATAAATGATTAATATGAACACGCATGCGCGGGCGCCCACACAGTAATTATTAATCGTATCCAGTCCCAATACTTTAATAATTGTTCTATTACAACAATGACACAACAATGGTTAGTAATATGAACTAATGAAGATGTTGTCATGATGGTATCTATCACATGTTGTTGTTGTTAGTTAGTAGTTGCTTAGTTAGATATATGTGCATAATAACATCATATAATTATTTTTCTCACTTGTTTTCTTGATGCTGTTTGTCAGACGACAGCAGATAACTTTGGTTGTATGCGTGTGCGCCCGCACCTGCGCTCCTATCAAAATAATCGCATTCATACAGATATCTGTATATAGTCCAATCTTAACTAATTTCAATATGTCGGTTAACAGAGGGGGCTCGTTATAATAAAAAATATTGTAATAGTGTTGACCATTTCTAATTCTATATTTGTTTAGGGTCTCTCTCTGTGTGTGCCTTATTGCACGCACGCGCACACGCACATAGGCACATAGGCACGCACATATATATAATTAAAATAGAGTGATGTCATTTGCTTAAAGTTGACGTTTCGTTGTTTCAGCGGCTGCGACGTTGGTGTCACATGAGACCCGGTTACCATGCCGACAGATGACCTTGTTGACCTTGAGGCTGTCGTCAAGACCTGGGCTCGTCAGGAATATGACGCCATCGCCAACAAGAAACAGAGAAAACTGCAAGAAAAGGAACGTTCAAAACATCAAACTTATATCAATCTGACCATAGACTGGTCTGAGGTGGTGTTTGTTGACAAGGCTATAGAGGTGTGTATACACACACACACACACACACACACACACACACACATCATCATCATCATCATCAGCCGATCTGTTAGACAATTACGATTACTCGTTGATGGTCAGAGAACCAGATCGATGATCGACTTCAAATGGTGCTAGTATATATATCCCACACGACACCTCAACGTACATGGGAGTATTAGTTGCTACGAACGATTCTGTGGAAGCAATCTCACACGTAGCAAGAACTGGCTAACCTATCTAATTACATTTAGCGCCATTTATGCCTTTCGTTCACTTCACTTTCAACCATTTTACGCACACTCTGTTTACCATACAGTTTCCTCTAATTCCTGACGGCAGAAGTAAGACGCAAACCATCGAAAATGCCACAAACGCTATACAAGCGTCGGGAGGCGGCGGGGTCCATTCCGGATTGGTCCGGACATTTCGGCCCAGTATGAGCGTCCTATTCCGGACGAAGTTCAAGAACATGACAGACAGACAGCAGGAATACACGATGAGAACGGAGAAGACTACCAAATCGGCAATGATGACCGAAATCGAGTCGGGATACACCCGGGGTGTTGAGATGTCTGTGACGTTGAAGACTCCCGGGGAGTTGTTAGAAGCTAATGCCGGATATAAGAGAGAGTACTCCTTGACGCATCTGTCCGGACAGTCATTTGAGGAGGAGTTACACTGGGGGGTAGATAGTGTCATCAAGGTTAGTAATACCCGAACAACAACAACAATAACAACAACAAGAAAAACCGGCAAAAATAAATTACATATGGCAGGCTCGATATTTGCTCATCTTAAAGGTGACACATAATATGATTACTTCTAAAGCCACCTCATATAATGGAATAATTCAAGAGTCTCCTGAAATGTTGAAGTAGTTTTTCACTCAATCGGTAGGGGTGCTGGTGTGAACTCATCGGAGTCGACGACTGAAACAAACTCCGTGAATATTCTCTGGTCATATCCTGAATAGCAGAATCCCCATATTTTAACAAGGTATCCATTAGCATAACATGCTATTTCCATAAGTCCAGTGATCATTAAAAACAACGTTCCACGTTTCTGTTCAAAAGTCGACGACTGTAATGAGCTTTCATCGTTTGCTGGTCATGCATGGCACGACACCAGCCGTTTACCAGCAAATGGGTAGGGCACTAGATAACACTAAAATCCTATTAAATAGTAGGCAGTAATACCAGGTTTACTGACAGGCAGACCCCAGATTTGGGCTACAACGAAGGGAAACCTGTGTGACGTCATTGGGAATTCCCAAAGCTAGACAGCTCACGACTGACCAGTATGTTACTATGCCACCGATTGGCGATAAAGAAAGACTGAATAGATCCGCTGACCGAAGTTTATAACTGAGTGAGATATAGTTGTTTATGTTAATATTACATGAACATATAAAGCTAAATAAACTCACAACAATACACCTTATGTAGGTTAACAATCTGATATATATTTTGACACAAGGATCGTCTGTCTACAAAATCCTCCCAATTTAGGCGAGTTTGAAATGCGGACATTGTTTACTAATGAAATTAATAATGTTTTTAATGGTCTTTACTTAGTACTATGAACTGCCAATCGGTTTTAAGGACTACACTAATGCGGTCATTTGCCAGTCATTTGACAATACGAAAAAGAAAAGTAAACGTTTTATGACGTCATGAGAAAAACAACACTAACAGTAGATTTGATTTAATTAGCGAAGCCATCTGTCTACTGGTAAAGATGCTACCTGAAACAGGTTTAACTGTGAATCCCTTGGAGGTAGTGTTTTTTTGTTTAAGTCCAGAATCCACGCTTGTCCACGGAAATCCACGATAATAAAACTCACCATGTGGCTGAGGGAAATGTCAAGCTCACCAGGGTTCAACAGCAAGCCAATGGTTTCAAACCATTATATAGTGGCATTTTAGTATCGCACTGTACTCTGTCAATTGTCTATACTTTGCATTATTAATAGTGTTAATAATTATTAATAGTATTAGAAACACAGGATGTACCACAGGGTGTACCATAGGGTATACCACAGGGTGTACCACAGGGTGTACCATAGGGTGTATAACAGGGTGTACAACTCTCATACAAATAATAATATAACACTTATACCTGTTTGCATACCATAATGCCTTTGTTACTCGTATCTTTCAAATTATATTTACCGTTTACGTAACCATAATGATGTTTTTTTTATATATATTAATAGGTTAAAAAAAATCACGTAGCCAATGCTAGGCTTGTGGTATATGAGCAGAAGGGCAGCGGCCATTTTGTCGTCGAAACGGAAGTCAGTGGCCGTGTTTACGTCACATTCACCAATATCCGGGACAACAACTCGTTCATTATGGCAACCAGTGAAGATATTTGTACAGTTTTAGAGGAACATGTGAGGGACGAGAGAAAAAATGGCCGGAATATGGACTTTATACGATTTGACACGAAAGGTGGCAAAGTTTATATTAGAACAAGTGGGAAGTGTCAATTCCAATATGGCATCCGACAAGAAGTACAGGTGGGTAACACACACACACACACACACACACACACACACACACACACACACACACACACACACACACACACACACACACACACACCACACAATAGATAACTATTTTCTTCATACGTAGGTATTACACCTTTTTCATTTAGGTGGATCAGAAACCATTAGGTGACGTTACTTCTGGTGATGACCAAGATTACGTGAGCGATAATGGAGGAGAAATTGATGAGGACGAGGAAGAACCATAGAGTATGCCAGACGTTGACAAAGAGTTATTTTTCTTTATTTATTTCTGTCTTACAGTCGCGATTCATACATCATACAATTTATAACGCTAACATTGTTTATGATAACATTGTATTAATTGTATTAATTTTCTACTGATTGTAAGAGAACACGCTGTACGTTATGATAGACGAACATAAGAATGGTACAAGAATGGCACGTTATGATAGATAACCGGCATATGGGATCGATCTCTGCTGAATCTGTCGGTGTTTGGCGTAAATTTTTAAATAAATTGATATATAAATAATTAATTCATTTCAAGGCTCTTTCTTTCTTACAGGTTATATAGGGCGCTGTATAAATTTTGTATACTGTTGTATATTATCATAGATTTGGTAAATATCGATCTTTCCATAGCAAATAGATAGAAATACATTTATGAGTTATGAAGAAAATAGCCCGCTAAAATGAACATGATATTGTTAAGGAACGAGTTCAAAATGAAAATCGTTTAGCAAATAAATTATCAGAATATATGACGTCATCAGTTCGCCATTCTCCCAGACTCCCTTTTTTTTCCTTCGTCGTCGTCAGAGTCACAAGTGGCTCCATCTATCGCCATTTGCCTGACCTATATAACACACCAAACATAAAAATATATATACGATGTTTTTGATCTGATGACGGTATACATTATGAACAAAAATAGTGGCAAAATTGCATCTAATAATTAGTGTTTGATGATGCAGAAGTTCGTTTTCTGAGATAACAACAAGAACAACACGGCCCATTTAGCCTACCATGTGCACAAAAGTGGCCGTAAAACACCAATCATCAAACAAGAACAACGTAACAACTACTCGTGTAACACTACTACTACCTACATTACCACTCCTTCCACGACAACTACTACTACTACAATAAATAACAAAACAAGAGAGGAACCTTCCTCCCCCCAACTACCTACGTGTTCAAACAACTACTACTATTGGCACTACTACCACTACTACTATCATTACTATTGTTATTACTACTAATCCTACAACGGAAAGTAAACAAGGAATTATATATTTACCCGAATTTCCTGTTTAATGCCATATTGGAAGTCGTACCTTCCTTTTGTCATAATACAGATTTTTCGCTCTACTTCGAAAAATCGGACAAAATCTAGCATTGTTCGTCTCTTCTGTTCTCGGTTCACGTATTCTCGAAGTATGTCGTATATATCCCCGTACACCGTCATGATGACCGAGTTTTTGTCCCGGATGTTGGTAAAATCCACGCTGACCCGGCCGCTAATAAGCGTTTCTACGATAAAATGGCCCTTTCCTTTCTTCTCGACAAGACGAAGCGTGACCTTGGCGATGTGGTTCTTTTTGACCTGTAAGCAATATGTGCTGAGTAAATTGAACGGCCCTGAGTACAGAACAATTGACTCGGACGCTTCTTCTTTTTGTAAAAAAAAGAAGAATCAACCCCTTTCCTCTTTGAAGCTGTTCTGGGACGTGATGACGGACTGTTACTAGTGCATAGCTGATACACAGTGTACAAGCTAATAAAACATCCTTAAACTAACAACCTTGTCAAACGCTCAGATGATAGTTTTAGGTTTACGATCGCCGCCTAACATGACCCCCACCCAGAGTTCTGTGGTTATTTGTTAATGGTGATGTGGTATTTAAAAGCTGGATCACCCGACCACTGATATTTTCGCCTCCACCGATTAAAAATAAAATAACAATAAAATAAAGGAAACCATGGTTCGATGGCTTATAGTCACCTAAGACAGGTTTATTTCCATTCGAATTCAACAGCAAGATTGAACCACTTCTTCTTTAAACAAGGTATAGATGACATCCTTTAAAGCGTTTTTTTTTATAATGGAGATATATGGGAGAATTTGAAAAATTACTTCCTAAGGACATGTTTCTTTAGCCAAATGGTCACAGTATTTTAATAAATGAAAACAGGAAAATATTTGATAAATTTAAGAAGCTTCCTTACGTTCCCATTCAAACAGAATACTCGCTCGCTCGCTCGCTCGCTCGCTCGCTCGCTGCTCGCTCGCTCACTCACTCACTCACTCACTCACTCACTCACTCACTCACTCACTCACTCACTCACTCACTCACTCACTCACTCACTCACTCACTCACTCACTCACTCACTCACTCACTCACTCACTCACTCACTCACTCACTCACTCCAATATAAATGTGTCCCTTTGGTGGGTTGAAGTCATCACAAATATTGATCTACAGGATAACATATGAGTGTATTAAATAAATTTTTTAAATAAAGACAGCAGACATATGTAGTAGATACCTTGATGATAATGTCGGTACCCCACTCTAGCTCGCCATCTAACATTTCTTGGCGTTGTTTTTTCAGCACGTACTCTTTCTTGTAACCGAAACCCCCTGTCAGTAACTCTCCCGGAGTCTGTAGAGTCACTGATAAATCAGTAGCTGTACTGTAGCTAGTGTCGGTGACAGTAGTTAGCGAGTACTTGGTCGTCCTCTTCACCGACATCGAGTACTCTTGCTCTCTGTCGGTCTCATTGGCGTACGTCGTCTGGAACAGGACGCTGCCCACCGACTTGTTACCTTGACCTTGTACGAGTCCGGAATCGACGGATCCAGATTTCGGCACCAGATCCACTGAGGTGTCCTCTCGATCGTATTCCGGCATCGAATTAATCTGAAATAATAACCAAAACCTAACAGTCAAAGTAAACTCTCTTGTTGTTGGTGTTGTTGTGCTTTACTAAGCTAAAATAGCTCTGATGTTAATTCAGGAATTCCATTGTGTCTACTCAATCAACCGATGCTTCTGAATTATGTTATCAATTTAGAATCGATTTACACCATGGAAAAGTATCTGACATTTATTATGCACGAGCTTAACAGCCGAGCTCGGTGCGTACTTTAAAGCTTACTCACGCCATGGGGGGGGGGAATAATTGCAAACGAATGTTAATGAGTAAACATCACAGTCCCGATCGTAGTCTTAACCGAGGGCATAGTATTCGCCGTTGTTAAAGACTCTTTTGTCAGAAATTTCTGCACATCCGAAAAACAAGCAAAATCATTCGTGTGCGCGTGCGTGTTCATTAAAAAGAAACTTCCCTAAGAGCTATAAGAACTCAAATAACACAGAGGAAAGCGAGTTAGCCACCAGTCCTGCTACCTGGCGAATGTATTTTGTTTTTTCTAAAACATACTCGTTCGCTTTTGATTATATAGATATATAACTGCGCTATATATACCTCCATCTAAACTTGTATTTAACTTGTACCCGTCTACTTGTATTTTAACATTTACCTTATTTTGACATGTATTTTCGCCAAAGATGACGGTTAAAGGCATTGGCCTGAAAGAAAACTAGACCGTGCACGCCCGCCGATTTGATGGCGAACAGGTCCCAACTTCCGGTGGGGGCAAAGTAGGGAAAGGAGACTATAAAATCAGGTTTATAAACACGGTGAATTCATGTTGTGTAGTTGGTTGCATAAGCCGTAGAAGTAATACAAAATGATTATCTTTTCATCGGTAGGGAATACATTTAAAACGTTAAAGCGTTTTGTTGAGGGAAATAAATTAAGATTAACTTTCATTATATTTAGCCTACTCGACAACCCCCTTCTCTGGTGGTTGATGTCAACTAGACTAGATCTACGGATTTGCATAAAACGACATTTAGATATTTCATGGCATATAATAGGACAGGAGTAATACAGATGCTCTGCACACACAAAATTATAATGCACACGTCACAATAAATTTCCAAATTCATGTGTTCAAAACTGGAAGCGCTGCCGCTTCAACGCGGCTTTTTGCCACTACCGGAAGTCAGCGCTGTTTGGTCGTGGCGGCCCAATCAAAGGCCGCTGAGCGCTCGCTCTCGTTTTCTTTCAGGTCAAGAATGATGGCAAGACAAAGAGCTGTTGATTGTCGGCTAGTTCGTTAATAAGGTGTCTCGATTTGGTTATTTAGAACAAAATTGTTGCTATGAATCGCTATCATATGCTGTCGTATAAACTTCATATTTACTGCTAGGTTAGAGTGACCCCGTTCCAACCGGAAATATGTAGGCAATTATGATAAATGAACAGTTCCGACCAAAATAACTTCAATAATCAGATCTAAGGACTTAAATAGCTAACTATCATATTACTGATGAACTTCTATTTATTTTTATGCCAAAACTAATTTACTATAACAAAATTAATGGTAATGATTCTTCTTCTAATAATAAAAATAATAATAATGATGATAATAATAATAATAAAATTATGCACCCTTACTTGCAGCAGCCATTCATGTGATATATCCAAAACCAGTTTATTAATATTCACGATCACTATTAATAGCCAAGTAAACAACTCTAACAGATTCACTTTAGCGGAGAAAAAGAAGGTTTTGTTACCAATATGTCTCGTGCTAAATTAGCCAATATACTGGATCTAGGTTAAAGTAATAATAATAATAATCTATATTTTATAAAGCGCACCTTAATACAACTGTATATGACCAGGTGTGCGAGGCTAAGCTATGGGCTAAGCTATGGGCGAGTCGGTCGGCAAAGCCAGTTTATCTAACACTCACATCTAAAGTCTTATCCTCGCATATTAATCTACTTGTGTCAATATTCAACTCGATGTAGCATCCATGTTTCGATTCATCTTTCGTCATCATATTTCGCTGTTTTTTCGAGCCACAAGCCCAATATTTCGATCTAGCCCAGGATTGTATCACCGAATGTAGATTTATAATGGTGGCATTCGCCGACATATCAACAGAGGTCACGTGGTCGCTGAATGGATATCTGAAACGATGGGAAAATAGGTCACGGTACGAGTCAAAGTATTCGGCGATTTTCAGATAAATGTATCAACTTAATGAGGAATATCATCCACAGAATTCTTCATAAACTAGAATTCATATAAATATATCAACTTAATGAGGAATATCATTCACAAAATTCTGCATTAACTAGAATTCATATAAATATATCAACTTAATGAGGAATATCTATCACAGAATTCTTCATAAAATAAGTTAGATGAATTAATCTAGAAATCAAGCAATTATTTCCCATTCAACTAGAAATGACCCTATAGCGTTCTTACCGTGACCAATGCCAGTCAAGTTCTGTTTGGCCCTACCAAACTAATCTCGGCTTGCTTGCTTATAGTTTGGGGAGTATCCCCAGGCTTTCGCTTGTTTGGCATCTCGGCCGTTTCTCCTTAACTTAATTAGTCGGTGACAGCACGAAAATTGCTCCCATCCGTGACACGCAATCTTCGATATCCACTCAACCGTGTCCTATTGTAACAGCAACAAAACACTAGCTATGGACCACTTAATGCCCTATGTATAGCTATTTTTCAATTGCTGTATCTTTATTCAAAGCAATACTATATATACTATATAACCAATTGTCACTGTCTTCAAAGGTCAGTTTCTACAACAGGCAGGCGCCATGAAGCTTAATTGCTATTAAAAGACTGTCATAGCTTCGGGAGTGTTAAAATTACATGTCAATATTTTCAAAGCACACACTATTGTCTCCTATTCAAACTATTGTATTAATAACAAAGAGCAAGCAAAGAACAACAAACCTAGATAATTTCAACTTGCGCATAAGTGATGTTGATGGTGCGCACAATATTGTCACTGAAGAACCATTGTATCGTGATGCAATTGATGAGGGCATGGCCGGGTTGACCAAAGTGTTGGATACCGTTGTGGAGCCATTTAGAAGGAAGGCGCTTACGTTCAGACCCAACCATGCAGCGTAGTGGAATGGTGAGTGTGGGGACAAGAAACGTCTTTTCCAGAGTGCATAGGACGCATACAAGTATCAAGGGCACCTTCGTGGTCTAGCGGTAGCGTGTTGGATCCCAGATCACTATCACCCATGTTCGAATCTCGGCGTGGGCATATCTGAAGACTGTTTCATCTTTGACTTCGTTTCATTGCCTTTGGAGGTCGCTCGGCCCATTTAGCCTACGATGTACACAAAAGGGGCCGTAAAACATCGATCATCAGCACCAGCAACATACAAGTATCGAGCAACAGATGACAACTTTGAGGGATATACGGCAGCACGGCGTCAATACAAGAATGCATATCGTAGAGCGATGTATGTGACGCAGAGGGTTAACAACCTGGAACAAACATGACGCCGATCTGAAACAATTCTGGGAGTAAGTAGTAAATAATTTTATTCGATGATATATACACTAGCATTTTTACATTGTTTATCACATAATATTATTTACAAGTATATACCATCAGGCCAACAGACAAGAAAAAAGCTGTAACCTTCAAAACTTGTAGAACCTAATATTGTACAATATATTATATAATGTATGTAATTCATAAATGACTTTGTTAATTTGAGTTCGTAAGAAATATCTTTACAGATCTATTAAAGCTATGTTGCGACCTCAACTGTCTTATTGTTTCTGGCAGTTTGTACCATATTTCAGGTGCTAGGTAAATAAATGTCTTTGATAAAAATGCTGTTTTTCTGTATTGTATATGTGCTGGTGAAGGCATCTTGTTTCGTGTGAATGAATATGTCTATTTACAATGAAGATCGTTATATGGGGATCTGGTAAAGAGATATTAATGAATGAATACATTATTTTTGAAAGTTGAAAAGTACTTGAGAATCTGTAGCTTCTTAAACAAGGATTCGGTATGAGCATTATAGTTTGATTTCGAGACTGTCCTAATTGCCTTTTTTTCTGTAGAATTTCTAATCTCCGTAAGTACGTTGAGTGACTACAACCCCAGAAAAGCGTGCCATATGTTAAATAAGGATATATCAAGCTGTGGTATACTGTTCTCATATTGTGTGTACTTAAGATATGCTTAATTTTATTGAGGGCATATAGTCCACCGGATATATTTGGTCTACAATTGTCTATATGCTCATGCCAGTTTAGGTTTTCATCTATTAGTTGTCACAGAAATTGTACACATTTAACTCGATTAATAATTGTATTATCTAATTTTAATACATGTGTGGCCAACTTAACATTTTTATTTTTTTAGAAGATTACATGATATGTTTATTCACCTTAAACCACTCAGCTAATGATGCAATATCTTGATTAACGAGTTTATATAATTCCGTAATATTTTTACCAGATACGTAAATTGTTGTATCTTCTGCAAATAGTATATATGCGGTGCACCGGAGGGATCCTGGTAGATCATTTGAGTATAAAATGTAGAGGAGTGGTCCCAATGCGGATCCCTGGGGTACACCACAAGTTATGGGAAATAATTTTGAATCAATACATTTATAGTAGACATATTGTTTTATCTCTGTTAGATAGCTCCTGAACCACTCAAAGGCAACACCGCGTATGCCGTAATGGCATAATTGTTTACATAAAAGATTGTGATTTATTGTATCGAAGGGCTTAGAGAGGTCCAGGAACACAGAAAGAGTATAATTACTCGATTTCAATGCAAGTAGAGTATCATAAGTAAATTTGGAAACTGCATTTATTGTGGAGTGACCTTTACGGAAGCCATATTGGTTCTTGTTGATTAACGAGTTAATTGTCATGTAATTGTACAAACGATTATGGACTATTTATTCATATATTTTTGATATGCTAGGTAAAAGCGAAATTGGTCTATAATTTGTAAAACTTTGTTTATCTTTTTATTTATATATTGGTATTACTTTTTTAGACGTTTTGACGGGAAAACACCGGTTTCCATCGATTTATTTACAGCTATGCTAACTGGTAACGAAATGACAAATTTTATCTGTTTTAATAATAGCGTATTCACATTGTCATGTCCACAACTCGTTTTGAGTTTTAGAGAATGTATGTTGTTTATTATTTCTTCACTGTCAGTAGGACGAAAATATAGAGATGTTGCTTTCTTAAATGTCGGCATGTAGGTTTGATAATTTGTGCTGGACGGTGATATATTAGAAACATATTTAGGTCCAATCTGAGAGAAAAATTGGCTAAATTTGTCTGCATTGTAAATGGGGTCGTTTTCAATTGTGTTATCTATTTTGAATGAATTTGATATTGATGTTTTGTCATTTTTTCTGTCGAGTATCTCATTTAATGTGCTCCATGTTTTCTTAATATTTGATTTGTATTGTTGAAATAAGTTACCATAATATATCTCCCTTTGTTTACGTTTGATTCTGGTAAAGTTATTTCTGTAAGTTATATATTTAACATGTTCCCGTGATACGTTTTCTTTACCCAATTGCTTTTTATAAAGTTTATCTAAGTGTTTTGATGAATGTAGGATTCTGAGGGTTATCCATGTTTGGCAGGTATTTTGGTTATCTTTTTAGGTGCAAAATATTCTATAACATCATTTATTTTATCTATAATTATCTTGTAACACGTTTCAGCATCACTTGAGTTTAGACTAGACCAATGTGTTTTTGATAAGTCCTCACAAATTTGTTGATACATTTTGTTATTGAATTTTATATGCTCAAAGATTAAAGGCTCAGTTTTCACGGATATATGGTAAATGATCTGGTAAATGATCTGATATATTATTTTATATTTTTCCTGATGCTAATTTAATTTCTTTACTTGTTTTTATGTATATGCTATCAATAAGAGTGGCCGTACTATGCGTTATTCTGGTTGGCTTTGTAATTGTAGGTAAGAAGCCTGCATTTAGGAAAAGGTCCATCAACTCAGAAACACGCTTGATTTTTATATTTGAGGTAATCGAAATTTTGATCGATTCCCAACACAATGTCTTTTTGAATATGTCGGAGTTTATTTAAAATAGTTTCATAGTAACTAATCGATTATATTTCACTGGTATTAGGAACTCGGTATATTTCACCAAAGATACAAGTTACAGTTTTTGAGTGAACAAATATTGATTCAAATTTACCGTCGATATTAACAGAAATATCATCACGGATAATATAATTTAAATCATCCCTGATGTACATAGCAACACCACTTCGTGAATCAGTCTGTCTATTTCTGCAGACTAATTTATAACCCGGGATGGTATAAAATACATAGTTGTTATCAGTGTTTCACACAGCAATATGCAATGCATATTAATTTTTATATCGTGTAATCGAGAGATTATTTCTTTCAGCTCTCTAAATTTGTTTGGCAAACTGCGAATATTAAAATGCATTGTATAATATTTGAAATTTTGTGTATTTTCCAGTACTGTTGTACTGATTTGTTCGATTTCATAGTAGTTACTGTCAATGTGGAAAGCATCCAGAGGATCTTCTCCATCATTGTCATCATAATAGTTATTTAACAGACAGTTGAGGTTGTGATCAGCATCTTCAATATTCAATTTATCGTTTTGATTGGAATAAAAAGATTAGGTTTATGCTCATTACATTCCCTATAATTCCATTTTTTCCTTAAATATTCAATAGCAAACCTTGGACAGCAGACAAAGCAGTGAAACTTACAGTTTTAAATTGGCGTTACTATACATGCTTGTCTTGCGTGGTCAAACCGTGTTTTGCCAAATATGATGGTAATCTGGTCCATACAATCGAATGACAATCCATATTCTATTCTAGATTTTGTCATCACGCATGGCTTTGAGTAGCTGAAGGCCGACACCGTCGTCAGCATCCGAATCAAAATTCTCATTTATGCCACCTCCACTACTGAAGCACTGAAGGCAGGCAGTAGGAAATCAGCCAAGATGCCAAACATCTTTCATTGATGAAGAACTCTTTAATAATTTCGCCAAACTAAATGGGACACGACCACACGCTGACGCATAGTTTGACGCACATATTGAGACGACGATACCGGAAGAAGACGCGCTGCACGAAGGCGACGTCATCTCTGACATCACACAAGACGAGGTCGCCTCGGCCATTAGAAAATTAAAATCGCGTAGATCTTCAGATAAGACAGTTACTGAACTGTTTATATATGGAGGAAATACTTAATTCCATTTGTAACGAAGTTGTTTTATTGTGTTTATATTGTCTGGCGTACACCCCGCTGGGTGGGCTAACCGTGTGATACAGCTTATCCGGAAGGAAGGTGGTCTGTCTAGGCATCGAAATACTACGAAATACTATCTACAACTATAGGTATTAGCACGGTGACTGGACGACTGGCTGCAGATTTCGGCGGTCAAGCGGCCGCCCAAATTGGCTGCCAATTATTTTTAAATGAAAGCATTTACACGTGTGTCACCACCTACCATCAGTCGCTTCGTTGGCTATTACGAGAGCCAGTTGATGGAAAATAGTGTTTTCCACATTCCGGTCTACCTCTAAATGGGCTGTTTACAACAGAGCAGTGCGCATCAACGATTATGTTGAAGGGTGGTACAACCGATTTAACAACATGGCCACCAACCAGTCACCAATACCTATCTACAAGATGATTCATCCGCTGCACACCGAATCTCAAAATGTGAACCCACAACTGTCACTTCGGTGCTTCACTACCAATGCAAGAAATATCGTCGAGTACTTGCCACCATTTCTGACTCCTGGAAACAGCTGAATGCTGGCCACATCACAACAAAACACGTTTTTAGGTGTGCTAAAGTTAATGGCCAAGTTTAAATGTTAGTTCAGGACAATTGAATCATAATATTTATATAATGATTCTCTTTAATGTGATGAATAAATCAGCATATTTAATCTTGTAAATATAGAAATGTTTGCGTTGCTTATTTTTTTTGACGTAATTTGTTTTCGGATTAAATTAATGCAATAAATAAATTATGTTGCACGACATTTCGTCGAAAGACAACCCGTCGAAAAATAATTTTGAAGGTGACAATTAGTCTTAGAAATAGGTTTTCCTTATTCTCACATCTCGTGGAAAATAAACATTTACGCATTGTATAAAAACAGCACAATATTTCACGTAGTATATAATGTATAATGAGTTACGTAGGGTTCATTACTGTTATGAACGTTCACCTATCACCACACAGACACTGGATCTGCTCATCCTTAAGTCACAGCAGGAACTCCCAGATGTTGGGTTGCGCCTTGTTAACCACCTGCTTGAAGCCGTCGATGCTATCTTTCCAAGTGATTGGTGGTGCACTGCTGGTCCCAGATGACGCGACTGTGAATGCTCCATTTGGCTCGATCATCGACCCTTCCAGCAAAGGACCTAACGAAGGGATGGGAGTAAGTGAACTAAAATCAGGTGATATGAGAATGGTGTCAGCAGATATTGACAATAATCATTCCTCAATATTTCACTTAATATTTCTCATTCATCTCATATAGCGTTAAAATATTATCACCAGCGGCTGTTTGAGAGAGAGATTTTCTTCACGAACTAGTAATCTTCATGAGATGGTACTCACGAATAATTTACTTGTATATATGTCCATGAGTACTATGTAGTCTCTAGATGAGATATTGATTTTTTTCCAGTACTCAGATAGATCTAGAACAAATATTTGGTGGTCACAGATTTTGTAATGCTCCGGCTACAGCTGAGATGTGGCACACAACTGGAGTTAATCAAAATCATGTTCATTTTACATAATTACTCTTAATTCCGAAGAAGATGACAAATTCATATTGTTTTGGTCAGCGTAAAGATAAATACGTGCACTTTCTTAAACCTTCCACCTGGAGTAGGTTACATATTATCTATACAAGAAAATGACTGGAGACTTCAACCGACGAAAGGCTCAGTAATGGTGAGTGAGTGGGTGAGTGAGTGAGTTATTCAATTTCGGTTACTGTTATTCACTTCTTATGACGATTGTCTGTGTCTAGGGAATGTTGAGAGACGTTACAGATGTCACAGCATAAAAGGGTGCGCTTTGATTTTAGTGCTCTGAACAATCGTCCAGAATTCGAATTCAGGTTTTCAGATTCTCTGCGATACTGCCTCATTCCACACAGCTAAAACTCGCACGCACACGCACGCACGCGTAGTATACTTTTTATAATCTACTAAGAGGCTATTACGCTTACCTATTTTCAAAACACACATCATCACCAATTATTACTAATAATTATTTAGGATGTTTATTGTCACCGGATTATAAACAATGTTAAACAAGAAGATATTGTTTACAACCAACATATAGACAGACGTCAACAATAATCGGTGTAAACTATCTGACAGATTAATATTACCAAACATCTGTCTAATTGTTTATACACAACCATAACTACGTTCATCCTGTACACAAATATACCGGTATCGCTTTGTGAATATTAATGATATACAAATAATTTAGTAGATATTATAAATATGACGAAATACAAATATAACATGCATTCAATGATATATTATAACAAAACACAGTAACTATATCCCAATAGCTGGCTGGTGATTTTATATAATTAATTATCTTAAACAAAGATCGATATAATTTGTGATCGTTTTACGACAACAATCAGTCGAGTCTACGTGGTTTCAGAAACCACTTGGAGAGGCCATCTCAAAATATCAATGTATCATAATGCTACATGAAACCAATGACATCTAGCCTGAGATTCACCCCCACCTGTACACGAAACATTCATTTATATTGATCCCAACACCATCACCGCCTTCCCCTCATACTAAACAACACGTAAAACATCAATCATAATACTAAACACAAATTGTCATACGCCTGTATGCTTATCAATCATTGTCGAGCATAGAACGTCATAATACAATTGACTTATATTATTTATTTTTCTTCTCATCGATAACACAGTATAAAACACACACACACACACACACATATATATATATATATATATATATATATATATATATATATATACACTTTCATGGGATATACACATATTGTTCACGAAGAATGGATCATATCACACATTATTCAAACAAACTAAATAAAAACACTATTAATATCTAAATATAATGCCGAATGAACCTTCCAGTTCTACTCTGTTTTTCTTGTGTTCATTGGGATCCTTGTGGGTTTTTTTTCCCGTTAATGGCATGTTGTGAATGTGAGTCCACATACAGTATCCGGTTGATATCCTGATACATGAGTACAATTATCCAACTTAAATTGTCCAAATAACCTTGATTGTAGAGATTTTGGCATTTTTCGACGATTAAATCGTTTCGTGTTTCCACATAAAATGCTACCCTACGCAGTAAAACATATTTGTAATTTGATGCTGGGTCGATGCAACGTTCATCGTCATTCGCCAGCTTGCGCTCGTAATCGCTTAGGCCGAGTTTGCGCCAAAACGTCGGAAATAAACAAACTTCGATGAAAATCGATGTACTACGCTAAACGAAACAGCCTGCAATCGCCCCTCCTCCCTGTGAAATTGGTTTCCTTTAAAATTGTATGTCGATGTTTTGAGATGACCCCTTAAACGCGATTGTTCGTTGCAAAACGATCACAAATTATATCTGTGATTGAATGAAGGATCCAAAAACAAAATATATAATACAGCTGTACTGAGAAGAGTACCAGATAAAATTTTGACAGTACTCAGACACAGCTGTCCTGAGAAGAGTACCAGATAAAAGATCGAATTGACAGTACTCAGACACAGCTGTACTGAGAAGAGTACCAGATAAAAGATCGAATTGACAGTACTCAGACACAGCTGTACTGAGAAGAGTACCATATAAAAGATCGAATTGACGACTACGACAACAACAATGACGACCACAACAACAATAACGACAACAATGACGACAACAACAACGACCACCACCACAACAACAATGACGATAACAACAACAATGACGACAACAACAACGACAACAACAATAAGAATGACAACAACAACAACAATGACGACAACAACAACAATGACGACAACAACAATAATAACGACGACAACAACAACGACAACAACACTAACGACAACAATGACAACAACGACAGCGACAACGACCACAACAATGACGACAACAACAATGACAACGACAACAACAATAAGAATGACGATAACAACAACAACAACAATCACGACAACAACAACAATCACGACAACAACAACAACAACAATAACGACACGACAACTACAACGACAACAATGACGACAACAACAACAACAATGACGACAACGACGACGACAACAACAATAATAATAATAATAATGTATATTTAATAAAGCGCCATTACTAGCAGGAGCCATTCAAAGGCGCTGTACGAATAATATGTAATATAATAATACCCCAAATAATATGTCTGTAAAAACCCTGTAATGATTTAAAAGATAATAATTATTTATCTGTGAAAGCGACCTTAAATAGGTGTGTTTTTAGAAGAGACTTAAAATTTCCAAGAGACGACGCATTTCTAATATTTGCCGGCAACCTATTCCACAAAGTGGTGGCTGCAACACTAAACGCACAGTCACCATATGACTTGAGCCGAGACACTGGCACCTGCAATAGTATCTGACTGGATGACCTGAGTTTTCGGGATGACTTTCTAATGGAAACCAGTTCACACAGGTATTCTGGCGCCATATCATTAATAGATTTATAAGTTATTAACAGAATCTTAAAATGGATACGCTGTCTAACGGGTAGCCAATGTAGGTTTTGAAGAATTGGGGTAATATGATCATATTTTTTAGTATTTGTTACAATGCGAGCTGCACTATTCTGAATTCGCTGAAGGCGATTAATGTTATAATCAGATATGCCATATAACAGGGAGTTACAATAGTCTATACGAGATGTAACAAAGGCATGAACTACAGTTATAAGTGATTCTTGTGTCAAGAATGCTTGTAGTAGGCAGCTCGGCATGCTGATGTGACATGTTCATACATGTTAATACATTGGTCAAAAATAACCCCTAGATTTTTTACTGACCCATTATGGGTAATCGAAGATGCACCCATCTGTAATGCTAGTGTCTTTAGGGATTTAACACAATGTGGTGATGCCAAATATAAAATATTTGTTTTATTATCATTTAGTTTTAGAAGATTTTGAGTCATCCATAGCCGAATATCGGCAATACAATGTTCTAAATTATTCAAGGAAGAGGAGAAATTTAACTCATTGTCAGGATCCAGTGATATATACAGCATATATACAGCTGTGTGTCATCAGCATACAAGTGATATTTAACTCCATATCGCTGCGCAATGATCCCAAGAGGACGGGTATACATTGTGAAAACCAGAGGACCAAGAACTGAACCCTGTGGTACACCAGATAACAAAAACTGAATGTCAGATAAAATACCATGAACAGACACTCTCTGGGAGCGTTGTTTCAGATAGGATCTCAAACATGTCTTTTAACCTAGAGGAAAAGTACATTATGGTCAACTGTATCAAATGCAGCAGACAGGTCCAGAAGAACAAGTATTATTGGCTTACCTTGATCAATTGACATCATAATATCATTTTTCACTCGAACCAAGGCTGTTTTAGTGCTGTGATCACTTTTATAGGCAGACTGTGGTGATTCATTAAGGTTATTATTGATTAAATATTTGTTTAGATGCAACTGCATTTTACAATACCTTCTGTGTCTCTTTGCAGCCTGTGCGTTCTTATTATACCATGGAAGCATTGGTCTGCTTGGCATTTCCTTTGTCCTTAAAGGTGCATGTTGATCTAGAATGTCTCTCAATGTATTATCATAGAGATCCACCAGATGATCCACATCATCCGGTGGATCCAATACCAGAGAAGAGACTCGCAGATCAGCAAGAAAAGCCTCCTTGTCAATTGACTTATATCTTCTATATGAAATAACTTTAGCTGAAACAGATGGTTTCTCTAAAGATACATTAATGTTAACAAGGAAATGATCAGACAGCATGGAAGACACAGATACACCTTGTCAATTTGTCATCATTACGGGAGATGACAAGATCTAAGATGTGACCATGTCTGTGTGTTCTTTCTTGGACATGCTGCCTGAGATTGGCAGATCTAAGAATGTCAGCCAGTTGTTTGGTATCTGCATTCCTCTGGCAATCCCAATGTATATTGAAATCACCTAAGATCAACAGATGACCACTGTTGGTAGCAAGAGAGTCAACAAATCCCGAAAATTCCTTGAAGAAATCTGCTACTTTCAGGCCATTTTTCTTAGTGGGGTGTAATCGGTAGATAATAACTACACGAACACTTATCCCCCTAGACATAAAAGTCAGTTGGTAATTTTCATAAGACTTAGCCTGAAAACGCAAATGGGTTTCACACTTCAAAGAATCACGGAGAAGAATGGCGACTCCCCCACCTTTTTTGTGAATCCGAGCTGCATGGTGGAATGAATACCCAGCTGGAGTCACATCACCAACAATGTTCTGGTCTGAAACATTACCAGTCAGCCTGTAATGACAAGTGCATCAAGATCCATATCCTTAACAACATCAGATATTTCATCAGATTTATTACAGATCGACTGACAGTTAATAAGACCAATACTTACATTTTGTACAGCTGTACCATTATATGGTGTTATTGGCACAGTGATCAAATTACTGGCATCAGACCCAATCTGCTTTGGATGTTTTCCACTACGTGGGCGCATCGCTAAACAAATGGTATTACCACCATAGGGTCGTAAGGCAAGCAACTGGTCTCTGGTATAATTCATTATAATTATAGAAATAAAATAAGTGAAAAATTAAAAAAAAAATTAAATAAAACAAAACACACAAGGAAAAACCGAGTTCTTATGGGAAACACTGGAGCGGGCGATGATATAGGGCGTCAAATGAGCAGTTAAAAAGAAAATACAAGAAATACCAAATAACTAAATATAATCAATTTATATTAATATAAATTAAATCTATATTACATAATATGCAAAATACACCAGTTTCACTGGTGTAACTTATCTAATAGCTGAACTATCCGAGAAATATTCCGGTGCCATTACATCGAGAGCCGGTCATACTTCCCGCCACAAGAACAACGACGACGACAACAACAACGACGACGACAACGGCAACAACAACGACGACGACAACAACAACGACGACGACGACGACAACAACAATAACGACAACGACAACAACTACAACAACAATGACGACAATAACGACGACGACGACAACAACAACAATGACGAGGACGACAACAACAACAACGACGACGACGATAACAACAAGGACGACAACAACAACGACGACGACGACAACAACAATAACGACAACAAAGACGACAACTACAACAACAATGACGACAACAACGACGACGACAACAACAATAACGACAACGACAACAATGACGACAACTACAACAACAATGATGACAACAACGACGACGACAACAACAACGACTACGACAACGGCAACAACAACGACGACGACGACGACAACAACAATAACGACAACAATGACGACAACTACAACAACAATGACGACAACAACAACGACGACGACAACAACAACAATGACGACACCAACAACGACGACGACGACAACAACAACAACAATGACGACGACTACGACAACAACGACAACAACAACGACAACAACAACAACAACGACGACAAAAACGATGACGACGACAACAACAACAACAATGACGACGACGACAACGACGACAACAACAACGACGACAACAACAACAACAACAACAACAACAACAACGATGACAACAACAACGACGACGACAGCTATCATAAAGTTTGTTCCGTTTCCAGGACATGACTAGAAGCTGTACATCATTATGTCATATTAATGTCAGAGTAATAAATATGCTAATAAAAATGCATGAATATTAAACAGGGTACTACAAGTTGATCCATACACCCAATAGATGTTCTTGGCATTTCTGAAACATTTCTCACACCGAATGATCACGATGCGAGGCTCGCGATTGACGACTTCCAACAACACGAAAGACTGGATCGTAGCTGATGACGATGATTGATGTTTTACGGCCACTTTTGTGCACGTGGTATAGGCTAAATGGGCCGAGCGACCTCCAAAGGTAACGAAGCGAGACTGGATCGTCAAGGGAAGTGCTGTGGAGGTCATTGGTTGCCGTGGATTGAAGTTATATGCCACCGAGATGTGGGTCTTTCCTTGTTGGCTTCAATAATCGGCCGTCTGGCGGTACAATACAAACAAATCGAGAAAACGTATCGAACAGGCGAATATTGAAAACGTTCAATGTCCGACAACGGACGTCTCGTATTGGGTGATGTCAACATGGATACGATGAAGGACACACGATACACATTATACAATGACTTAACCACGGTTGCTTGCTTCTGTTTGGGGGAGAATCCCCAGGCTGTCGCTTGATCAGCACAGTCTCTACGTTGAAGTGGTTGAGACCATCTCCTCCTCCATCACTCACAGGGGGAGCAGTACGGAAAGATGGAGCCGAAATACCCCCGAGGGTGGTCACTGCCAGAGTGTTTAACGTCCTCAGTGGGTCTTTAACGTCCCCTTTATTTTTAATAATTCAGTGGAGACGGCAGCGCCATTTAACGTGGTCAGCCACCCACGATGTTGTGAGTCGAGAAATTAATCTCTGGAAAAGTTTCGACCTCTTGCTGGGATCGAACCTGTGATCCTTGGCACCAACTGCAGGGTGCTTAACCGCTAGGCCGCCACAACTCACCGTGCTGGGACTCGATCAACCGATATGCGATGATACACGACCAGGATCGAAATCCAATCTCGACCACGTGTATCTGAACAACCGTACTAACGTACTGACATACTGCCGGCTAATATGTTACCAATATAAACCGATCACTAACAACCCATTCGAAACCATGGTATCAATTTGTTAACGCAAACCCCATGTATTTATGTTTCAAATCTATTCATGTACATGTCATTTTGAATAAACAAGGTAGAAACTTTAATGAAATGTGCTTTTGTATATTTTCATAGATGGGAAATCTAACGCCATAGTCAGTTTTAAAGTTGAATAATTCGTTGACCGGATAGGATCCACAAGCAGGTTGATCCTAGGTGTCCTGGGCTGATTTATCAATTAGCAGTTTATTTTTCATTGCAGATATATCTAATATGCTGTAATGGTGTGTCATTGTAATTACTAACAATGGTATAATCAACTCTCTGTTTTTATTTACTGCAAGTCTGAATTGATCTACCGGTGACTGAAAACATGGCCGAAGGGACAGAACCTGCTCGAAAAAGACCATTGCTCAGGATCTTAGGTACACAGCCGATGGGAACAAGTTCCTCACTCGGAAGTACATACGAATCGCCAATACCCATCACCGAGCTATACGTTCAAAAGAGCTGGTGAACATGTTTCATAAAACAGGTCATATCATGAGTTGCCGTGAAGTAATCGCTCTTCTTACTGTACTAGCCAAGAATACATTAGGGACCATGGATGACTAACGACGGCGCTGTTGTTCCTCAAACTCTAGTAAAGGGTCGCTTTGTTCATTTCTCGACGGACAATGTCGACATTAATGAGTACACTCTGGACTGAAAAGCAACTGAAGGTGATCTCCTCATTGGAATAGACATTTCCAAGACAGAAACATTACACATCCGCGAGGCGATGACTGACATCATACCTGCACCAAACAGAATATTTAAAGAGCGCCCATTCAGCATGTGTGATCGCAGCTGATTGTTTCATACAGTCGCCCGAGGAATGTTCCTCAGCACAGAATGCGCATGCAACTGACATGGCCCTCATCTTGTCCCGGTCATTTCACAAACCAATGCCTTCCTGGACATTGTAGAACCAAAAGGCGACAACAATCAACCCGAAGAAAACTACAGTAGGGTACCTACCTACCTATCATACAGGCTACTGGATCTGAATTCGGTACGTTTAACACAGTCGTCAAGCGAGTGTTCTGTGTAGCCAAATCGACGTGCTCGGTAGCCAAGTGATCGGTAGAAGAGGACATACTTATACTTTGACTTGGAGAGGTTCACATTGCCATGAATTTTGCCATTCCCACACCTGCACATCCATAGACACCGATCACATTGCAAAGATGGTCGACAAACTGACTACCGACGGATTTCAGCAGCCCATGAAAGATTCGGTGCAGCTCTTGCCGTTGATGACCCAAATCCTAAATTCTGGTGGGACTATATGACTATGGTCAGCATCCTACTCTGCTTCACAAGAGCGCAACGTGATGGATCATGGGATCTCCACCTATATGCATTCAAACGTATGCCGCCAATCCTCTTCAGGTACGATCATGTTAACTACGCCAGATGGGGTACTGTGTATCTGGCTGAGATGTCGGTTCTCCCACCAGAAGTCCTCCTTGAGTTCCAGGAAGGTAACTTCGTAGCAAAACGCTCAGTTCCACGCTTCAATCAGGTTTCGCCAGACCAAAGTACGGAAAGGCTAAACGCTACCTGAAAGAAGAGTGGGGCTTACTAGGTATCACCAGAATAGTATCGTATAATCTGAGAACCGTCATAGCTTCTCAAACAACAGCAATACTGAGACTGACAACGGACGATGAAGAAGATGAGTACACACACACAATGAGTACACGAAAGGTAGGATGGAAAAAGACGACTCTGATGAAGGCAGCATAGTTGTATCGTTGAAACAGCATGGCGTATTTCAAGATGGCGGTGACGCATTGAGGAACATAATCAACAAGGATGTGGTGAGGCCTGTGATGCAGGAATCTCTGCTTAGTGCAGAACAACTTGGATAGGCGCAAATGAAAGTCTTCGTGGACAAACGTCTGTGCGAGCCTCCATATAATGACCAACGCCTAGATCTAAAATCACCAATTTAAAAGACATTCTCCTCTTTGTATGAAGTCGTGCAACCTTCCAGGGGCAAGCAAAACCTTATAGGGCAGGGCGTGAGGTAAACTTAGAAAATATCCTCCAGCATGAACTCACGACCGTCCCACTAACTTTGGCCACAAGTAGTGGTAATCTACATTCCACCGACAAGACCGCGTTAGCAAATATTCTAGAGCAAAAATAAAAAACGATGCATCAGTTTCTTTCCCATCAAATGGGTCTAGCTTTCTGGCACTCAAGGGAAATAAAGCAGATCTCGCTCTACTACTTTCAAACCATCTGATTGAACAGAATGCAGTAATGTTGCACGCGTCTTTTTTTATATGTTCGTGCACGTCAAACATGGCATTCGTAATACATGTACTACAAACCACGAGCAAAAACTCCATCATTAAATCCTGGAAAGGGTTGATGATGGATGGGAAACATACAGTGAATACTTTGTATCATTTATATGCAACTGGATAACTTGGGCAAAGGTTTGTTTTCGTGTTTCGTGTTCAGTTGGCGATGCATCTCTGTTAGTTTGTGTCAGTGTGCCATGAATAAGAGGTAGCCGAGCTACCGTGAGTGTAAAATTATGTGTATGCGATGTAAAAAATAATCTAGAAATGTGTATGGTTAGGCATTAAATAAATCCAATAGACTCTATGACTCTACGTGCGTGTGATGCTTGCATCTGTCATACTGGGTGAATTAAAAAAAGTTCGATTGATGCCACTTGTACACATCTTCTTTTCCCGTTTCATCATATTTGAATTTCCCATGCCAGAGGGTACGGGAAAAATAATACTCGTGTCACAATTCACAGAGAAAATAAGACACTTTTCATAATTCACAAGGAAAGTAAGCACGTTTTAATTCACGAATCACGGAGAAAATAAGTCAATTTACGATTCGCAGAAAAAATAAAAGCCGACTCACGGATCACGAAATACTCCCTTATGCCCCTAATAACTTTCTCTAAACTACGTCATTTCCGGCACTTCTTTGAGTTTGTTATCATACGTCGTATCCAATGTCTTTTATTGACTGCGGTCAACGGTTCACCTATACAGAAATACGATAGATAGAGTGCTAAGGCAGCTTGCTGCCAATCAACGGATTTTTTCCCAACTCTTCGGGAGTCTTCTGAAGTAAATAAATCACTTGGCACATGAAAACTAAACAGATTCTTTGGCACAGAATCAGCAGACTTAAAAATCCTGACACTAAATATGCGAAACATGTCATAGGTTAATTTAGTAAAAACAACATAATAACGGAATATGTCGAATGACTAACTTCAGTGTTACCATGGGTGGGTGAAGTGACGTTTTACATATCAAATTATCCGAAAAGTATATTTATGACCAAAAAGCATTTCAACTGCTGTAATTTATACTTAATCACTGTCACCAATCCGCTATAAAACATTGCATATTTTCCTAACATTTTGGAAATAAAAAATAAAAATAAAAGCCTACCTACCTACCCTTTTTCCAGGAAAGAAAACTATGGGAAAGAAGATGTTTATTTTATTGTGCCTTATACCATACTATGGTGGCATAGGATGTACACGTCTTTACCTGAAAGCTAGGACGTCGAAGGCTCCAAAGTATCTCCCAGTACAGGAAATTCGCATGTTGCTATTTGCTGATGAAGTGGACACAATACTTGCCTTCCATGCCATAATGGGCTGTGATAGTGTGTGGCCATGGTGAGAAAACGACCTAGACGGTGTTCCAGCAACATCATATTGATATGATTGGCTTTGGCAAAGGCTCTATCACCGAAAACATAGCTATATCAGCAGAGATGATGATGATGATGATGATGATTGATGTTTTACGGCCACTGTTGTGGACAATGGTAATGAAGCGAAGTCAAAGATGAAACGCCCTACATATATGTCCACCCCGATATTCGAACTCAGGTGGTAGTGATATGTGGTTTAACGCGCTACCAACTAGACCTATAGAGGGGACCGTTTGTCAGCAGAGAAATTCATCTGTAAGATATAATGGCGTGCCCGAGGATGATACATACAACAGAGCACGAGTCCAGTTGTTTTTTATCAATCGTCCACCAACCTCAGATGCGGCAAAGTTTCACATCATGCGTTCACACTATCAAGCAAGTGTTTGGAATCAAGCATACTCGCCATATCCTGATCTTAGTTAGTGGCATGGTTAATCTCTCTGCCACCCATCCCCAAACCAAGATCTTTGGGCTTTAAAAAATTGTTCTTGGTGGCGAATGGGAGGGATGGGGCTTGTGAATTAGGTATGGTCAACGAAGTATAATCAAAGTTCAAAACGACAATTTTCCAATAAATATGAGTTTCTACCCTGTTTATTCAAAATGACTTGTACATAAACACATTTGAGCTGGGCATAGAACATATTTGAGTTCTGCACCCTTCAATACCGTTAAAAACTTGTATGTCATAAAATTAACATCATTTGCCTTCAGCACTTTAAATATGCACATTTTCACAACTTCTGCCTAGTCTATACAGTAAAATCAGTCCAGGTCCATAAATTTGTTGGTTACAGAAACACACCATGTAACCAAGCTGTGTGCCAAGTTGCCCAGTCGTTTGTATTTGCTCAATTTTTTGAAACGACTAACGCCACTAAATACACTGAAATTATTCTTTTCCGGAATGGTTCAACCACTAATTGATTACGGGGGTGTTATATGGGGGAAGTTGTGGAAAGGTTCACGAGATGATGAAACAGTATGGGCGTGTCATTTTGAATGTAAAAGACCGGCGACATCATTCAACTGTGACGCTCTATGCTACTCTAAGATGGCTGCCTATTGATGTTCGGATGCGTTATTTCACATCCATAGTAATGTATAATGTTGTTTTTAATACTGGCTAGAGAAATGTTGAATGTCAACGTCCTATGTCCCGGGAGGGGGGAGGGGTGAAGAAGAGGTAATGTATAATGCTATGCATGGGCACGTCCCCTGTCTACCTCGCTGATCTGTTCGTGTTTAACAAAAGCGCGTACAATCGCCACACTGACTGCTTCGTAAATATTCATGTTAAGAAATACAACCTGTCTTTAGGCCAGCGCACATTTGCCTACAAGGGTGTCACACTTTGGGGGACAATCCAGGAATGTATAAAGAAATGCGAATATTGTAGACACCTTAAAAACAGACCATTTTGAGTTTTTCGTGAAAGATGTGTACAATTGCATCCATTACCCGATACATCAGTCTGGGATTATTGTTTACATTTCGCCGGTCGATGGTTTGGTTTCATTCATTTTTTGGTAGTAATAATAGTAGGGGTCATAGTTCAAACAATCACATTTATTTTATTATGTCTATTTATTACTACTGTGTTTGTATTTGTATTGTTGTGAACTATATATTTATCTAAAGCTTTATTGTATGTATGTGTGTATGTATGTATGTATGTATACATGCCTAATTATTCATGTCATAACGACCTGTTATCTTTGCTTGTGGTGTGTCATAGCGATACGGATTTATTGTACGTGTCATAACGATTTGTCATCGTTCCTGTGATGTCATAACGACCCATCATCGTGTTTGGTATTAAGATGATAATCAAATCACATTTTTGTCAACATCCAATATTGTCGAAATATTTACATTCATTGAATTACGTATAATAAAGTGTGCGGGGCATTTTCAGTTTATTGTTTCAGTTACAGGGTGTGGGGGGGGGGGTTACTTATATAAGTAATGCTTCAAGCATCCTCCTTTTCAACATTCTGACTGTGTTTGATTTCAGTTTAAATATATGTATTATGAATGTTGAAATAAATTAACTGAATTGAATGTAGGTATATATATATATATATATATATATATATATATATATATATATGATGTGTGTATGTATGTATGTATATGATGTATGTATATATGTATATGATGTTTTGTATATATGTATATGATGTATGTATTTGTATGTATGTATTACGACATACCACATGACATGGTTACCATTAAGAAATGAAGCTTTTACTTACTTATTTAAATACTTACTAACACTAGTAAACAAAATGTTGTTGTTGTTGTTGATAATGATGTTGTTGTTATTTTCTGAGTGCCACAAAGTTCGTGAAGGATGACTAATAGGAAAATCCTATTCGGTGACAGAACAATTAAGCGTCCATTTCCTAAACAATTCCTACAGTCTCCCAATGACGACATCAAAACCGGGCCATCTCATCGTTGAAGTAGACCATACTGACGTCTATGAATGGCGTCCACGGCAAGAGTTTGATGTTAAAGGGACAGTCCACCATCAGAAATAGTTTTTTTTTAAATATGTAATGCTTAGAACAGTAACCAAAGCCAATACGGCTGCACCGGAAGCCAAATTCGAAGGCGGGAAGAAGAAAACTAAAATGCTCTGACGTCACATCGGCGCTCTCTAGACTGATGCGGATTATAGTTTCTCTTGAGCGTTAATTTATGAGCCATTTTGAGTCATCTTCATCTTGTCAGGTTCCTTCTGGCTCAAACTGGTATGGTTGCATATCATTCATGACGTAATTTTAATAAGATTATGCCGTTTAGTTCTGGAATAATTCTTTGCTCACTCTTGTTTACATGCTTTTCTACGGGCTTTACAGACTTCAGGTCAACCGGATATGCTGAAGTGGTGTCAGCATTCAGGAGCTTCCGGTCACTGTCTAGCTTCAAAATGGCGGCGCCCACAGGCCATTAAAAATCGTTTAATCAGCATTTTGAACTGGATTATTTAATATGTGTGTGATTGTTTACTGATTTTTATATTATAAATTTGATATTTGTCAGTATAGTCCTTAAAATTTGAAATGAAGGTGGACTATCCCTTTAAAGGCGGAAGTAGATTTATTCAATCGTTTTTAGCAATTCAACTGCGTTATGACATCTCCTAATAGATAATATCAACGTTGGTGTCATCGTTATGTCATCATTCGCAAACGAGTTTTAGCATAACCAATAATTATGTCCTCAATCGTTCCACGTGATGATAGTCTGTACCGGGAATAAACCTCGATGTCGGAAAAGTCAAGTCGGTTTAGACCGTGGGCGAAAAATACGTTGACGACGTCGACGATCACGACCAAAGGCTATCACGAACGTCATCTTGAAGGAGCATTTCCGTTTACTTAGGGGAAATTTCTAAATTTAGGTGTAGATAAAGTAGCCCCTAAGTTTAGGGGGAAAATTTTTCCCCTAACTTTCTTCCGAGTTAGGGGAAATGTCAAAAGTTAGGGGACAATTGGGATTAAGGAGAAATATCTAGCCCCTAACTATCTTAGTAAAACGCTCCCCGGGTCGTTAAGGCATGACGATACCGGGATTAGTTCGTCCAGAACCAATCCTCTCCGAGGTCTTCTGATCCACCTTAACATACGAGTACGTTATGCGTGAACTACTAGCGACCGTTATGACGCGACGGCGCTCCGGAATGGCGCTTTATACTTGAACTGATCCGTTCTATCGTCTTACTGTGTCCACATCTCAGATAATTTACCATTCACGCAGGAAACAACGACATTCGTCTGTTAATAAGCACCACAGTTTATTCAATATACATTATATTACCTATATACCTTGTATCAGGCCGGAACACACCTGTCAATCAACAGGTGATAAACAGTTAGAACTAGAAATGTCGCCGAATTAACCTAAACGCGGAGAGGACGTCTGGATCGACGGAGAGAATCCTGTAATCCAGATCACACTTAAACATGGCGTCTAGCGCCGATGTCCCAGGAATGATGGCGTAGAAGGTGACTCGGGTAAACATCTGCGTCAAAGGATGACACTTTGTTTGTCATTAGGCGTCTTTGTACATCAGACTTGATCTTGTGAGAAGAACCTAACGTCTTGGAGAAAGACTGAAGTCGACAATAAACGTATTCCGCCATTTAACACGCAGTCATCGTCACCAGAACACGTCCATCGCCGAGAGATCGTCTGCTTACATTGGCAGAATCCAAATCACGTGATTTCTACTGGCCATTATAGCAAAGCGCACACGCTCGCTCGCTTGTCTGCGAGTATTCCGGAGAGTAAGTCACAGGAAGTCTCCGGATATAGCAACAAACGGATTTATTGTAGAAAATATAATAAATAAAAATGGAACAGCACGCCATTTATAGCCAACTTTCGTATTGTGCGCAGAGGTCATACACTCGATCCGCCGAGTTCACAGTGCAAAGGTCATCATGTCCTGGCGCTCAGATGTGAACTAGCGCTTAATGTCCGCATGCGACCTTGACACGTGGCAATTTCGCTGCTCTGCGTCGAATCGTCTTCGGCCATATTATCACTCGGTGCGCTGTTCGCATCCGGATCGCCGATTTCGAGATCCGGGGACATGAGTTTGACCGGTTTTGCAGCCTTGCCGCTGTGGTGACGGTCACGTGAGCTGAGGCAAGGGATCACCAACACAATGGCGCCGCCTAGCATCATAATAGTTCCCATGACGTAATATGGTATGACGTAGTTTCCGGTGACGTCGTACACCCAGCCTATTGAAAGAATGTGGAAACCTGCACTTGATTTGTTGTAAGTTTAAAGGAATGAAACATTATGATCAAATATTTATTTTAAAAAAAGGTTTAGACACATTCACGACATGACATGATATGCATAAAACTATAAACTGTACTTAATATAAACAACAATTGAACAGACTGAGTAAATTTGTCATCTACATGCAATTCATCAATAACTCACCTGCCAAAGGTGTAGCAATAAGTCCTGCTGATCCAATAAATATCTGTAACAATCCTGTTGATCTGGCTATCCTTCTTACGCCGAGCATATCAACTAACGCCGGATATTGGATACAGATGAAGGCTCCTGAAAGCAATCGCATACTGTCAAATAGGAAACATACATCTGGATCCAGGATGCTTAACAAATGACAGAAATAATTTGATTACAAAAAATGTTTAATCAATTATAATTTGTGTATATTTGAGTTCGGTCTGTAAGTAGAATGGCCCAAATCATAGCTGATGATGATGATGATGATTGATGTTTTAGGGCCACTTTTGTCCACAAGTTATGCTAAATGGGCCGAGCAACCTCCAAAGGTAATGAAGCATAGTCAAAGATGAAACACCCTTCAGATATCCCCACAGAAAATATCAGACTAGGAACTAAAAACAAGCTTGTCCGTATACACATATATGCACAATTACGTAAACTTCGATTATCTGAGCCAGTGCCACCATACTAATCCTAAAAGCACGCGTGCGCGTACATACACGCGCAAATACGTATGCATATGTATGGATATGTATGTGGAGGTGGATTTAGGTATAGATTGATAAATTTAAGAATGTTTGAGTGTTGATGTTCTTAACTAGTGTAATCATACATGTGTATCATAACAGACACACACGCCCGCGCGTGCGCCCGTCGCGCGTTTGGGGTCAGTACAGACACACAGTAGTTTTAGGTTTGATAAAACTCCGTGAGAGTTTAAAGGATAAAATATAAAACTCACCGACCCACCAACTTACCCACACCCACCGACCCACCAACTCAACAACCCGCCAACACACCAACTCACAGACACACCAACTCACCAACACACCGACCCACCAACTCACTGACCCACCAACTCATCAAGTTACCCACACACCGACTTCACCAACTTGCCCAAACACTGACCCACCAACTTACCCACACACCAACCCAGCGACCCACCAACTCACCGACCCCACCAACTCACCAACACACCGACCCCATCAACACAGCGACACACCAACTTACCCACAAATCGCCCTACCAACTCACCAACACACTAACTTACCCACACACCGACCCCACCAACTCACCAACACACCCACACACCAACTCACCCACTTACCCACACACATGCCAAAACAGGCACAGACCACGGCCAGCCCGACAAAGTCGGTCACCAATCCGGAAAGGAACGATATCAATCCTCCGGCCATGATCCAGAGACCGTACTGTAGGATCCGGTTGCACTTCGGCAGATTGGCCACGACCGAGAAGAGCAGACGACATATCCCGTTTGCTATTCCATAAATCGACGGCAGGAAGGTGGCCAGATGTTTATCGATGCCCAAACATTGGGCACGGTTCACCAGGTGCATGAAGAACGCTATGTTTCCCACCATCATGAAGAACGTGCCCAGCCCGTATAGGATGAACTTCGGATTGCGGAACATCCGATAGTCGAAGACCAGCCGCAACACCCGGCAGCATCGCGCCATCCGAGATCGGGTGCGCTTCATCGAGATCTGACGCGAGAACCGCTCCGAAAACGAGGCGGTCCTCTTCCGCGACGATGATCTGGACGCCAGGAGTCGCTTCGGCGGCGGCCGAAGTAGGGCTGCCAATACGATACCTGGTGGCAGAAAGTGAAACCGATTAGGCGTTCGTGTATGAGGGGTATACTTCCGGTCTGGGATAAACTGACAGCCAATAAAAATGCACCAATGTAAATCAACAGAAGGAAAACCTTTTAAACAATGGCTCGATTGGGTTTCTGTTGACCTCGAATTTACGTCGAAATTTATTTAAGAAATTTTACCAATCAAATCAATAACGAAAACAAACTGGATCGATTACCATTGAGATAGAAAGCAGATATGATGATGAGTGTCCCGCGCCATCCGTACAGATCCAGAATCCATCTAGTAAACGGTGGCAGACAGAACGAAGCTATGCTGAATCCTGTCAGTGAGAATCCGGACGCTATGGTACGCCGCTTGTCAAAATATAATTGAATAATCACGACAAATGACACATATGACAAGCCGATACCGCCTCCTGGTTAAAAAAATACAAAAACACAATATAATATGTTAAATAAAAATATAATATGTTAAATAAAAATATGACATGTTAAGTATAACAAAATATAACATGTTAAATTATAAATATAACATGTTAAATTATAAAATATAACATGTAGAGCACTATGTTTATTACGACCGTTATAATTATAGCTTTAGATGAGGATTTAACTATTTGACATCCAGTTTTACGTCTTTTGTTATAATTATAAATCTTTCCGACTTCCACGTGAAAAACGTGTCAATACAATAACAGGACTTTTCTATTATTTGACTGTCAAATTTTTGTTCGAATAATGAAGCTCAAATGCCGATTTTTAACATACCGGCAATCCCATACACGACATAAAGGGCTGTTAGATTGTTCACAAAAGCTCCGCTGAATAGCGCCACTGATGCTATGAAGGAACCTATCATGGCGACGGGACGGCTGCCATATTTCTCTACAATACCACTACATATGGCGCCTGAAATATAGAATGTTTAGTCTGTTTGATGTGGGGGCGGACATTTATGTATATAGGTACATCTCTCTCGCTCTCTCTCTCTCGTATATATATATATATATATATATGCAAGCACGCACGCATGCATATGCATACATATGGAGACAGATCGAGCAAGTCCAGATATATAGATAGATAGATAAGTGCGCGCACGCACGAACGCACGCACGCACACGCACGCACACGCACACATAGACACACCAAAGATTATAAATAATTCTACCATAGAAGTTTTTCATTTTCCCACAAGAAATATCAACATATACGGGAGTATTGGTTGCTATGAAGCTATGCTCAAAGACAGCGAGAGACAGATAGTTAGTTAGCTAGCAGATAAATATATAGACACATAGTTAGATAGATAGATAGATAGATAGAGATACTTGACAAAGTATATATATATATATATATATATATATATATCGCCCAGCATAACGATCAATAATGATAATAATTTTCTTGGACATCTCCAACTCTTACCAATAACACTATCTTTGTTCATATTAATATTAACACTAAATAACAAGTTAACACTAGTGTCACACATGTCTCATGGAACTCTAAACACACAAACACACATACACACACCCGCGAGTCACGTCGTAGTAAGGGTTGGAGGAATTAATTACCCACGAGTGGAAGTAATTATAGATAATAGAAGCGTTCGAGTGATTCTGAAACATGGCGAGTCATTTGTAATCGATCACAAAAACTTATAACTGTAATGAGTATCGTGGCAGACGTTCTCTGAACAGCAGATCAAGACCACCACAATGCAATGCTGGTCGACCTTTTTAAACTAACGGATTTGAATGGCCTTGACACTGCGGTTAAGGCGTTCAGGCTCTAGCCAATCAGCAGCTTCCATTATGAGCCCCCCCCTCCCGATTGGCTGAACGGTCTCTATTTTGACGCAATGATGTATACATCTCCACGATTCAGATTTGGCGTTTCATAACAAAACCAGGAAAAAAAGGATTATAATATCAACAACAGAAAAAATCACAACACTTAGACAAAAACCACAGAAACCACTGTGAGGTCATTCTTGGCCGACATATATAGGTCAAATTGTTTAAAAACAAGTTGTTATGTTTGTTTTGCTTTAATAACACGTCTGTGGGTCTGAAACAGGTATAAACAATTAGTTCGGTTGTCATATCCGTGTGAACATACAGACAGCATCGCGGAATAATGGAGCAGCTCTAGATATCCCTAAGGTGTTCATTACCATAGTGTCTTACCCCACTAGGGGGTGTTACATGCCCCTTTCAGTACGCAATGGAATGAGCTAAACGAGGAGAAACAGATTTCCCACCAGCGTGAGTCGAGACAATAATATTTTAATTGGAATGCAGTCGGATTCCTACAAATGGGAATCGAACCCGTGCCTACTATCCATCACGTCGTCAGCCCTCTAGCAATGCCCCCCCCCCCGAAATTTAATTTAGAAGATCGTCAACAAGAACATCGTCGTACATTGAAATGTTTTAGTCAACTTTAGCCACTCCTTATTTCAGTTAAAGTTAAACGGCGGGAAAAAACTTTGTGATCAGGATGTCATCTCTCATAATGATGTCAGTATCTCTGATGACATACACACTACGTGTAAGGTCTCATTTACTAGGTTTAGAAATAGCTTGCGGGTTACGGCCTCGGTACTGTTCAAGATGACGATGATCGATGTTTTACGGCCACTTTTGTGCACATGGTAGGCTAAATGGGCCGAGCGACCTCCAAAAGCAATGAAGCGAAGTCAAAGATGAAACACCCTTCAGATATGCCAACGCCGATATTCGAACACGGGTGGTAGTGATCTGTGGTCCAACACGCTACCGCCAGACCAGGGAGGCGCCTCATACTATCCAGGAGGCCAGGGAATGAAACCGGACCGTGGCACAATAGTGTGGGGGTGGCTTATCGATTTGCAAGGTAACTAACTAGCGTCCTCTTTTCACGGAATATGACATAAAATTTGAATTCTAAGTTTATCTAGAATTAGTCAACCATCAACTTCCTCCCCCGGTGGGGAAACCTTTAATTACAGACCAAGTGTGTCTCTTCGATTTCAAATATGAAATAATCCCCATTTACGATGAGCTAAAGAGACCGATCGACATTCCGAGATAATGAGGCGAAGTTAAAGATGAAACAATCTACAAACATACACAAGCGGGGGTTTGAATCCAGGTACTAGAGGTCTGCGGCCAACCGCGCTAACGATTAGGTCACGAAGACGCCCTCTGTCCGATTTGAGGTAGCCAGGTACGTAAAATAGTTGCCATTTCGGCTATCATCATCATCATCATCATCATCATCGTGGAGATCAAAAACATTAATATAAGGTTATGCAATCCGACCTAGTGCCTACCGTACCAAGATCAGACTGTCAGTTGTATTGGGGTGAAAGATTGAAGGGTGGGAGGGGGTGGAGGGGTGCGAGGTACCAAAATTGCAGTGGCCCGTCATGGGTTAATACCACTCTGGTTCCAGATTACACAAGAGTCACGCTCTAGAATAAACCTATTATTAGAATTTGGCACTCGCCAGTCCCTCACTAACTATAGTTGTACCTTGGAACGGACTTAAGGGTTAAGGAACCGTGAAATATTAATTAATTACGTCCGTCTGAGACACGCATGGAATCATTTCTGTGGCAAATGCGTCACATAGAATGTTTCGAATGTAGTTAATTTGTCATAATTTAAACAAATAAATGATTTTATTTGATGTCGAACTGAACCATGTTTACATTTCAGAAGACTATCTTATTCTGACCAATGACCGTTCCTCAGTCGTCGAATTGCTCGCCATCACAGGATAACAACCATATAGATGACCACAAGTTTCCGGAGAACATTTATGTCATAACGAGACCGAAGATCCAGAAGAGGCATAAACAATCCAGGACGTCGGTATAGAAGTGAACTGAGGAGAACGACCTGTTTGTTGTGGCTAGATAAGTTGATCGCCAATTATGGTAAGCGGTTCGGGTCAAAATGGCGGACTGTTCCGAGGTCTAGTTACGTCACTGAATTAGACAAAATTGATGTAACCCCGTCTTATCAGGCCATATTGCACGATGCTCCGACCAAGGCCCCCCCCCCTCTATCCGTTGACGTCGTCAGATATGATCCTAAATCATTTTCTTGTCTACCCATCTCTCATTCATCGTTAATCCATCCCCGCTCTCTCTCTCTCGTACCACAAATTGTTTCCGAGAAAGCTGAATACCGGTCGTCTTATCCGGGTTCCACTGTACAGCGGCGTTAATGTCGGTTATGGTAATATCCCGCTCTGCGTGTATTGCGTTTGTGGACGTCCTGACCAGGTCCTACTGTACAGGTTCAGCTGTTTTAGTCGCTCTATCGAGTGATTATTTTCGGTTCAGGTTTATGGGAATATTCGTTATAACAAAACTGTACTGTATTTGTGTATTGGTAGTAGTAAGTATGGGAAGATCACCATATAAACATATAAACATGTATGTGTATATATATATATATATATATATATATATATAGTGATTGGTTGTGTGCTATATTACGTGACGTAGACCACACCTGAGTTGAGCTAGTTTAATTATTGGCTTGATATTTGACAGAAACAGGTCATTGACGTGTCTGCTGACGCTTTCAGACTGGTAGGTAGGTACATGTAGGTATCTAGGTAGAGAGGTGGGCCAAAGTAGATAAATAGGTCGGTATCTACTATGTAGGCAGATATATCTAGGTAAGGTTACTAGGTAGACAAGTGTGGGCGACTGGCGGGTATTTGGTTCCCCGGCTGAATGTAAACATAATATGCTAACCTATTGGCGTATTGGATAGAGCTATATTAGGTACCGTCTGTCTGTCTGTCTGTTTGCGTGTGTGGGGGGGAGGAAGTCTCTCTATATCTCTCTATTTGTGTTTGTTTGTGTGTGTGTGTGTGTGTGTGTGTGCGCGCGAAAAACTATACACCGAAACCTATTTCCATTCCCCCCGCCCTATTATTATTATTATCATTATTATTATTATTATTATCATTATTATTATCATCATTATTATTATTATTATTATTATTATCCCCCACAAACTCACCAGTAAAGTGTAGAGCCGCCGCCTCTACCGATGCTAACACTCCTATAGATGCTAGGCTCCTGTCAAAATGATCCGCGTACTCTTTATAGAGTACAGAGAACGAGTACCATATCGCTGATATGACGATATAGTTACAGAACGTCGACACCAATATCACCCAACTCCAGCTGTCATCCACCTGCCACTTGCTATCCCTCGTCGCCTTGGCAACGTCAGCTGTCCCATTACAGGTACAGCGCCTGTCGTTAGCGGTAGCGGTGACTTCCGGAAGTGGTGACGATGATGACTTTTTGGCGTCGACGTCGGCGTTTACGGATTTTATCGTCATAGTTGACGTCACAGCACGGCTCGATGACTCACGTGATGCTGCGTATGAGAGAGAAAGGGTGGATACTATATTAATTGAATGACTGGGTGGGTGAGGGGAGTGAGTGAGTGAGTGAGTGAGTGAGTGAGTGAGTGTGAGTGAGTGAGTGAGTGAGTGAGTGAGTGAGTGAGTGAGTGAGTGAGTGAGTGAGTGAGTGAGTGTAACGGTACCGAACTATCAGTAGTCCCCAGCAACGGATGAAAATAAAGGATCATATAAAGGAAGAACCGAAATACAAAGACCATCTATCTAATCTAACTACCTGACGTTATAGAGACACGTATATTACCTGTATAACGAACGAGCAATCATCAACAATACACATTACGCGGTGTGCAAAACGCGCGAATGTTCAAGACACAATACGCAAAACACAATACACAAATCATGTATCAGGCCGACTGAGACTGAAGCTTGCTGTGAGAGGCACGTGTCTGTCTGCGTGACAGACGACATGTGTGGTCTGTATGTCTGTCTGTCTGTCTGGTTGTCTGTCTGTCTGTATATATGGGTAGTTGTCTAGTTATAGTTACTTAGACATAGAGCGATTGGTTTGTTAATGTTCTTATATTGAATGTAGATTTATTTTCTAAGTTAGTGACAGACTAAATGACTGACTAACTGACTAACAGACGGACAGGCAGGCAGACTGACTGACTAACTAGATCTAACAGACTAAATGACTGACAGACAGACAGACAGACTGAATGAGTTACTGTGTGACTGACTGATTGAATGGATGACTGAATAAGTGAGTGACCGACTAAATGACTGACCTACTGTGTGAGTTAATGACTGGGTGACTGAATTAATTGCTAAGTGACTGGCTGACTGATTGACTCCTGTTTCTCTCTCTCTCTCTCTCTCTCTCGTTTGTGTGTGTGTGTGTGTGTGTGTGTGTGTGTGTCCCGGACACGATAGCTCTGGAAAATGGCGGATTAACGAGTTTCTCGGTTCGAATCTACTGCCCTTTTATCGCTTCAAATATAACCGAGAAGCTGATTGGTTGTTGAGGATTATGCGACTGACAGAGGTAGTTAGACGATGCCATGCGCCCCTGGATCGTACGGGCTATTAGCCAGTAAATGGGATGCTTTTTAATAATATATTGCGATAATAAGCTCTGATAATAAAACATCTGAAATTATTTTCATTGTTGCTGCACGTTCTCAGTCGTTTATGACGCGAGTACGTTAGATTGCGCGTCCGTACGTATTCGGGTCACGTGACGAGCATCTGACCAATGAGCGTCGGTCTTTTGGTCGACGTTTTAGAAAGGTCATTCATTACTGAAGCCAAATAATGAGGCTATTAATGAGGTCATTAAGTATGCAAACACCAGGGCAAGCCCACACAACCCTCAAAAGTAAAACCATAAAACACAATCAGGAGTAATATACTGGCTAAAAGAAAATATTTAGTGGCTCGAATTGATGAACCCTTTTCGACCGATATGTGTGCGTGTGTGCATGCGTACGTGTATATGAGGGTGGAGAGAGAGAGAGTGAGAGAGAGAGAGAGAGAGAATTGACGTCCTCGGCATATTATTTTTATTTTTAAACTATGCATGATCCAAATAATAAAACTACTGACGTCATAATTATCTAGAACACCTAAAAAAAACTCAGTGCATACGATGAGGAAAAAACCCCAACTGAACATACAACTGAGGACGCTCTTTGTTCAAATGAGTGATCAAAGAGTTTTTAAAACGGGGTAAACTTTGAAGAAAGCCGCTCAACAAAACCGTCTGAAACCACATCAATCATTAAAATATAACAATGATAAGGTAATATACACAATAGAACGCCGCCTCCTAAATGCAAACAAAGCTGAACACGTACGCAAGACACGTACGCGGCCATACACACGTACATACACCGAAGTATCCAGCTCAGACAGGTCCACCTGCTCCTGGTGTGTATTAGATCGCGTTAGGCGCCAATCACGCTTCAATTTCGGGGATAATTTTTAACCGAGGACATCGAATAATTTCCCATCCTCGATCGTTTAAATGAATAAACGAGGACAGACAGAGAGATAGAGAGAGGGGGGGGAGATTCAGATGGGAGAGAGATGTAATCGATAGTTAAATATATCAATCAGCTTACCTGCGGGCGATGTTCGTTCGGCAAAACACATCCCTTCGTAGGTGGCGCGAGACAAAATATAAACACTGCTAACAGGTGTCAGCACCAGCCGACACCTAAAAACGGAAATTATTTCCCGGCGTCTGGGCCCCGGGCGAGTGAATGTTCGGAGGTTTAACACTTCAGTCCACCCTCCTAACAGATGAAGGTATTGTGTGTGTGTGTGTTGATGTTATAGGGCGATGTAACTTAACACAGGTGACATACAGACTCTCCCTCTCTTTCTCTCTAACACAACACGTAATGGAGTAACAACGACCACACGGCAAGTGAGAGATAGAGCTTACAAACACACACACACACACCGCGCGCGCGCGCGTGTGTGTGTGTGTGTGTGTGTGTGTTTAAGTGAATGACGAAATCGCGAGCCATTTCGGTTTTATCAATGAGTGCTGACACACCTGGCCGCACGTGAGTATTGACACGGAGTATTGGACCAGCCACGAGCCAGACGGGGCCCATCCCACAGGCGGGATCTGAGAGGGGGAGTTGGTAATCTATGGGTCTGGGTTGGATGTTGAAGCGTACGTCCAATGACTATCGGGTGGGGGGAGGAGGGATTGGGTATATGGTGGAATGGGGTTGACCGATGGGAGGGGGATGTGTTGTTGTCGTTATGGTGGAAGGATGTCTGAAAGTCTAACATAACCACGTGATTGATAACCTATATGGCACGGGTAAACCTAGATACTGGACGGTAGCTAATTAGGTCGGGGTTGCTGACATGCCGGGCTTTCGAAATTAGGTCAGGTTAATCTTAGACGCAACATGCGCTAATTGGGGCTTCTGACATTGTCTAGTTCTCGCTGGCCCTGCTCTAGGTGCTAAATATAGGATGTAAACAACAAAATCTATACCATCACCACCACCAGCAGCAGCAGCAGCAGCAACAACAACAACAGTAATACATACCGTGCGGTCATGAATCAATTAGGATCCAGGTTTGATTCTGTCCTGAAAGGGATCTATTAAAGATCGGTGACACAATTACTGAATTAGCGTTGGATGGGACATCGTTTATATATTTGCCCGTAAACAGTCATCAAAATTGTCATCGAACGTAGCATCATCATCATCATCATCATCGTTATCATTATCTAGACTGTAGACATGTAGTACCATAAATATTACCTCGTCATATTATCCCAACCTAATATTGCAATAAATTTAATATGGATCAACGCAAGGACATCGTTCCAGTTATTGTCTGTAAGCCAGAACAGACCGGATGGTATCAGTTTGAAGAGTCTCAGTTTTTGACCTGGTCAAAACACTTACCGGGAGGGGTAAGGAATGCGGAGATGAACTTAATAACACTTTGATGGCCACTCCGTAGGAATGACGTCGTCGGGTTGGATGCGAAGATTTTGGGCCCTCCTCGGGGCAATTTCCCATTGAGGTTACTCAAGATTGAGGGAGTGATGTTATTGCGTAAATTAAACACGAAACCCATTCAAAATTAATTAAACGTGATCTATAAGATGTCCCCCCCCAGGTAACAATCCCTTGATGGATGGCGCATGACGCTACAGACTCGCGCAAATGCACGCCTCTGTGCATACGTGCATGCATACATGGATCTCTCTCAGTACGAGAGTTTAACGAACCCAGTGACCCCGTTATGCAGCCAGTATACTTGGTACCAGCATAAATATATATCACCATCCCACGCTGTCAGCGAAGATAATTAACTATGATCATCTTCACTTAATTACAAGAATATGCTATCATTTTCTTGTTTCACAGAATTCATATAAACCGACCCCAGACATAAAACGTTCTGGATGGCGTATGTTGGCAAATTGCCAGTCAGGATGCACCCCCCCCCCCGGTAAAGATTCCTGGAAACCAATCCGACTTTAATAAACTTATTCTATTTGAAAGGGTATTTTTTTTCTACCTGACAAATATCAATCACCCAGTATACAGTAACGGCGTCCACCCAAATAAACCACACACCCATCCAGCCCGTAGCTTACACGGATCCGCGCCGCCACCCGGCCACCCACCGTAGTATTTGCTAAGCCAGATCGTTCCCAATGTCACGTAGAGGATTCCGTACCAGGGACGAGCCTATAATAACAACAACAGGAGTAATTTTCTCGGCTTTTCACCAGTCGTTTATTGTGTGTTAACAGATCCGCTTTATACCTGGCTCTGTACGGGTAAGGCCATTAATAGAGAAACTTCGAACACCGTGTCCTCTTTATTCATCCGCCTCTTGCCCACTCATTGACGCCATGTTTGGCGAAGAAACATCCAACTTGGTCTCTATAATCGATGGCCTTGTCTAATGCCTAAAGTTTTATATTCGGTGGTGTTTTTTTTGTGTGTTTTTTTTTTTTTGGTGGCCCAGCCCATTTCGGGGGGATCAGCTGACATTTTTATCACGTGATCATAGGCAGTTGATTGCTGATTGGCCGTTTTATGGAGCAGACGATTTGTCAACACTTGTCAACTTTCACAGCTGCGATGGTCTAGTGGATAAGCCAGCCGTAGAAGGGTGCCCGAGAACGCATGGGGAATCTCGGTTCGAATCTCCCGACTGGCTGCTGAGCTATCCTCGATGATTACGGACTAAATACGTATAACACACAAAACGTATGCCACGATCACTTACAGATACCCCCCCCCCCCCGCCCATACACCTTATGGCGCCGAATTGTCCATACGCACACACCATGGAGACAGGTTGAATATCTGACGCTTTACAACCGATATTAATCATGACTTATAACGGCTAATGAAAATAAAATGTGAAAAATACCCAGAAGTAGAGAGCAACAAAACATAACAGCAAAAAAGCACAAGGAAAAACACACAACAAAAAACAAAAGGCGGCAGGTCTCATTTGCCTATTGATGTTTACAAGTCTGACACAGGCATCTGGACCAGGTACCATACAATTGTCAGCAGAGGTAGCAGGTCTAATATTGGAATATCGTAAACGAACGACTACGGATTTGATTACTGGATGAATCAGCTAGTTCTAATTCGTAAACACTTAGGCAACGTCCTATGACCGGCGTACGAGAGACAGTTTTTTCGTTTGAGCAAATTATTTGTCACACCTGATTTATAGGTTCAAGCTGCTATAAATTAGCTAAACGTCTTACCTGAGTTAAAGTGGCTAGTCACCATATTAAGGTGAAAATTATTGGGGTACTGCCATTACGTTAGCTAGAAAGTTCTTTAGTAGTAGTAGTAGTAGTAGTATATATATATATATATATATATATAAAACAGGATATTTGGTGAGCTCTTTTTTCAGGGTTAACAGGTATATTTCGTTGGATGACTGAATAGAATATTCCATCTAAATTATTGCAGCTGCTGAAACTAAGTTAAGAGAAACAGATCTTTTCGCGGGTTACATTTTGTCCCGTACCAGTCGCATGATATCTATTCTGATATTTCTATTGATATTCGTACTGTTGAGTTGGTCCCTTAGTATTCTGCCTAACTGTTGCTATGCCAACACTAACAACAACCACTCGGCCTACGTGACATAAGACCAAGCAGCGCAATGTCAAACGTCGACCTATATTTGACATTTACGAAAAACAAACAAAATTCCGAGAGAGGTAAACAAAAGAGGGGGAGAAAGTGTAAAAAATAAACATGCCACAAACTCGTCATAATCTTCTTTCCGTTTTAGAACGGAAACATTTTAATTTATTTCGACCCATCATCGCCTTTCCTGTCCCGCGATGCCGGCATTTGGACTCGTCGATCACGCTGGCAGGTGATGGGGGGGGGAGCGTGGAAGATTCGGTCGAATGCCAACTATCGCGTCGTCATGGCAACCGGGAATCGGTTGAAACATCGCAGAATACAGAAAAATATCGTCCTTCGCCGATATTCGGGGCCCCATGGCTGGCTGATGATTTAGTGGGTTTTGGCGGCGTAATATATCACGTACGTAATATGACTGGTATATTATATACGGAAGTGAGTAATATACGAGACAGGCCAATAATACCACTGACAATACGAGGATGATGATGATGATCTAAGAAACCGCCATTACCAACATGAACCATGCAAAGGTGTTTTACAGTAATATCCGCGAAGTGAGGGACTGATAGCAATCGCAGGCGACTACCTTAAATAACAGAATGGCATCTGGCACATTTAATATGACAATATGAAAAACAGGGGATATCGCAAGTAAGCAATATGATCCATTAGTAGCAATATGATGGAAGTTGAGTTGTTTCGCCTTATCACGGGTAAGGTCAAATGTGGGACACATGGTCGAGGCGAGTCGGCGTAGTGAAAGATATCCCACAATCACAGTCGTTGGCCGGATTCGAACCCGCATTCTAGGAATTTGCAGCGTAGTGTTCTAACCACTGCGTCAATGCCAATGGAACCCCGTGTATGATAAATGCAATCCGATAGGTAAGTAATATGACACGGTAAGTAACACGACACAGTAAGTAATATGATATAATATAAACAGGTGCGAAGTTGATTTCTCTCCAGATGTAGGTGTTTAGTCTTGGCACTGATAACACGTGACACAGGCGGCTAAGATAAAGAAAATAATCAAATGTTACACCTGACAGACACAGGTATCGTTTAGATTTGATGATGTTTGATGGTTGACGGCTACTTTTGTGCACAAGGTAGGCTAAATGGGCCGAGCGAGCTCCAAATGCAATGAAGCGAAGCGAAAGATGAAACAACCCTCAGATATGCCCACGGCGAGATTCGCACTCGGGCGGTAGTGATCTGTGATCCAACGCGCTACCAGTTAGACCACGGAGGTGCCCCCAACCCAGACTCGTAGATCCACAGATGTGCTACACCGCCACCATTTTACAGATGACGAGAGATACACGAGAAATGGAGAATAACTATTGTTATTAGTATTATTATTATTATTAGTAGTAGTAGTAGTAGTGATAGTAGTGGTAGCACGACAGTTACTTCAACTACTACTACTGATGATATTTGAGTGAATAGCCCCGGAGCTTGTCATATCTTAAACATATGGACGAAGAAACATGATGATGATGATGATGAAAATGATGATGATGATGATGATAGCAGTAATACTGTAGATGGTTGGTGAAGATGATGGTGTATCTTACCTGATGATAAGCATATCGAGATATCTAAGAACGAGATGCCTATATAACGAGGTGGCAAACACTCCAGAACCGACCTTAGCAGACACGAGTTTGACCTTTCTGTACTAGACCAGCTCGTCGTTACGCAACACCGGAAGTGTGTTTTAAGTTTAGCAATGCCAAGGCGGCCATCTTGGATGGTCTGTTGACATTTAGCAGCCTTCGTCTTAATGGTTTGAAGCAGTTTTCTAACAAAATTCGATACCCTTGGGATAGCAAGTAAGCCGAGATGCATACGCACACACACACACACACGCGCACGCACACGCACGCACACACTTAAAAGCGGGAGTGGTTGCTTAAGTCGATTGTGGGTCTAGGCGTGCGTGTTCGATGTTAAATGGGACTGCGTGTATGTATCCATGTGCTCGTACATGTATACGAGGAAGTGTTGCTCAATTGAGAGCACTTTATGGCGATAATCATGTACCATATCCGATATCGTGATCAACATCTTCTACCTATCACCAAATTAGACCGATTACTTATTTATCACGTAATTGGTTCACACCTGAGGGCTCGGCAAATGATCGGCAAATGTTTTCTCAAAGATGCAAATTATTTTAAAGAGCCAAATTTTGTCTTTGTCCATATATATATATATATATATATATATATATTCGTACCTACCTTGTGAATGATATCTTGGCATTATATGTCCTTATGATACACAGGTAACAGTACTCGGGTATGTAAACATACTTTATCGGAAATCCTTTATAATGTCATTGACGGTAATAACAACGATGCCAATACATTGACACATTGGTACTAATAGCAGTAGTAGCAGCAGTAGTAGCAGCAGAAGTACTAGTAGTACTAGTAATTGTTCTGAGTGTCGCCTCGCCGTGTTTGAAACATTAAAATATATTTCAAACCTGTTGCCATGGATACTGTTATCCGTGATATGTTGATATAGCCGTTGTTAGACGTTGTTTACATGCGTATAGTACATCCGGCCCAGGACTGCTGTACGTCAAACATAAATCCCGTGTGTTGTGACGTACTTCCATCCATCTTCGTTCCGAATTCGGCCACGGGAAGGCCGGCCAGTGTCTGTTGCCACCACTTCGTTGACCCGGATCGTTTATCGGCGAGTGTTTGTTTAACATTTTCCGTTGTTAGTCTGTGCTCCCGAGACAGCAAACACTCGGGACATACGTACACCCATTCCACGGGCACGTACGGACGCGTACCGTCTCTCACATCCCCCCCCGCCAACAAAGAGAGAGAGAGAGATTGTTAGTCAGGTATGCGCCAAACAATTCGCTTTATTTGCATGCGGTTTTTGCGGTTTCGGATGCGCGCACCAAAACCGCATCGCATACGCACGCACGCGTGCGCACACAGATGCAGTCGGGGCGGGGGGGGGAGTACGGATAAGTCGTGAGATAAGGCAGCGAGAGTTATAAATGCGTTCATTGTGAAGCTTATCTTAATTTAGTCACATTCGTCGCGTTTTACCTTCAGCAAGCAAAAAGTTCCGTGAACGCGACGTAAGCCAGACAATGGGTCGTGCGTGGCTCGCCGAGTGATACCTGTAATATATATATATATATATATATATATATATGAATCACTTGCGTTCATCAATCATTACTCGCTAACAAAATTCGCCCTCCTCCCCTTCTAAGCATATAACCCTGGTCTACATATACGAACTACATCATCACTTATTACCACATTTAAGATAGACTTCCGATATTGATGCTTGCTGCTCCATCACCAAATACAACATTTGGGTCGTGTCCGGGGGGAGGAGGGGGGGGGGGTTAGGCTTTGTCTTGTTCACTTGGTTGGATTATTATTCGACGTTCCGTAAACAACTCGATGACACCTCGTCGTTTGTGACTATTACTTGACAGCAGATAGCGAAAACGAACCTATTGTGGCCATATTGCATCATAATTCACCTTTGGATACCCCCCCCCCCATTCTCTCTCTCTGCAACATAAAATTAACCCTTTTCCTATGTTATTAATCATATCAATAGCATTCAGCGTGTGACGTAGGTATATATATATATAACCTGAGATAACAATGTAACTTCGACAAGTATTGCTGTTTTACGGCCACTTTTGTAGGCTAAATGGGTCGAGCGACCCCCAAAGGTAATGAAGGGAAGTGAAAGATGAAACACCCTTCTGACATAGCCCGGCCGGGGTTTCAACCCGGGCGCTATAGATCAGTGGCCACAGGCGCTACCAGTTAGGCCACGGAGGCGCCCTTAGACAGCGTTGAACGTATCCCTGCATTTTCGATGAGCCAAATGCGACACCGAACTCTTAGTTCGTTAGAATCCTTTTTTGCTGTGAGATAAAGGCAAGTGTAGACCCGTACAATTCCGTACCAGGATTAACCCAAACCCCCGGGTGAGTATTCTTTTTCTACCTGCCAATTACATGGTTATATAATCAATATAAATCCATCCGGTATTCACTTATAGCTCTGACAATTAATCGGAACACGTCCAGTATTGGGTCAGTTTAGACTGAGAACCCCCCCCCCACCATCCCCACCCTCACTCACCGCAGAGAAACCCACCCACCCCCACCCAAGCTTCTGTGTTACTGTTATACCGCTGAGCTACCACCTTCAGCCTGAAACATTATAGCATAATGTCAATAACAAAAATAATATGTTTCAAGTCAGAACGTGTAAAGGTAAACCGTTATACCGGCGGACTTAATTAATATAGTTTAAAAAAAAATACTATTAACCGAACAGAACTAATGGAGAAAAGACTCGATAATTTTAGTAATTAATAAATTAAACTGCTTATTAAAGTCTTCTAGGTCCTCCAAAAAAACGTCGTTGATGTGATCCCAAACACGGTACAATACAGATAATGACAGTTATATTAAGATGATACTAATCTAATTATATATTTGATCGTCTTGTTAATAAGTAAAAATAGCACGGCGGCTAAATGTAGAACTATTGATAACTATCCAAATAATTCGGGTACAGGTGCTTTTATCAATACAGGTAGAGGGATTAATCGCTCTTGTTTAACCTGGAACATGTGTTAATTGGACAAATAAATTGGTGTACCGCTCTTATGTAATTGTATTCAAAAACCGATGCCAGAAATTAGCCAAAAAAACAAACGTTTAATCAGGATAGAGTTACCTGTGCAACAGGTAGCAACGAGCTGTGTGTTGGTATCCAGTGTGTGTATATATATATATATATATATATATATATCATAATGATAACGATATCTGCTAATAGCAACCAGATAACGCTACAGACAATGAACCAGTCGGGATGGGTGAGTGTGGGGGGGGGGGAGGGTTTCACGGAACTGAATCCTCATCTTAGGAAAATCTTAAATAAAACAAGGCCGAAGTTCGGTAGAAAGGCTATCAACGATGTGGGTACCACCGATATCTTCCTCTATCATCGCTCATCAGAATCATGTATGGCGTTCGGTTGTATTTCCCTGATATTAGTCTATTATAAGTTTGTTGGAATAATAAAATGGATGAAATATTTTGTTGGAAATCATCTATAATGTCAGTGATGGTATCAACAACGATGCCAACAAATTGACTCATTGGTACTAATAGTAGTAGTACAAGTAGTAATAGTAGTGGTATGTAGTAGTAGTACGGTAGTTGTTCCGAGTGTCACCTCGCCGTGTTTGGAAAATTAATAAAATATACTCCACGGTGCGCTTCATACCTGTTGCCATGGATACTGTTGTACCCGTGACGTGTTGCTATGGCACGTTATTTCCAGTCGACTCTATTATAGGTACGATCGAATTGTTACCGTATTGATTAAAGGTGCGTCAGTGTTGTAGGACGAGGAGTACTCCCACCAGTTTAATATCGACCTGGACTGAGTCGGTGAGTCAGTGAAACGAGTGAGTGATCGTTTTGTTTATACTCGGTGCTGGTCACACCTGTGTTAATATGGCCGACGAGTTACTCAGTAGTATATATATATTTTAATAAAATTATTATTACCATAATACTGAAGACATTGAGTTCAGGTGTAAATCCCCAAGGCACGATGATACGAGTTCTGGGATTCTGAAACCAACCAAAGATGGAATTCAGCGAAACTGTGTCATTCATCGAAGTGAAAATCTGAACAGCTACCTGAGAATACACAATGTCATATGTTACCGTAATAATTCAGATGGACACAGCAATGAGTCGATTCAGATAACTTTATACATGTATGTGCGTGATAATGGACCCCACTCATTATCAGAGACCATATGCTGTCCTCCAGCATATGATAAAAAATCAGTTTCTCACTAATTCTTCGATGCGGAATTGTAAACAGAAGATCTGTAGTACATCGTTTGATTTTGGTTGAGGATGACTGAACTAAAATTATGGATTTTGGGAATGAATTCGGTGTCGTTTTTATTCGACTACCTGAAAGCGTTTGATTACGTACCCAATATACGATTATTGGCTGAAATTGGATGGAGGGAGAGATTCGGAGACCGGTGATGACATTCCCAAGAGCTGTATACGTCGGGATATGGCAATGAAGGGAGTGTACTCAAATTAGCGGATGTACTAAGCGAGAGAACGAGAAGAAAACGTGTTAGGATACTTCTTGGGTTCAGTTGTACACAAACTAACCTCCCGATACTCGAACGTCAGATCAGTTCGAGATTATATAACTGGTATATATACACAAATTTGGAAAAAGGTAAAAGAAAGAAAAATCCGACATCCGAACAAAGAGAACTTCAAATAATCAGCCCCCCCCCATTTTTGTTTTAAATTCTGTCAACATTATGAGTATGTGTATATGATTTGAAATCACATAAAATGACATCGATAGAATAGATAATGCACAAAAAGAGGAGCCCGGAGACAATCTTAGTTGTATGGAGTGTGGGGTTCCATCGGTGAGATGTTTTACTAATTTTCCAGAAACCTGCTCTCCTTCCTCAAACTGTTTAGTTCCCAACCCGTACCTTGTTTGTAACTAGTTTGTAACCTGTCCCCAAATTCGGTCATATCAGAAATCGATCGGTGACAACTTCATGTGTGTGTCTTCTGGCTTACGACCAGATTGATGGCCAGAATGATGAGACACCGAAATAGCAATCGAGAGATAAAAGTACACGTGTCCCGTAGTAAATTAATCGACCGATATATATAGATATGTGGGGACATATTATTATTTTTATATATATATATATATATATATATATATATATATATACGATTGTTAATTGTCACCATCACAGATTAGCAACGAAACAATAGTATATATTATATATAAATGGTGATTGTTGAACGATCTGAGAAGACCTCTTCAATGAGGGAAGGAAAAAAGAGTAGAAGACTCGAGAACACCTGCTTAAGAACACCTGGTCACGAATACAATGTTAAGAAGTGCTCAAGATGTGATTGACATATATCGCCTGCTGAAAACATTGTTTTACTCCGGTGGGGATTGTTTTTATATGAAGGTGTACTTATGAAGACGTACTCGTCGAAATACGAGGATTGAAAACCGGGGGTAAAATGTCAACAGGATAGCATACGGAGGAGACAACTAAAGCTTTAACAAAATAGTGGGTTTTATTTTAAACTTTCTTTTTATTGATTGGGTTGGCTGCGTATCACTGCTAGAATAAGATGAAATAAGATCAAGGCGATTCGTGTTTTAGCTACGGGCAGGTGTAAACACCAGAAACTCCATAAAACAAATAATTTAAATCGAATAACATATTCTAGGTCATTCACCGAAAAACAACAAGTCAATCGATATTATATCCAATCATCATCCTCGAGGCTTTACTACAATCAGACAGTTTACAACCATGTTTTAAAAATGCTGCCATCAAGGTGCGTCTTTCATTATTGTTGGCTTTGTTTTGAAGTTCAATAAACTGTTTGCCAAACACAAATATATTGACAACAATCGTAAAAGCACCAAACAAAAAAAAAACAGCCAATAGGTGATCAGTAGGGATGAGCAGACATCGCATTTGCTGATTATAAATTCAGTGACGCGTGTCGAATGTAATGGCGTGTGGACACCTTTATGTGGTATGAGGGGCGCCTCCGTGGTCTAGCGGTAGCGTGCTGGACCACAGATCACTACCACCCGTGTTCGAATCCCCGGCGTGGGCATATCTGAAGGTTGTTTCGTCTTTCACTTCTTCTCATTACCTTTGGAAGTCGTTCGGTCCATTTAGCCTACCTTGTTCACAAAAGTGGCCGTAAAACATCAATCATCATCTTAATGTGGTATGACGTGACGAGGCCGACACACCTACCTGTGGTATGACATGGCAATGCCAAATGACCTTCATGTTGTATGATGTAATAAGGCCAAATCGCCTTCATGTAGGGCATGACATGACACGGTCAAATAACCTCCACGTGGTATGACATGACAACGCCAAATCACCTTCACCCTGTATGACGTGACAAGGGCAAATTACTTTCATGTACTATGACGTGATAAGACCAAATTACCTCCAGGTGTTATGACGTGATAAGGCCGAAACACCTACCTGTGTTATGACGTGACACGGTCAAATCGCCTACATGTGTTATGACATGACAATGCCAAATCACCTTCATGTGGTCTGACATGACAATGCCAAATCACTTTCATGTGGCATGACGTGACAAGGCGAAATCACTTTCATGCGATATGACGTGACAATACTAATTACGTTAAATTTACGTCCATGTTATAAGGATTAAATATATTCTGTGTGTAAATAGATTAATGGACGTTCTTAATCCGTGGACATCACGAAGGTCAGTGACTTTACTTTCAAAGTAAAGAAGCGTTATCTTCAAGGTTAATATCTTGCGATCTAGTATGTTAGGCGTCAAATCTACAGGTGATAACTTTACAGCGGGTCACGTGGATTAATGCACATCTGACCCACATACTGTTGCAGTTTACGTATTTTCTGGGATAAAGTTCCTGGCCTAGGTAATTCCCCAGACAGATATTTCGATAAGCCATTGACATATATAAATACAGAATAGTTGGCGTCTATTTACCAAAGGGAAGTGTTTCGTTGTTGGGTGTGTAGGTAGATCAGAGAGAGAGAGAGAGAGAGAGAGACATGTGGCTGTCTGTGTAGCCAGGTCAGCTGTACTCCTGTCGATGTACTTAGCTGAGCTCTCGTGGGGGAAAGAATATATTAACCTAGTTATTAGGTATGGCTGTTACAGATAAACCTACAATGGTAGGTAAGAGGAATGGTGTGTGTGTGTGTGCGTGCGTGTGCGAACAAACAAACACACGCACATTTATTTTTTTATTGACCTCTATAGTGTAGTGTGTACGAGTTTTGCCTTCATCAATCCAGGTAACGCTATCAAGGTATTCTCCACCGTATATGTGATCTATTACAAACTGTAAGTTTATAAACAATTAGTCTCAATAAATTATAGATCATCGTCTTGCTTATCATCCGATATAATTTTTCAGGTTGGTAAAATAACTGCAATATTGGCTGTTCAAATATTATAATTCACTATGTAATTCACGGTATCCAGACAAAAATCTCACAGGAAAAAACTACCCGGACATAATACCACAGGACATAATCCCGGAAAGTGAAAAGGGGGACAAAATTATATTACACAGTAATAAGATAACTACATTTTATCACAATAATTTGTTGCATTCAAGTAGAGCCCATTGATACCAATTGCAATTCATATCGATTTCTTGCTCCCATATACCAGTTCACATTGCCCCAATACTGTTCTATTGTACATTGTGTACATTAATAAATAAAGAACGTGTTTAAATTTTTTTGTTATTTTTGTGTGGGATTTTGTCCCTCTTCACTTTCTGTGATTATGTCGTGTGGGATTTTGCACCGTGGGATTTTGTCATGTGAGATTTTGTCCCGGATTCCACTGACGTGGGAAGGTTATAGTTCAGATATTATAATTCGCTATACATAACTCTCACCTAATTAAAGAATCATATTGAGGCCAGTCACCTTGTCCAACCAACCGGTCCCCCCTCCCACCCGGCCGCTTTATACAGTTGTATCTTATCTACGTACAACAGGCAATTATGTGATACTTTTATCATCCATAGTATTGCTATACAAAAAGATATACATCTTATCTCATATTATCTATGATAAGCTGAGGTTGGTAATATCACTCTTCACACCTCTCAGGTGTTACAAGTTGTAACTGACAAAGATGTATCGACCTGATATACACACGCATACATATGCGTGTATTTATATATATATATATATATATATATCTGGGGGACTGCGATAAATTATACGTGTAACATCCTGATGAATCGTCCAGAGATTAAAATGATAACCCTTTCTTCACCGAACTTCTTCATAAACACAAACATAATTTATTCCATTTTTAAATCCACGTCACCTACGAAACAAAAACAGCGTAAAATCGACGTCAAAAATACCTACGTCATACCTACGTCACGTATTGGTAGTCGGCGTGTTGGTAGATAAATCAAAGATGTCGCTTACCTTTGTGCTGCAGTATTGATTGATCTCCATGTAAACATTTACTTTTCTTATGTCGCCTACTGAGAAGGGCAGTACCCGGGTAATGTTTACCTGGTAAAT
>JAODUP010000987.1:0-40000 GCA_025642065.1 Paralvinella palmiformis | reverse complement strand
ATAACGATCATCCGTTCCTCAAAGTGGCTGTTCCTGTTTCGCAACAAATTGCGCAAAGGAGTCTTGTTTGTTGTTGTTTTTATGGGGGGGGGGGTATTAATGCATACCCCATGCATCCACTCCCAAACCCATTTGCACAATAGTATGCGACACAACACATAATTGTATACGTTTAAAGAATACCATGTAGTACACGCAACACAGGTTAAACAAGGCTGTTTGGCGTCTATGTTTGTCAAAGATGGCGTCACATTCCGAAGTTTTCCGAAGATTCCCGATTAAAGTTTCGACCGTGTGAGATGCTAGCAAAGCAAGTTTTAAAACCACTGTACCTTTATTTCTAGGAATTAAAAAATATATATATCTCTGATTGAATTTTTTGTAATATATAACACTGACTAATTTGGAAAACCTTTTCCCGTGACCTTTAAGAACATTACAAAATATTTCTTTATTTACTGCAAGTTTAATATCATTTGTCAAATTATTCCACAACCCGGGAGCTGATGCTCAGAATTTCTCTCCGTACAATGCTGTATAGCTTTTTGGTATCGTCAAAAGTTAATAGTACTCGGATCGGAACAGAATCACTGGTATATGCTTATGTATCAGGTCGCTTAGATACAGTGATGCTTTTTCATTCAGTACTTTGAATGCGTGAAACGAGATCTTGTACAGTGATCTGAAACGTACAGGTAGCCAGTGCAGCTGGAACCAAACTGGTGTCACCAGACGTGCAGCACAGTTCTGCACTCGCTGTAGTCGATTTGTCAGAGAGATGATGAGGATGATTGATGTTTTACGGCCACTTTTGTGTACATGGTAGGCTAAATGGGCCGAGCGACCTCCAAAAGTAATGAGGCGAAGTCAAAGATGAAACAACTTTCAGATATGCCCACGCTGAGATTTGAACACGGGTGGTAGTGATCTGTGGTCCAACACGATACCGCTAGACCACGGAGGCGCCCTGTTTGTCAGAGAAAGGGGGATATTAAATAACAATGCATTGCCATAGACCAGTCGAGAAATAATCAAGGCTTGGACTAAAATCTTGCATGACTCATCATTTATGTACTTATGAATAAGTTCTTTATTTCTTATTTGATAATAACAGGACTTACATATAGAATTCATCTGCTTCTCCATTCCTAGAGTATTATCTAATATAAACCCTAGATTTCTCACAGACATGGAATAATTTATATAACTAGATGTACCTTAACACCAAGATTCACAGTTTTCTTCACAAGTTGCTTGGATGCTAAGAATGAGTTTGGTTTTATCCTTATTAAATTTCAGCGTGTTGCTGTTCTTCCAAATACCAATGTGTTCAATACAAGCTTCAATTTAAGAAGAAATATCATCCCATTTATCACATGGCTTTAGTTATGTACGCAATGATATTTAATATTATGCCATTTAATAATTTTCACCAACTGGTTTGGTATACATACAGTAATTAGTTCGGTCTTAAAACGGATCCCTGTGGTACACCGAAATTAAGACCTACGTCTGGTGATGTTTTATCTGGCACTGAAACACGCAGTTCTGTTGGCGAGGTACGACTTTACCTAAATTAAGACCTTTTCCTTGATGCAAAAGGACAAGTCTAAACGTTTCAGTAGTATCAGATGATCAATTACACCGGAAGTTGCAGATAAATCAAGCATAATTAATGTAGTCGTGGATACTTCATCAAGAGCCTCAACAATGTCACTGTGCACTTTCATGAGAGTAGTTTCTGTTGAATGACCTCTACAATAAACAGACTGATAACTACCATGGTGGTTATTATGCTCTAAGTGCTCTTCTATACAAAAGGAGCATGGTTATTAATGATAGTTTGGATATCGTTGTCATATATAGGCTTCTACCAACTCCATCGTACACATCTGGAAATACACACTAAAGCAGTAATTCTTAGACTATATACTATAGACATCCGGATATAGTACACACTGAGATAGTAACTATCAGATTACACGCGCGCGTATGCACGCACGCACGCACGCACGCATACTTTTGTCCACAGGCTAATTTAAATCGGCCAAAAAGGATGTTTTCATTTGCCTAATACTAAATGCTAATCTACAATATCATCATTTATTAAGTTACAAAATGAATGTTTCTCTCTCTCTCTCTCTCTCTCTCTCTCTCTCTGTGTGTGTGTGTGTGTGTATATGTGAGTTTAGGGTACATATAAAGAGGCAACAGGCACAGAACATCAACATATCTAAACAACCTACCTACCTCCATGTATGTGTGTGTGTGTGTGTGTTTTCCTCTCTCTCTCTCTCTCTCTCTCTCTCTCTCTTTCCCCCCTTTCTCTCTCTCTCCTTCTCTCTCTCTCTCTCTCTCTCTCTCTCTCTCTCTCTCTCTCTCTTTTTATACATACACACACATTATAATTTTGTATTTGAGTAATTTTATTCAAATCAACTTATTTCATGTGGTAAATAATTGTAGTACTTTTTATTATAAATGAATTAATGTTTAATAAATATTGTTCTCAATATCCATTAAGTGTCTGTTTAAGTGACATTTATTTACTGATATAATGGACCGGTTGGTAATCCAAGTATCTGATTGGAAAATGATAGTTCGATATCGCTTACACGTAAGTAATTAGCATTGAGAAACAGGATACTCCTAGGGTTACTATATTTGTACTGGATTGTACAGGTACATTCACTCCACGGGGTGAAGATATGACACGATTGGAAAGTGCCTAGGAGTGGAACATTTAGTGCACGATAATAACAATAAACAGCCAATTAAGTCCTTAGAACAGCTTAATTAACAGTGTTGAATTATTAGCTACCAAATCGTTGATTTTAAAGCGTCCCTTCAAGCAACATGTTAATAGCCATTGGTTTTCACAATCAGTTGTAGGATGATGATGATGATGATTGATGTTTTACGGCCACTTTTGTGCATCTGGTAGTCTAAATGGGCCGAGAGACCTCCAAAGGTAATGAAGTGAAGTAAAACATGAAACAACCTTTAGATATGCCCACGCCGAGATTCGAACACGGGTGGTAGTGATCTGTGGTCCAACACGCTACCACTAGACCACGGAGGGGCCCAGTTGTAGGATAGCAGATTTGAACCTAACATAGAACAGGGTGAAGCATTCAGTAGGTCAACCCCATTTATCGCTCTGTACACATAGAAACATAGAAAACTACATTAGTGAAGCTGGGATATTGCGCAACACTCAGCAGGTGGTCTCTTAGATAGATTACGGTCTATTTAGAATATGACTGGTTGACTTTGATTCACATATTGTATTAATTCTTCCTTCTGTTTCCGAGTAATTAAAAACTAAATGATCAAATAATTTTATATCAATTAACATAACTTGTACGGGCTTATACAATATAACGAGTATCTGGTTGAGTGTGCACTTTTCACGTACGTTTAAACACACGCCACTTAAAATATACTTTAGTAAATTACTACAATTTAGCAACTGCTGCTGAATCTAGAAAAAAAGTTCATAAACATACTTGGAAATATGCACCCTTAGAGAATCTGGAGAACACGAAATCTATGATGTCCAGTTTGGATTTGTATGAACAACAAATATAATCTATACACATGTGTGTGAACTTGACAATTTGGTGGAATTTCCATACATCTGTGTTCTCAAAAGCCATAGACATAATCCCAGTGTTATGCCGACATGTACTTGTGTTCTAATACAATAGTCTTGTATTATACATCAAGTGCAGAGAGAGAGAGAGAGAGAGAGAGAGAGTACTGCTGAAGCTGTTCAGATTTGCAAGGGCACAAGACTAGGTTAACTCTAACCGTAGTCATTAATCTGTTCTACCAAGATCTTGGATGTGGACATATTTTCGAAGAAGAACTGAGGATCATCAACCAATGATCTGATGATACCGATCGTTTGAAAATGAAAAAATGGTTTATATAGGAAGTGCGTTTTGAAGATGATAAAATAAAGCATCTTGATGTCAGTGTCAATAAAAATCCTCATGGTCATACCGTGGCTCACAGTCCTCACACTCATGCACACGCACGCATGCACACTTACTCACTCACACACGCACGCACGCGTATGCGCGCACACACATCGGCTGATATACGTAGGTTTTGATTTACAATTTCTAGACAAGTAACCTATATGCGTTATTTTTTTAACTAAATATATATTTTAGCTCTGTCTAAATAGACCGATTCAATTACCCCTGGCGCCACCATGCGGCTGAATTTCACATTACGGTCTCGGGTTATAAATCTAAGAATCACTGTGTTACATGGCGATTTGTGCGCGTAGTGGCCGATATAGGTCTTACTGAAAAGCTGTATTTAGGCTATTTACCATCTATATTAAGATGTTATTTATAGTCCATTAAGGCTATGCGATCTCCAGATCATAATTTTGTATTTAATAGGAATGGGATAGACATCATCCAATAGATATATGCCACTAATGGTCCGACCTGTCTAGTTCAAACTTATTTTTTGTAGAACTTTTGCCATCTGATATGACGATGTGAATGGATAAAATCGATGATCACATAGATTATAATTCAATGGGTGATTCATATTACTGTAACATTGGTATGTATGCATGATATCTTGTATTGAAAGTGAACTGTTTTATTTTCTGTAAATGTCAAGGGTGTTAATACTGTAACGTAATAAAAAAATATTAAATAATATACAGGTGATACATATACGATTGGTTCCCAGGTACAAGTAAAAGTAATATTTCCAAAACTCTGCATTAAATATTTTTAAAATCTTCATTAAAATCTATTTACATTAAGCTAAAGGTTTAATTTTAAATAATGTATTTGATCCATTGAAACCCATGTTAAAAACCCCTACAAGTTAACATGAATAACTAAAGCTTAGCTATGCCATTCATCTGGAAATATAGGTCAGCCCAATCATTGGGTTATATATCTGAATGAATATTGTGTTAAATCCTTTGAAAAGATACAATCGTTCAGTTGAAATATTAGTCTCGGTCTCCGTGTAATATGAGATAATTTGCTGAAAGATTTCCAGTATTTATCATTAGTGAAAAGTTGTCATCCCCTGTTAACAGCGGGCGCCATAGCTATTTCTAACACGAGACCGCAGATGGTAACCGATGCAACGCATTTCGCCTGGATCGGTCCATTATTTGTGTCCTTTGTCAGATTAATATTTCCTGAACCAATTCTCTTTTTCTTGTTTGTGAACAAGACTGATGGTTGAAACACTATTAAGGATGTTCCCAGTGTCAATCATCGGTAAAACCGCCATTTGACCACCTTAAATTAACAGGCAGGTGTTGTCTGTTACGATTTTCTACCCAACACCTGTAGTTCTATATCTAGGTAGATAGTGAGTGTCTGAGTTGGTCAAGTTCGTTTGGGACTTCTCCGTTCCGGGTACAGTCGGTATCTAAAATATTTAAACGATAGGATGCTATGTTAGTGTTATCCACTTCTGTCGGTGATGATGATGATGTTGATGATGATGATTGGTGCTTTACGGCCACTTTCGTACACATGGTCGGCTAAATGGGCCGAGCGACCTCCAAAGGTAATGAAGCGAAGTCAAAGATGAAACACCCTTCGATATGGCCGCACCGAGATTCGAACTCGGGTGTTAGTGATCTCTGGTCCAGCGCGCTACCAACTAGACCACTGAGGCGCCTCATCCACTTCTGTCGGAATGACAAGGTTAAAGAAATAAATTACTTGTATCCAGGTGTTTTTTCTTGTAAAACATACTTATAAAATACCCATAAAGATATCAGCACCTTAATCACCTTGTATATGCATGTACATTTAATCGTTTTATCAACATGATAGCAACTGACAAATCCTATAACGTAACTATATGTATTACATTATTAAATATATCTTCAAACAACAGTAATAGGGCGCCCCCGTGGTCTAGCGGTAGCGTGTTGGACCGCAGATCACTACCACCCGTGTTCGAATCTCGGCGTGGGCATATCTGAAGGGTGTTTCACCTTTGGCTACGCCTCATTACCTTCAATCATCATCATCAAACAACAGTAATAAATAAATATTGGCAATATCAGTAAATAGTAGAATCCTCTGACTATATTCCAGCGATAGAAGAAAAATTTGGCTCACGGACACACACACACATATATATATATATATATATATATATCATATTTAATATAAACTGGGCCACAGAACGGCGGTTTACGTTTATTATATTAGCATGAAATAAGTCCATTTCTCAGGTACTTGAGTCAGCCCCAGCTATATTATCATATTAACAATAGTTCGCCTGAACAGCACACACACTTGATGTTATTCTATCACACATGCCATCATGAGTCACCTATAGGTAGTCTTTATATCCCGTGACTAATAAGGCCACACCTTTCTATAACTTGTTAGTATCTGAGTATGTAGTTCGGTGGTGATGGTGGTGGTGTGTGGTGTGTGATGGTGTGTGTGTGTGTGTGTGTGTGTGTGTGGGGGGGCGTTATAAGATATTTGATGACCGACAACTGTTGTATATTGTCAACATCGAGGGTCGACGTGTTGCTAGGTTCGTGTTTGGTTTACGTGTCTGGACGGAGATCATTGTTCGTCTGGTGTCACGTAAATATCGTCTGTGTTCAGGCACGTTTGTCTTCTTCGGAGAAAACTAAACGGTTGTCTCCTCCCTGAAGACTACATACTTCAATATCATCACCTAGCATCACTGATCATAAGAAAATCAACATTCCTACCAGACATCATCACCCAATATTTCCCGAAGGACCTCTATAAACACTACCATCAACAGCAAATTAAGATACGACGGAAGTCAACACCTGTGCCCAATAGGCGATAGCCAGTTGGACCACAGATCACTACCACCTGAGTTCAAACCTCAGCGTGGGCATATCTGAAGGTAGTTTCATCTTTGACTTCGCTTCATATTACCTTTGGAGGTTGCTCGGCCCATTTAGTCTACGATGTGCACGAAAGAGACTCCAGGAAAACATCGCACAAACATAGATATGAGTCAGATTGAAACCCACAAACTTTAGTCGCTTAAATTTAGAACAATAGGCCTGGCTTAATATTGATTCATAGATATTCATGAGTTACCCCCGGATCGACGGGATAGGGGCAACCATGGCAACTGCTGTAACTACTATAGCCATTATTATTTATATTACATATTATTTATACAGCGCCTTAGAATCGCTCTTGCTAGTAAGGGCGTTTTATTAAATATACCTTATTATTATTATTAACTACTGTACTATCGAATAGTCTTGAAGGTGCCTCCGATTGAGAAAGAATCGAAGGCTAGATCAGCAATTAAATCAATAAATGACAGACAGATAAACAATAATTCGTGTTGTTTCTAGCTAAAAACATACTGACATAGAAAGAGAGATAGACAGATAGATAGATAGAGGGGGGTTTCATTAAGGGTGTTATTTTGTTTATCCTGTAGTTATGACTCCAAACAATAAGCTCTAGGTTGTTGCACCCTTCGCCATGACAAAGCATACAAACAAACAAACGCCTTTCTCGGCCTTTGTTGACCAGTATCTATGGGCGGAGCTTAACTAACGGGTGCCGGCCAATTAACCAATCAGCATGTAGTATTTGTAAAGTATAGGGTCAGGTCAGGCGGTAACCAGGCAAACGGTCGTATTTCAAATTGAACGGGTCGCCGGACTGCCTATATAAGAGCCGTTTGTCGATGAGGGAGCTCAGAGCCAAGTTCTTCAGTCTCACGTTGACGTCTTTATTGTTGTTGTGAGACGGTCGTTTTCTTCGCTTTAAACTTCCACTTCGTTTGTCGTTAAACTAAATCAGAAGCCGCCAATATGGTGAGTAGAGTTTATTAGATCTGACTGTCACTTCCAAATAATGCGGAAATAGCGATCGTTTAGATATAAAATTCACGTGTTATGATTGTTAGGGGGCAAAAAGGCCAAGTAATTCAGAAATGCCTGTTATGTAAACTCGTTAAAGCAGTAATTAATAAAAAAAGATATTGGCCGATTCAAGTTGGTTCGAAATGGACTAAATAAAAGGTGGCCATAGTAGTGTTGTCTAGATGAGTAGATCTATAGCGTGATGAATGACTAATCATTCCGACTTGCTCACTTAGATCTAGCACGTTTCACTCCAGGCCGTTTTCCGAAACTCGTTTAATAGTGAAATTAGTAATACTGTAGGTATTAATTTCCATTTATTATTTGAGCTTGTTTTGTATAGTGACTGAGAACCAACGAAAATTGAAGCAAAGTGCTTCAGATCGCGATCGTTTTTACATCCTAGGCGACATTTGTCACGATTTGATCAATTTTAGTATTCAAAATGGCGTCTTTGCTTGACGCCCATGTGGTGTCGCCACCAGTCTTGTCGGCCATTCGATTTGGAAACCTGTCGAGACAAGTTTTTTATATCGGGAATTAATTTTAAAATCCGATTGTGATACAGCCGATTTATTTCTGTAAAATCAACAAATGTGAAGCTAGCCAGGGTTAGAGTTATGTACTCCAGTCTCGAAAATAATGACTACGGTTAAGAAATAACACGGCTGTTATTCTTACCGTATTATATCGTATCAAGACGTATGCCTATAAGTATAATTATGGCGGCGTATTTCTACTAATCCTAGTGTTTGGCGTAGCGACAATTTTTGTTTTAAAATATCTCGACTGGTTAGTTTCTGGGTAGAATAGATTTATGACTGGTGCCAATATATTAAGTTGCAGATGTCCAGACAATTTATAGGTACCTTGCTTTTTTAACTTTCAGCGTGAGTGTATCTCCATCCATGTAGGTCAAGCTGGTGTCCAGATGGGCAACGCCTGTTGGGAGTTGTACTGTCTGGAGCACGGCATACAGCCTGATGGACAGATGCCAAGTGACAAGACAATTGGAGGTGGTGATGACTCGTTCAATACCTTCTTCAGTGAGACTGGCGCTGGCAAGCACGTCCCCAGAGCTGTCTTTGTTGATCTGGAGCCAACTGTAGTTGGTATGTTTTGTTAACACATTTCTGAATATTATTTTATTAGGCCAGCAATAATTTATTTTAGCTGTTAACCTAAAATATTCACAATAAATAACCTAAACATCACAATATATTGTTTCATCATTTCAGATGAGGTACGTACTGGCACCTATCGTCAGCTCTTCCATCCAGAACAACTTATCACTGGAAAGGAAGATGCCGCTAACAACTATGCTCGTGGTCATTACACCATCGGCAAGGAGATCATTGACCTTGTTCTGGATCGTACCCGTAAACTGGCTGATCAGTGTACTGGACTCCAGGGATTCCTCATCTTCCACAGCTTTGGAGGAGGTACCGGTTCTGGATTTACCTCACTGTTGATGGAGAGGTTGAGCGTTGATTATGGCAAGAAGTCCAAGCTGGAGTTTGCTGTCTATCCAGCTCCACAGATTTCCACTGCTGTAGTTGAGCCATATAACTCCATCCTCACAACACATACCACTCTTGAGCATTCCGATTGTGCCTTCATGGTTGACAACGAAGCTATTTACGATATCTGTCGTCGTAACCTGGACATTGAACGTCCCACATACACCAACCTGAATCGTCTGATTGGTCAGATTGTCAGCTCCATCACAGCATCTCTTCGTTTTGATGGCGCCTTGAATGTCGACCTGACAGAGTTCCAGACCAACTTGGTACCTTATCCACGTATCCACTTCCCTCTGGCTACATATGCTCCAGTGATCTCTGCTGAGAAAGCTTACCATGAGCAGCTAACAGTGGCTGAAATTACAAATGCCTGCTTTGAGCCAGCCAATCAGATGGTGAAGTGTGATCCTCGTCATGGCAAGTACATGGCCTGTTGTATGCTGTACCGTGGTGATGTTGTACCAAAAGATGTCAATGCTGCCATTGCTACGATCAAAACGAAGCGTACCATCCAGTTTGTTGATTGGTGTCCTACTGGCTTCAAGGTTGGCATCAACTATCAGCCACCAACTGTTGTGCCAGGAGGTGATTTGGCCAAGGTACAGCGTGCTGTGTGTATGTTGAGCAACACAACAGCCATTGCTGAGGCTTGGGCACGTCTGGATCACAAGTTTGATCTGATGTACGCCAAACGTGCCTTTGTCCATTGGTATGTGGGAGAGGGTATGGAGGAAGGAGAGTTCTCTGAAGCTCGTGAGGATCTTGCTGCCCTTGGAGAAGGACTACGAAGAAGTCGGAGTTGACAGTGTTGAGGGTGAAGGTGAAGAAGAGGGTGAAGAATACTAAAAACAAGCTCTAGAAGAACCACCCCTAGATGTCCATGATGCTGTGCACCCTGAGCTGCCAGTGTTAGAGGAGTGGGGGGTATTTAAGTTTTAAATTTTGATCACAATACTACACTGAGTGTAATTGATCATTTTAAATAAAACTAAGTGGAACTTGACAGCTTATAGTTATTGTGTGTTTGGGATTGTGCATATGCCTTTGATCTCCGTTGGCTTTCAGCCAGAGTTGTTCGAATTAAAGTCAATTGAAGCAGTTAAAAGAACATGATTGAGCACATTAAATAATCCAAATCATAGTTCTGGTTAGTCAGTAGTAACATCTGTAGGTTGTGCCCTTCTAAAGCCAGATGGTCTTGAAATCTGCCATCAATACGTGCTGCTATTACCCTGTTGTAACAATATGAACTGGGCTCGGCCAAACTAATTTCAGAACGAGTGTGTTTACAAACATTTGCTTGATCCAGACAGCCTTGAATGTTAACGAAATGGCTAAAGAAAACTTAACTGACATTACTGGTTCCTACACTTGTAATGTGAAATCGGACGAGTTCATGTAAATCAATAGACGACCACGTCAGTTCGTAGAAGTTATTTAGTTAAGCACAGGACCAGGGAAGATCACAAGGATGATTAAGTCGGGGCATCTGTGATTTGATCATGATCAAGATGGTTACAAGATCTGTGTGACATCTGAAAGTGGTCCCCTCACTGACAAAAGGCAAACTGTATTTAGTGATTTGCAGGTTTATAGTATGTGTGGATGCTTGGAAGTTCCTACATCTGACACCATCACATAATCACATAACAAATTATCTTTCACGGTTACATAATGAATATCTTTCAATATTTTACAGAAATCTGTGTCAGGTTTTCTGTGTGGTATAAGAATTACGACAAATAGTTTTAAAAACACAATAAGGATGTTTAGTCTTTGGCTGCTGCTATGAAAATGAATAGGAAATCCATCTCGGGGACAGTTCACCCTCAGAAAACAGCAACAAAAAATTCCACAATAATAATCACGAAATATACCTGATATCATAGATATAGGGAAATAATCCAAATTACCGGAGGGCCGCCATTACGGCTGTACCGGAAGCCAGATTCGAAGGCGGAAATGCTATAGTTTCTCTTGAGTGTTAATATCTTAGCCATTTTGAATCATCTTCCTCTTGTCAGGTCCCTTCCTGCTGAAATTGATATGGTTGTAAGTCACTCATGATGTAATTTTAACAAGACAGCGTTAATTAATTAATGAATGTGGCCATATACTGTATATGACACAGAAGGATGACTTTGTCTTTAATCTTCTACGGGGATGGGGAGATTACAGGACCATGGTAATCGAATACAATTAGTTGAGAACTCTGATTACATTACATTCACGATGTAATTAATTGCATTGTAAAGTAATCATGAATACAGACATGAATGCGATTCTTCATCGATGTTCACTCAGTTACATGCATAATACAGATATAACTACTAAATAAAACACTGGACATTTCTTAAAGTAGATTTATTCATCACAAGAAATTCAAAATGATTATAAGCAAATGAATTTGAACAATGGTTATAATTGCATGAAGCTAAATAATGATTATAAACACATGATTAAGTTGAATAATTAATTGTCATATAAACATATGATGTGAATGATATGTTGTATGTTATGATAATAAACACATGAAATTTAAAGATGCGTGGTGTAAACATAATACATCTACTATAATATATAATGGCCGAAATGGCGGTTTTTAACGTGGCTGGCAACCTCAAATGTGAGAGATGCATATGGTCTGTAAAACAGTTAAACACATGACATTGAATGCTATTAAGACATGATATTGAATGATGACGGTGTGAGCACCTGCTATTGAGTTGAATAATATGGCAAACATCACAAAGTTTACTAATCAAAAGTGAGAATTGTTCTTGATGCATATGAGTTGTTCGATGACGTACACGATCTCAAAGAGAGCAGCGATCAGAGTATAATATTTTCCCTCCAATACTGAAAAGTCTCTCAACTACCGCAGACGATGATACGATGCCGAGGTATATAATAGCTAGCTTCCCCAAGGTGGGGTGTGATTCTTGGTGAATCCTCCACCGGACTGCAAGGTGTTGACAGATAGTCTTTGGTCTCTGCTCCCACGGTGGCTGTGTTTACACACGAGATTGGTGGAGCATTGTCCATCAAACCAAACAGTCGTTTCTTCTTGCGATGAGGGTGCTTCGTTGGCCCCACAGTAGCTTCGTCCTGCATATCAGAGATATGCAAGGCACAACTCTTCAACAATGGACGTTTAGAAGAATATTCCACAGGGTCGAGGTACATCACTGGAATTTGGATCCAGGATAGAGGTGAGAATGGGTCACTGTCCTCATAAGCTGAAAGCCAACAAATCTCCACAAACCAGTTAGTGTATATCTACTAATATGCTATTAAATTTTGATCTCATAACATGGAGTTCTGCTTTCAAATCGAGTATAGTAATAATAATTACAAAACTTCTATTGCGCCAACATCATCGAAAAGAATTGAGCTCGTGGCGCACTTAATACAGGGGTTAGGAAAACTCATAGTCCGAGTACGATGCAAAGCTCATCAACAATGATCCGATGGCAAGGAAGCTTAGGAAGGATAACCGAGTCTGAAAAGTTGAGTTTCTAAATGGTGACGGAAAGAAACTATGCTATTTGATGAGTTAACATGTTCATAGAGTGAATTCCAAAAAGTAGGGACAGCAACTGAAAAAGCACGAGTCCCAGCATGAGTTTCAACCCTGGAAACAGACTTGGTATGATGCTGCCAGTAGTTGCAGTGTTCTCGGTCTGGGAGTTACCAGTTGCTTCCTCGAATGGAGATAAAATTTCCACAAGATCTGCGAGAACAGTATCCTCATGGTGAGACAACCTTTGAGTGTCCAACTGCATGGTCAAGTTTCTCCTTCGGAATGTCGATACTGAACTGATCATCTTCACTTCAGAGTTCCACCTTGTCATATTTGATCGCTGCCTGTAATCTGTTCTCATGCTCTAATTAAACCACCAAATGTCTACAGTTACATATGAACCAGTGGTAGTTGGTTGCCTTGACAACGATAACACAGCTACAGTGAATTAAGATGTAGATAAACACAAGGACATTAAAGAGCTGATATTCCATTTGTAAACATGGAAACGGAATTGGAATATTTGGGAAAGATATACTGATTTTTTACTTTGAAGATAAACAATGATAATATAATAAAAACATGATGGTCTAGGATTGACAAATTTCAAGACATCACAACTAGATTCACACCCAAATCTAATCTCCACACAGTAGATGATGATTGATATTTTACGGTCACTTTTGTACAAATGGTAGTCTAAATGGGTCGAGCGACCTCCAAGGGTTAATGAGGCGAAGTGAAAGATGAAACACCCTTCAGATATACCGACGATGAGATTCGAACTCGGTGATAGTGATCTCTGATCCAACGCGCTACCAGTTAGACCACGGAAGCGCCCCTCTCCATACAGAAACACAGTAATGTAGATGTTATGAGTTTGCCAGGGATTATAATTGTTTAAAGTAAGGATCTATGGTTCTCTATCCAGTTATAGTCGGACAGTATATACAGTGTAGATATAGGTTATAATAAAAATAATGTATCTTTAATAAAGGGCGCTTATACTCCAGTCAGACAATATAATTTCTGTAATTAGTTGTTCATCAGCTAAGTGTCCCAGTTGTGATTAATACTGTGACTAAACAATATATTCAAGTCACTCACATACTGATTCACAATTAATGAAAACTGTTGCCAAAGAAAGAAAATCTCGTGTTTATGCGTGTGTGTTTATTGCGTATATATATAGTGTGTGTGTGTGTTCATTGTATATATATATATATATATATATATATATATAATATAATATTTTGGTATCTGATCATGTAATATGAGTTCTTTGAATAAAAAATTGAGCTGTTGTGGATGCGAGCATTTACAATCAAAACCAGGAAATCAATTTGTTGGCACATTTCTCGTTAAATTTAAGCGGTTGTGTCGTTAATTAGTATGACCGATCAAGCTGACATGTCCCAACAAGGATTACAACAGTTTGTTTACAAATGGCGGACGAAGGCAAATCTGATATCATCGATGTTTCTGAAGCAGGAAAATTGAGAAGTGAACTTCTCAAAGACGAGACGGTGCCGGGAATACATCAGTTTGTGGCCGAACAGTATGAAAAACAAGTTAGTTTTTATTTGTCGGATTGTGTCATGGCTGTAAATTGATTTATATGATTATCATGCTGGATATGCCATCATTTGATATGGCATCATCAATCATAATCAATCATAGACATACATGTCACGTGACATAGATCTAGTCATATAGACGCACATAGATATTTAGCTCGTCAGACTCCATCGTCTGTGGACTTTAATTTATAACGAACGCTTCCTCATTTCAAAACTCGTAATTGGACTAATTTAATTCCAGATTTGGTGTTCAATAACTCGAACACGTATAGATCTATTATTCAATTATCAATGAATATGAATTATTCCTATGCCTGTAAAGTTGCCCCAATGTCATTTCACTTTATAAAATCACTTGATGATAATTATAGTTAGATCTACATTCCTGAACCTTTAGCTTTACTGAATTAATTTAGGTCTTTGAAAAATTGATTGTTGGTGATTGATTGATTTAATTTTTTTTATTCCAACCATTATTGTAGATATCACAGTACAAATAAATGTCCCAGTGCAGGTCTAGAAATTAACATTAGAAAATGGCAGCTAGGTCTTTGCTTCCAGTTTTTTTGTCAGGCAGCAAATACAGTTTCATTGAAGCAAATTTCATTGAGGTATTTAATAGACTGATCCCGCTACGCATACGTGCATTTGGACCCTGGGCGAGTTGTTAGGTTATAAATAATTTGCCAGCTGGCCAGTAAATGGGACTGTTTGAAACAAGATGAATTTAAGTACTCTGACTGAGCCAAAGGCAAGATCAATCTAGAACAAACTCACCTATTTGGATATTTGAATGTAAACAACATGTTTTGATATACAGATACATATAAAGAGTGCCCTAAAATATGATCTCATTGAAGGTTTTGTTAAAACAACAAATCGGATCCTGCCATCTTTTTAGTCAATGGTGCAACAGGCACACTATTTTTCGTGAATTAAACCATGAATCCAGCTTTTATTTATTCAGGACACAAATAATGTAAACTATAGAGATGTAGCTATTTTATATATCTTTCACACTTGTCAGACAATTAGTGTATTTTATTCAGAAATTTGTGTTGCTTAAAATATAAACAATCCTGCTGAAGAAACAGCCCTGTCAGCATGGTGGCTGTGTAAAAACTATGAATATTCAGTATCACGTGATCACTGCATGCTGCTGCACACACCAAGTCACTGAGCGAAATGAGACGGGAGCACAGCTTAACAAGCTCCACCTTTATACAGGTATATGTAAATGAGCTGGCTGATACATTGCATGTGTTTAATATTGAATGTAAACATGGTGGAAATATAAAAGTTTTCTTACCTTTGTGAGACAACAAAGCAAACACAGTTATGTCTAGGAAATATCCAAGATCGAATGGAACAAAATGTCCATTTGCTTTTGTTGTTGAAAAAAGTGCGATGGTTATTTCCCTTGTAATCCGAGATTCCCCATAAGCATTAATAGTTTTCTAACCTAACATCGAGCTTCGGTCAATTTCCGCTTGGTGTCGCTGTCGTAGGAGGATCGGTCTATTGTAATACTTCAGCTATCCAGTCAAGATGTGATTGTTATTTTGCAATCTTTATGTATATTATGATGAAAAGAAATACTACTAAAATGTTATAATCATTGTATTAATTGTTTGAAAGGTGTGTGTATATGGCACGTAGGAATAAAAATACGTTTCACGAGTTTCATCATCATACATAATATCATGTGTAAACTAATAGATACACAGTGGAGCAGTGGCTTGGTAATGTCCAGGAACATCGAGACAGTTCCACAAATATAATGACACACAGGAAATGTAGACACAATTTTATTCGAAGTCAGTGTATGGTTTCTGTGCTATTAAAACTGTAATAAGCTGTCCTGAATAAGTTTTCCATTTTTCTGTGCGTGGCCTGTCCCACGTTTATCAAACGTTTCATGATATATTCGTTTTCAGTATTTTATCATTTCAATTTGTGTCTGTGTTGCGGCGTTATTCTCCCGTCAGTGTCCGTGCTTCAGCGCAGCAGCTTTTCTTACATTGCTTGTTCCTTCTCCAAAAGGGACCGGTAGATTCTACTCCATTTTTCTAACAAACTTCTCACCATATTTTCACAACCTTTTGAATCTTTTGAATGAAATCGAAGCCAAACAGCTCCAACTTCGGGATCTTTAATCCATTTTTCTACTGTCTTCAATCAGATTGGTTTCTTGAGATTCAGGCTGTACATATCCATACGGATTCATCGACTGTCTTGTTGCATCTTCGTACATCTACTGAACCTGGAGCATCAAGATGATCCTCAGATATATTGTTACTGCCATCAACTCTATGGACAGATGAATGCACCGAGTTGCAAGCAATCACGTTTGCACTGATTGATGTTTCTTACAATCACCTTATTATCACCCATAATTTTATTAATTTGCCATTACTCTTCTGCTTTTTCATGAAACTTCGTCGTATTTCCGGTTGTCGCTTCACCACCTTTTTTATTACGAGATCCATCCATGCTGTTGTCAACTGCTACTCGGCTGCGCAAGCGCCCAACAGAATGGTGACTGGTGAAAAGACAGTGCTATCCGTGCGGGTCGTTTGATTGGATAATAATGCAAATGTGTCACAGCTATGGACCAATGAAAGATATCAGGCTGATAAACCAGGCAGCAAATATTTGCTGCCACACCAAATTGTAGATGGCATTTTGCAGGAACTAGGGTGCAACTGCAGCCTTTGCTGCTATTAATTTTGAGCCCTGCAATGATAAACAAAATGTTGACACTAAAAGTAAATGCTAGGAGTAGCATAAAACTTATTTCTATAGTGAACACAGACATCTAAGACAGATAGACACCTAAAACAGAAAGACACCTAAAGTAGAAAGACACCTAAGACAGATAGACACCTAAAGTAGAAAGACACCTAAGACAGATCATCACTCACTTATTTAGAGACTTATCAGGCAGAACATAAACATCTGTCAAACAATCAGTCCACTTTTAAAAAGTAATAACAAAAATTGTACTCATGCAGCCATCATAGCATAGTTAGTTACAGCATAGGACTCGTAACTGAATGGTCACGTCTTCGAGGCTCTGTGGCAGCATGCATTGTATTCTCCCTTAGGAGTTGAGATATGTGCTGGGTGGAAACAGGTCTGAATCAGGATAATAATATTGTAAAGCACCTTAGAGCAGCTTCTAGCTGAATAGGGTGCTATATAAATGACACATATAATTATAACAGTGTGAAGCAATTAAGACTTTGGTACAAAAAGTTTACTAATTCTTTCTAAGAACTATTTCTGTTGTCTAGAAACTTTTATGTTTATGAAAGACCACAGGGAGATAAGTTTTTTTATTTCATAGACTACTCACGCTGAATGTATTGGAATGAATTTTTATGGTTGCGTAAATGTTGTCACATGAAAGAAGAAAACTGGGTTAAATAGTTTCACAATTTAATTACATCATTGTTGGATAATTAATTAAAACAATTTTTACATTTCAGAGAGAAGAACTAGGAGATGTTAATATTGAAGAAGAAAGAATAAACAATTTCTTCACTAGAGCAGTGAACGAGAGCAGAAGGTATTAGAGATGCATTTTGACTAATTATAGTTTTAATTGGCTCTGTCACAAAATGTTGCCCAATTAATACACAAAATATGTGAGATGAGGATTAATTATCTATTCTCATTCCACCTACTTGATCACATTGTCCCCGAAGTAATCAAGATGTGTTAGTAACAAAGATGGTGACTTGAAACTAATTCACAGAATTTTGCTTTGATGTAATTAGTTATTCATTCTAAGCTTATCGCTTGATAACATTGATCTTCTGTAACTATTTAACTCTATTTAATAATTGAAAATTATCACAACTACTAAAAGATATTTAATACCTTAAAACAACTGAAAATATATATTAGTGATTTCTTGATCCGGAAGAAATCCAAAATAAAAAACAAAGCTTCTTATAGTTCTCAGCTTGAGAAAGGCTAACTACAACTTAGTTGCATAGTAGCGCCATCTGGTGAACTTATTTTGGCAAGGCTTTTAGATAGCATATCCATTTCAAGATTTTATTAATAACTTATAAATCTATTAATGATATGGTGCCAGAACATCTGTGTGAACTAGTATCCATTAGAAAGTCATCCCGAAAACTCAGGTCATCCAGTCAGATACTTTTGCGTCTCGGCTCAAGTCATATGGTCATTGTGTGTTTAGTGTTGCAGCTCCCAATTTGTGGAATAGGTTGCTGGCGGATATTAGAAATGTGTCATCTCTTGAAAAAACACCTCTTCAAGGTTGCTTTCACAGATAAATAATGATTATCTTTTAAATCATTACAGGGTTTTTTAGACGTATTATTTGGGGTATTATTATATTACATATTGTTTGTACAGCGCCTTTGAATGGCTCCTGCTAGTAAGGGCACTTTATTAAGTATACATTATTATTATCAAGGCTGCTCATTAGAAACAGTTACATGTTGCAAGAGACATCATTGCATCAAATGTTTATTTTCCATAGGATGAGCCGTGAGGTGGAAAAATCTCACCAACAGCAACAGAAGCTCTACGCGGAACTTGGCAAAGAAATGTTCGTGGAATGGCGTGATGAACATGCTGCCCAAGTATTACCTGGACACCAAGTACAGACAGTATCGAGATCCATGGAAAACATGGATATGGAATAGTGTAATTGACTAATAGTAGGTCAAATCTGGAGAAGAGTGTAATCCGTGTATTAGAATGTTGTAGATATAATACGGTATAGACATAAAGCTAGCTAATAGATGATCAGCCTTTAGTTTAATAATAAAAATGTCTATGTTTATGGAAACGTTTCCACTTGATGGACCTCTGTTTATGCGATGTTCTGCGATATCTAAAGTGATCAATCCGATACTGTTTGAAAGGAGTGTAGATAAATATTGCCATTTTTATAGCACTGAATGGTAAAGTTTCAAACTAATTAAAAATTAATTTTATTTTTATGCATCACACACATACGCTGGACATTTTATAAGTTAATGGAATATATTTATTTATTTGAAATTTGAGTTATATTATATTTACAGTTAAAACTAACTATATATATATATATATATATATATATATATAGAGAGAGAGAGAGAGAGGAGTTTGTGTGTGTAAACTAGATACTTTGAAAATGCTTTATAAATATTAAATGTATATAATACATGGCTAATTTACAAGGTTGTCATGTCATATATTTATTATTATAGAGATTTTGTAAGATATGTAGATGTTTTGTCGTTTACAATGCAGCAATAAATGGCGAAATAAAGAACTGACAATTATTACCATTCATTATAGCATATACATGTACTGAGCAATTCTGCATTTTACAAAAATACACCCATAACTTGTAGATTACAAAATGATTTCTGGTATTTACATGTAAAAAGGTGCATGTTTTTTATTTTGTGAATATTAAGATTATCAAAATTATTATCTGTAATCATGTCTTTTTCAGTTTTTGTTAAAAAAAACCACCAAAAAACTTGAAAATAAAATACATTTAAAATAGTAATCCTAAAACCAGGACATTTTATCATGTATAGGTATGTGTTCTTATTCATTTTTTATTTGTATTCATTTGATCTCCATAGAATAGATACTAAGATAGCCTAGACTAGAATGCATGGAGAAAAACATGTTAAATTTACAAGAAATAACAATAAAAAGTGATACTCAGTATGTAAAATGTTATATGATGACAACATGGTAAAATACATGTACAGTAAAAGTTGGTTATAGCGAAATTCAAGGGGACATTTCGTCATAATAATACTTTATTCCAGTTTTCAAATTAATTACCGATGCATGAGTGATACTTGGTGAAAATAATAACCCTATTTTATTGAGACACGGAATAAATGTGATGCTGGTCTCTGATTGGATGATGAAAATCAACAATTCATTTAATCTTTTATTTCCACATTCTTCTTAACGATTTTACATGGAAAAATCTATTACAAGACACTGATTTTTTAGGGTTCTGGCATCTTTAAACGACATAAGCAATTCAGGCTCAACATTACTGTGTTTTTAGCTTTTCTTAAGCGTTTCCGGGCTTTCGCGAAATTTCCCGTGCGCTTTTCTCAAGGCATCCTTGTTCTTCAAACATGTTGACAGTATGCTACACGGAACACCATGCTTGCAACTTTGTGTCATGAGACACTAGTTTACGTTTGCTAGCCATTGCGATATTTGATTACTGGTTGAAGTTTGGGATAGAGACCCCTGGCTGTCGCCTATTGGGCACAGCCACCTGGTGTTGATTTCTGTTACTATGATGATTAGCGAAATGGCAGTTGTTTAACGGGTGGCACCTCAGTTTACTATAGATGTCTCACGCACAGCATGAAACATGGGTACGAAAGTCTCACGCTCTTACCCGCTACTCCATAATGACGGTCTGGTATGTCCTTATTGGTGTTGTAGATGTGTAGACCTCTTTCTGGAGAAGTGAGGTTATGATGTCTGGTAGGAATGTTGATTTTTTTTTAATGATCAATGCTGCTAGGTGATGGTCTGGAAGTCTGTAGTCCTCCGAGCGGAGATGACCGTTTAGTAATATTCGGTAGGCTGGGCAGTTGAGCAGATACTCTACCGGGTCGTTGACAGTGCCGGCATAGTGTTAGGGGTGACGGGCCGGTGAAGTTCTTTGTGTAAATCGAGAAACGTAGTCTTCTGAGTCGGGTGTCGGCCAATCTGTTGTTGAGGAAATTATGTCCAACTACAGCGGTCCTCTGGTACCAATCCTTGGATGCTGATGAATCGGTTCAAGTAGATTAGAGATGAATCTGCCAACAAGATGGTTGAATGTGCCTGGGGTATGTTCGGCATATTCGATGACGTCTAAGCTGGTGGCTTCATTTGCTAGTTTGTCGGTTCGGTCGTTGCCCTCAAGGTTAATGTTGCTTGGAACCCAGTGTAGTATTACTTGGATTCCACGCTTCCCGAAAGTTGATGCCGTGTTGTAGATTTCTGTGATGATTTCGGGATAGGTATGGAAATTGGCTGTGGTGATGATGGTTATTGCCCCCATAGAGTCCGTGTGGATGATGACTCTTCCGTGGATAGTCTGTCTCGATGTCCACATTAGTGTTGCTTTGGCTGCGTGCAGCTCGGCTAAGGTGATTGAGGTGTGGTTTGGGATTCTGCCTCTTATTTCTTCGTCTTTTTGTTTGATGAAACAGGCCCAGGCTGTGGTTCTGTTAGCTTCGGAACTGGCGTCGGTGTAGTTGTTTATGGTTGGTGTTAGGATTTCATTCAAGTAGGCAATTCTGTTAGTTGCTTCTATTGCTGCGCCTTCTGGGTCAACTTTCTTCTGGGTGGGGTTATGTATGGTTACTTGAATGGGTTGTTCTAACCATGGATCAGGTTCGTTGGACCTTGGGGGTGTGATTGGAGGTGTCCAGATTTCTTTCTGAGGCTAAGCTGCCTTGATTGTGTTGTTAATGACTCTAGGATCTATTTATGTTTCTTCTTGAATTCTGTGCATAATGTCGGATGGGCGGGATTCCTGATTCTCTGTCTATCAAAATGGAGCTTGTATCGTTGGGAAGCCCCAAAATATAGCGTAGTGGGACTCTTTGTATTCTTTCTAAGGTCTGTAAGGCTGAGTTGCAGGCCAGTAGAAGGACGGGAGCAGCGTATAGTAGAACAGACTGTATCAAGGACTTATACAGAATTATGAGCATCTTGGTGTTGAGGCCAATCTTCAGATTTGTGATGGGCTTGATCATGTTGAATCTGAAGTGGCTTTACGCTTTGTATCTGCTACGTGTCGAATGAAGCTGAGTCTTCTATCTATGGTGATCCCAAGGTATTTATAGTCGTGGACCATTTCTATGTGTTTTAGGCCGAGTTTAAAGTTAGATCCGTCTAGTTGTGTTGAAAGCCATGGTCTTGATCTTAGCTGGAGAGAAGTATATGTCTAAGCTGTTGGCTGCTTTGTATACTGCGTTTATATAGGGGTTTCTGGAGTTTAACTTCTGGGCTATTTCCGTGTGAAATCAGAACGAGGTCGTCGGCATTAGCTAGGATGTCTACTGATGAGGGTAGAGTGACTGCTAGGAGTTGGGTGACGAGACCATTGAAGATGGTGGGGGATATTGTTGAACCCTGAGGCCATCCAGTTGTGAGATCATGGAGATCGGAGATGGTTCTTTGAATCTTTACCTTTATCTTTCTGTTTGTCCTCCCTCTATCCATGTGATGATCCTCCCAGATATGCCTAGGAAGATAAGGGACTCCAGCATGGAACGATGATCAACGCGCTCGAATGCCTTGACTAGATCCATTAAGGCGACAAACACTGGTTTGTTTCTTCTGGGGGCATTTCCTGGCTGTGATATTGGTTGCTATATAAACGATAGCGTCTAGTGTTGATCTGCCTTTGACGAATTCGAAGATGTTTTTAGTCTCGGGTGTTTTCTACTAGGAGGTTAGGATCATTCTCTCCATGATCTTTGAGAGGGTGGACAATAGAGAGATGGGACGATGGCCTTTCCCCCCTGGTTTAGCGATCGGGATGACTATTGCCGTTTTCCATTGTTCTGGTAGTTTCCCTTCAGTTCAGGATTGGTTGGATAAGTTGAGGATTCTTTTCTTAAAGGAACGTGGGCCTTTGGCGTAGAACGTGTAAATAAAGCCGCCCTCTCCAGGAGCTGTCTTTTTGTGTCTTATCAGTACAGCCTGTTTGTGTCTGGGTTTTTCTGTTTTGCTGCTGCTAAATTCGATTGTCTTAGTGGTATTTGTTGTTTGAGGGCTGCGATGATGTTCTTGGGTAGAGTAGTCTGGTCTGCTCTGGTTGTTAAATGGTCAGCGAGTCTGTTAGCTTCAGGTTTGGGGTTTACAATTTTGAATGTTGATGTAGACCCTTTTATCTTTATAATCTCTCGCCAGATTTGTGTTGTTTTCATTTCAACTAGTTTTTGCGCTATATGTCCCACTGTTGTTTCTTGAGGTAGAAGAGCTACCTTTTGGTTGCTTGTTGGCAGAGACCAAGGTTTTCTCTGTTTCGTTCGGATGGGTTGGGCTTGAAGATTTTGATGAACTGGGTTACTTGTTTCGTCCATGTTTTGGCTTCTAGAGGGAGGAAGGAACGAGTAGACTGGGTGGTCTTGTTTTTTTATATGAGGGATGGGTTGGTAGACTGGTCTAGATCTGGACAGTTTCTTAACTTCTTCGCAGAGATCCCAATTTGCTCTCTCTGTGATTTATCTTTGTGATATATGGATCCCCGGTGCCTTCTGGAAAGGACTGGTTATATCGATGTTGTTAACTATGTGGTCTGACGTGAGTCTTTCATTTTGGTATCAGTGTGTAGCTGTGAAGAGCTGTGGGGACACAATGACTAGATCCAGTGTAGAGCCGTAAACTGTGGCTGGATCTTTTGGATCGTTTATCACGATCCTCGGATATGTTTAATTGGTCTAATAGATGTAGGCCTGGTATGGTGTTAGACGATCCCCAGGCATCAGAATTGGCATTGAGGTCTCGTGCAAGAAGAAAGTTCTAGGAACCTGTTGTTGCTCGGTCTAATTCAAACAGGTGGTGTGGAGAAACGTATATATTGATCATATAAAGTGTTGTGTTCTTGAATCCTTGTACTCTTATGGTCAGTGTTTCCCAGTCTTTATTTGCTGTGTATTTGGGGATGGGGACATATGGTACGTCAGCTCTGATTGCTGTGATGAGTCATCTGTCTTCCGTGGGAGAGTTGATTAATCTTGGCTTATGGTACACGATGTATCCAGGGAATTTTGGCGTGGGAGCTTTCTTGGTGAGTGTCTCCTGGAGCATGATGATTTCTGGGTGACTGTCTTGAAAGGTGGTTCACAGGAGATTCCTGATTGCTTGGAAGCCTCTAATATTCCAGGAGATGATTGTGATGTTTCCTAGACTGGTGAGTGAGTTGGGGGTTTCGACGGGATCTGGGTTGAGTTCTCGGTTGTAACTCCTTTGGGTTGTCAAGGGGATTTATGTGCTTTCTGCTGTTTCGGTTGACTTTTGCGTGGCATTCCGGATGAGGTTATGGCACTGTCTAGGACCCAGTGGAGCATTTGATCTTGGGGGATAGACTTTTCTGCAGCTATTATGTCTTCCTGTGCCTTTTTGTATAATTACGAAGTGTTTCGACGAGTTCATTGATCGTGTCCACTGTTTTCATCAGGTAGGGTTCATATGGGCCGGAAGAGCAATGACCGATGTTGTGACAGATTTCTCTGAGGTTACTGGTTGAACGTTCTTTGGTTCCCGAATTACAATCCTGTTGTCAGATTGGGGAAGTGGGGGGGGGGGGGCTGATTGTAGGAGGCATGGTGGTTCCCGTATCTGTTGTGTCGCCTTCCATGGTTCCTGTGTCTGTTGTGTTACCACCTTCTATGGTGCTGGGGTTGACTTGTTTATCTGTCCATCTGGGTTGTTTGATTTAAATCATTTGATTTAAATCGTTTGATTTAAATCATTTGATTTAAATCATTTGATTTAAATCATGCAAATCATGCATTTTGATTTTTAGTATGTTTCAGTTCATTTTATGATTATTGTAGTTATTGTTATTCTAACAAGTCATACTAATCAGTGATAATTCCCCCAAATCTGTTGTTGAGATGATCTTGGGAGATCAACACAATAAAAGGTGCCAAGTGAAGCCACTCTGCTTCCATGTGGTAAATTGGATGAATTCGGGGATGATCTGACACGTGAAGTCACATCTTTTCTATATATTTAGGAGATTATTGAGTTAATGTTAGGCACTTGTTGTTTAGCCAGGATGGGTATATAAGGTGAGCATTCACACAGGTTCACTATTGATAGTTATCTCATGCTGAATGCAATACCTTTCTTGATGCTGTAAACTGTGTGACAATTTTGAGACTACTTTATTGTGTAATTTACAGCCGTAGCTTTGGGACAAAGTTCAAAGTGACACATGCAAAATCAGTGATGCTGCCGAAGTTTGGAAAGAACTGTCACATGACATAGAGGCAACACAATCACTTAACGTCGCAAGGAAAGTGCAGCATCGCGACAAGCACTAACCCTAGTAACTGATACACACTACCTCCCTAATACCATTGATCCCCGTTACATGGGGAAAAGCCTGTCTAGTGCTGAAATTGATGCTGCTTTAGAATTCTGCAGTCAGAATTACGCATCGTGCCTTTCATCGATAATAAATTTCCGTAGTCAACAGAAAATCGCTTAAAATTAAATTATGATAAAACGATTATTATATATTTCGTTTCAACACATTTGGTTACATTTCCAAACATCAGCTTTTGATATTAATAAATTGGTCTTTACCTGTAAAGAGGCAGTAAAAAGTCTAAGGGTTGTTTTTGACTAATGCATTAATATGAATTGAACATATCATATCAGATTTAAACATAAATCGCCTTAAGCCTTAGGCCGAAATGACAGTTATTTTACGTGGCTGTCTACCTGAAATAAAGGAGACGCATATATGACCTGTAATTTACTGCCTCACCACGAGGACTAATTCTAAACAAATTTAGAATTTACAACATATGGCATATTAGGCAGAGAAAACCTTATCAGTTGCCTGGCTGTATGAAAAAGTCCTCCTATTATAGTAGTGCAGCTGGGATTCGAACTTCCGACCTCCCACACAGCATGACAATGAGTAAAAATGTCCCACTTTCTAACCCACGAGGCCATAAAGGCAGATTATTAGCTTACCCGTCATTTGAAACAAAACTGTCCCTGAAGTTACACAGAAAGTCCCGCACAGTTTAATCATTTGAGTCACCAGTGCTGAGTCTGTATTATTCTTTTCCTCCGTGAGTATGGTATAAGTATTGTCTAGTCTAATGGTTTGCTTGACATGACCTCTTTTTTTCTATTTTGATTTATATATGCGGAAAATGTGGCCTGTTGAAATCTGTTGGTGAGGAATGCGACACAACGTTCCCCTTTCCACTAATTGACAGCTCCCTATTTCATCGCCATGAAATTCACCCAGTTATCAAATATATTTGTCAGAGTGGCTTGCTAGAACCCAGCGTCTGAGTTCCGCTGTCTTCATGTGATTCAACTATGTAAATATTAAAAATTGTTAAACAATTCGGATATGTTCAATGCATGTATTGCACAATTCATACACTATTATTATTATTATTTATTAAGCTACCAGTAAGTGATGACTGGATAAATGAGCATAATACAACTGAGACAATTTTTATTCTGTTTACCTTAATTTATTGATAGTCCCACCTTCGAGCATTCAAATATATGAGGCACTGTACTTTACTTCAGTCTTCCCAATAGTAGTCGAACACCTGAAATCTTTAATTAATTATTAACAGACACCAAATTATTATTCCATTTGATTTGAACGTCCAGATTCCAAAAAAGAATCCACTTCCACCTTCCTCTGTCAACGTTCATCAATAAGAACTATCCCATCAATTCATCAACATTTAGTTAATAATAATTATCAATACCTTTAATACCTGAATACATTTACACCAAATGTGCCATACAGGATCAACTAAATTAATGTAAATATTGCCTAAACTGAGCTCAGAACCGAACACAAATCGACCATAAATTGCTTTTTGTTCGTAGTCGTCTTCAGAAATAATTAGTTTTGCAAACCACACTATGTATTAATTGTATCGTTGGTCTCCATTTCTCAAGTCATTTAACTGCTTACGGCCATACCTATTTAACTGGCACAGGGTCAGACAGTACCTGGGTACCTGAGTACCGAATAAAAGGCTATATAACCTATACTGTATACAATCCTTGGTGGTGAGCTCCGGTGGCCTAGCGGTTAAGCAGTCGGCACTTGGTGCCAACGGTCGCAGGTTCGAACCCCGTAAGAGGTCGAAACTTTTCCAGGGATTAATTTCTCGGCTCACTACATCGTGGGTGGCTGACCACGTTAAATGGCGCTGCTGTCTCCACTGAATTATTTAAAATAAAGGGGGACGTTAAAAACCCCATGAGGACGTAAAACACTCTGGCAGTGACCACCCTCATGGTATTTCGGCTCCATCTTTCCGTACTGCTCCCCTGTGAGTGGTGGGGGGGGGAGGTTTCTCAACCACTCCAACATAGAGGCTGTGCTGATTAAGCGACAGCCTGTGGATTCTCCCCGAACAACAAAACCAAATCCTTGGTATCTGTATACCGCATAAGAGAGGATCTAGCGCTACAAAGTACACCTTGTGTGACGTAACAAGGCCGCCATTTTTGCCCACAACAGCCTGTTCAGAAAACTAAATACAGTCTAGCTACAGCTTCCCCGGCACCTCGGCTATTGTATGTAGTACAGCGAAAGCTGGATAAAAACCCTCCCCCCTCCCACACAGCCATTGGCATATTTAAAAATACATTGCCAAATATATAATTCTTAATTAAGTTAAGATAAGTTGGCTTCAAGGGAAATAGTTAAAGAGATCCTATTTTATTCCATTAAATCGAAAATAAGCAGAAATAACCGAAGCCTTCCTTAATATTACATCTTTCAGACCTATTCTTATAGTTTTTCAGGAAAATTCCTTCCTCCACCAAATCAAATGTCGCAGTCAAATCGCGCACAGGAAAATAATGTACTCGGTTTTATTATAAAAGTTCGCCTTCATCTAAAAACAGCCTTACTGTAGGTTACTGGATCCGATGGTACCATGTAGCTCATTGTTTATTATATATCCTAGACTAATTCACTCACCTTTCGTCTGATACATACTGAGACTCCAACAGTTTCTTGCGGCGTACGATCAACTAGAGAAATACTGACTGTCGCAGTAACGCCTGAAGTGAAATGAACTGAGATAGGTAGCTGCTGACTTATACTGATAGCAATATTATGCCGTGTTGACGCATTTATAATCAACGTGACCTGGTTTCTTGAAGGTGATATATTTATTGGAAACGACATTATCAACAAACAAACAAAAACGAGCATTAGGCATTCCCAAAAATTAATACCGGATTTGACTTGTACATGCCTACATGGTTGCCTACGCATTCTCTTATCTGCAAAATTGTTGTTGTTGTATTTGAAAAATCTTACGGTTTTCTAATTGTTTGACCGCTATTTGTTTGCTTATGAAACATTGTGGTAAATGTATACCGATTTACCGGAGTACAAGATACGCATTTTACTCGCAACAAAGTCGCAAGTTTCATAAATTATCTAACTTTTCCTTCGCTAGCTTCACGTTGTTCAATTGTGCGCTATACTATACGACACCGAACGAAACTTCCGGTGAAAGTTATGCCAATATTTAAATGTTTTAAACATGAACTAGCAAGACGTATTAATATATATATATATATATATATATATATAGAGAGAGAGAGAGAGAGGGAGAGGATTGTAGTTATTGAAATTTGAAAACGGAAGATTATTTTTTGTTTTGTAAACAGACATTTATTTTGACGTCTGAAATCTATTGATGGTAGTTTAAGGGCTTGTAATCTTTCCTCGTATGGTAGATGTTTCAGGCGTGGGATTAAATAAGTAGCGGGCCTCTGTGTCTTCTCAATTTGTAAATTATCGATCCGATATGCTCTTATCCAGTCCTATGTGTCTCCGACTATGCCATATGCCTTCAGTTTGTTCAACAATCGTTGGTGCGGTACAGTGTCAAACGCTTTGCTGAAATCGAGATAGATGGCATCAACTGGGTCACCGGCATCCAACATCTCTGTCCACAGTTCTATGACAACTAATAGCTGGGTCATGCAAGATCTTCCTGGAACAAATCCATGTTGGGTATCACAGAATAGCTTGTTTTTCGTCATATGATCCACCAGATGGTCACAACTAAGTGATTCCATTAGCTTGCCTACTACTGATGTTAGACTGACCGTTCTATAGTTGCCTACTCCTGTTCTGCTGCCCTTCTTGTGTATTGGCGTTATCTTGCCGATCTTCCAGCTCTTGAGCAAGCAGCTGTTGTCTAGTGACTTCTGGAAGATGACCCATAGTGGTTGTGAGATTGAAGCAGCATGTGGTCCCTTTGTTTTGTTCACATTCAACTTCCGCTATTTTTTCTCACTGTATCAACTGTGATGTCCAGCTTGCTGAGTGGAGGACCGTCATACTTGGACTCAAGCGATGGCAGATTCTCAAGATTTTCCTGTGTGTTGGCAAAGTATTCACCGAGCAGATCTGCTTTCTCCTTATCTCCCTGGACTAATGCTCCCTCACTGTTCTTCAGGTCTCCTAGTCTGGGATTGTTCTTCAGCTTTGTATTACAGTACCGCCAGAATGCCTTTGGAAGGGGCTAGGTCTCTTTCAAATTCTACACAGCGAGCGTGTTAGTCATGACAACTCATTCTTCAGTTGTGTAGCTGTTAGTTGGTCTGCATACGAATTTGTCTGTTTGTATTACATCCACTATTGGCGTTTCTTTATGTGTAGTGTTAGAGCTGTACGATTCATCCACACCCTTTTCCGGCGATCCTTTGTCGGCACAGATTTTCGGATGAACTGATCCTTCGCCTTCTCGTAGGTGGTGTAGAAAAATAGTCATGCTTCCTGCAATAACATGTTGTCCATCAGAGACCAGTCAACCTCGTTTAAGTCACCATTCATGTTATCAGACTTACCCTTGTGGTATCTGAACTTTGGCTGGGCCTGTCCTGTGCTGGGAGTGTAGACATGCACGTTAAATAACATGCATGCATGGTCACTTATGACCAATCCTGGTAGGTATTCTATTCACTGGACCGACCATATGTTCGTCATTCGTGAATACTAAGTCTAGAGGGCTTTCGTTTTGGCCATGCCGATGTCGAGTTGGTTGTGTTGTATGCTGGTGAAGATAGGCATCTCTACAAACATCAATGAATTCCGACTTATTCGTTGCAGGTGATTAAACAGCTTAAAGTTATTCTACTCTGTGCTGGATGGGCTAAAGTTGGTATTTGAAAAAGATCTACAAATCAATTGATATCGCATCTCTAATGACATATATCTACATTTATTTCTCAATCAAAGTTGTAATATGACAACAAACCAAATTAACACACTGTATATATAGATAAAAGCCAATAATAAAGTTTTATAATCTGTGCCAGTATTTCAACGAACCAGATGTGTATGCTGAAACATCTTCCACAGGCTTACTGATCAGCAACAGAATAATTCTACTTAAGTAATTAATATTGGATAATCAAGCATAAATAATGGCAGGTATTATATTATGTACAGTAAATTGACATTCATAGAGTTTGGTCATTTGTCTTAAAGACGGCATTAACATTTTATGGTAATAGCTAAATTTATTCCCCTTGATTAAACCGAATGAACAGGTGTGACTGAAAGGCTAAGTACACACACACACACACACACACACACACACAATCATATTGCACATGAACATTCAATATCTGTGCTCACAGTTCATGAAGAAAACACTCCCTATAGTCATATTTTCATGAATTATGAAAATATCATTCATCAAGCTGTACAATCACCAATATATATATAAGACTTGGGATATCTAGTCATTCCTTTGACCTAAATCCATGTTTTATGAATGCCTAGGGTATAAAACAATGAGTAATATATTGCACAGTAATGTTAAAATATGTTAATGCTGATAAATCAACTATCTACGAGTACCTAATATTAAAATCGAGCTAAAAATTCAATTACCTAAATAATATGACCAATAAAAATGCCTCAAAATAACTGGAATTAATGAGTCAACTTACCCTGGAAAACGTGTATATAACTACTCGGCCAGGTATATAGCTTCATGAATGATGAGTGAATGTTTAGTGACACCGTTTATATTATGGCAAGTTATAGAAACAGATCAATATTTTGGGCTGAATGCTCAATTTTCACGTAGTCACTGAATATAAGTGACAAAAAAAAGTACCATCATCCTCTACCATATAATAAGTATTTAGTAATTTTTTCCATATACCAGTACTTAGCTGTTGTGTTATAACAAGGATTCACCAAATGTAAGTAACAATTCTATCTACTTAGCTTAATTTAAGTTGTAATACATGACTTTATTTATTAATTTCGTAACAGAGCAAGCTAGTGGTAAGTTGATAGTGATATACAACACAGATCTCCAGTTCTCGGGTCAAACCCTAGTGTTACTTCTAACTGGAGGATGTTTCATTCATCTCATTATATCGGATAGTAATCCCTTGGCCATATGTTCTAGGTGTGACCAATTCTCAGGCAAAACATAACACTCACTCACTTACTTACTAATAAGTAATACAATTTAAAATTAAAAATAAATTCACTTAATCTTTATATATCAACTGTAACAATATTCACTGATTACCATTAGGGATTTGAGTTCATTTTATAGTCATACACCCCACTACTTAACTAGTCAACAGATAAATAACATTCCCATATACCCAGACTGCTTTATACACGAATAAGTGTTTGGTATTCTACGACAATTCTAAAAGGCTATCGTTCTACTCTGATTAACTAACAGTTAATTAAAAATGCTGATGGTACTGATGTGCAAGAATTGCTTTCTTTAAAGCAGATAATTAGATTAATAATACACACGTTGATAGCAGCAATGGATGAGTGGGCATTATCATAATATTAGTTTCCTAGTTAATAATAAATAGAACAACTAAGATGAAAGAATAACAATACATATCCATGTTAGTAGTTAGTGAAGCAGACTAGTTATGAGATGACATAGGTACTGATATAGATAATTGATTATGCTTGTGCCACGTAATTAACAATAACGTGACTTCTCCGCTTTGTCATAGCGTAAGTATTTAAGTTCATCTTCGACTATTGACAATGGACATCACATGATGTTAGAAATACGGGTGTGTCTGTTGTGATGATCAATTGACATCCCATATTTAATCAATTCAGAAGTAAAATCTAACAGAGTTGATGTACTGTATGTAACTATGATGTCCGGGATAGCATATTATCATTGAAGAAATCTGATCTCATGTATGTTCCTTACACGATAAAGTTTAGCAACAATAAACACGTTTCAGAATAATCTGTGAAATGTGTACATCCTACACATTTTGCCTCAAATTTAGTCTATTTTAAATAATGGGACAGAAATTAATGAAAATTATAGGAAGTTATTGTTTAGTAAAGATATTAAAGGATGATTAAAAATTGTGCTTTTTATCAAGATGGGGACATCTCATAAATTGGGTGTTTTCCATATAAAACATTCACACAAAAAGTTTAGGTTTACATCATATTATTAAAACATATTATGTACCATCAGTTTGGCAGAGATATATTCAATGGATTTTAGAAAAAAAGTAATGAAACTGGCACCTTCTTTGAGACATTTAAGGGTAATATACTGTGCCTGCTATTCTACAGCAGGTTTTCGGTTGTAGCTAATCAACGTGATTTTGGCAGTTTGTTTTTGACCAGATTTCAATATATTACATCTACGAGTTCTGTATATGGTAACATATTTTGTAAACATATAGTGAGTTTGCCCTATTTTTTTTAATGTTATGAAATAATAAAAGTGAATGAATTGGTGACCCCAGAAAGTCCTGTAGACTACAAACATGGACCAATATTAATGATGGTCTTGGTAAAGACGCCAAAATACTAAACAAACAAATACATCAAACAGAACTAACGAGTAGTTAATTATCCTAACAATAAAACTGACGATTGATTGTGGAAAAATTAAAGCATAAACACTGCTCGGAGGACGCGTCATTCGGGCATCTCCGTAGTGACTATGGAAAACAGGCAGCAAACACCAATAATCCTGTTGGACACTAATCATTTTATCAGTCAGTGTACAGTCAAGCTGGTGCCCTGTCATGTGTATAACATCACGCATAAACACAGTTTTGATCCGATCTTTAGATGTAACCCAAGAGACGTCTGACGTTTTGTACAGGATGATCGCTTACTGTTCGTCTTTATTCCGGCGACGGTCAAAACTAGTGAGCTAGCTCCTCAACACAGTCATAGTGACTAGACCTGGAATGAAACACATATTGAAAATTATACAAATACTCTAATTTCCCATCACCGTGTTATTTTATCAACTAATGTTACTATAGCTACTGGATCAACTGGGATAGTTTAAAAGACGTTTTGACATTCTCAAATATTATAAATATTGTGAAAAAATGTGGACAAATATAATAAACTACTTATTGAGTGAGGTACACCAAGCTATGAGAGTGTTCTTACTATCAAGTGAGCTAGTGATTGGTGATCAGGTCAAACACAGCACTCGTTTGCCAACTGAGGCACAGTGACGTTTGACATTGTTATTACTGCGTGCAGTACACTGAACCAAGAGAGTAATGTGAGTAAGGAATGGGGAGTGCCAACACAGTTCTTACCAAACAATGAACTCTGAACTCAACCACTTACAGAGTAATATATACAGCATACTGCTCAGTGTTTTCTAGTAGTGTACTCACTGAGTGAAATGTAAGACAACTGAACAGACATCTCATTCAGTTGATTAAATACAATGAGCTCTGATATTATCCCCTGTTAGATCGGCGTTATTACTGGGTTGAGGTACAAACATTCAACTGTTTGAGGTAAAACTGATTCAATCAGTGATGTTACTCATTGATAGAAGTGACACAAGTCATGTTATAACCGAATGAGGTACATATTTTAAGATCCTCACTTATAAATATGACTTGCAACTGTAACCATTAGAAACAAAATATGTCTACAACCACAATTCAGTTGTATGAAAAGTTATGTATTAGTCAGTCACAACACGATTAAACTTCACCGCTTAAAATAGTTACCACGTTTATTTTTACTAGCTCTTAAAATCTGTAAAATAGATTAACCCACCATGATATTTTACACGGGCTTTAATTATGTTAACAAATGCCAAATGAAAAAATGCCAAATGATCCAACAAACTATCCCAATTCACAGAACTGTTGGTGATTCTAGCTTCAAGTAAGAGTTTTGCCATTAGTACTTCAATTATAGAGTACTGTCCAAGAATTTGGTACTGACATCGTGTCATGATTGGTTCTGAAAAATGTCAAAATCATGAGTGCCCCAAAAATATGGAAACGTTTTAAAGTTCTCATTCAACTGAGCTGTTGATGTATTAGTGGCTTAAGAAATTGTATTATTTATAATATTTGTAGGATGTCCACTAAACGTACCTAGTATATAAGCAGCGATGAGTTTTTGATTGAGTGACAATGTGAGGTACGATGGTAGACTAGATGCATCACCTTCCATTGGCAACATTAATGCTACAATACACACAGCTGCTGCTGTAATAATTATCCAGCTGGGGCCTGATGACAAGGTGCTGCCACCTGGTGAGTAGGTACGCACTGAAATATACAGAAGAAAACAAATCCACTAATACCTGATGGAGGTATATGATTAACTGTTGCAGTAATTAATATGTGTGTGTGTGCGTCTGTCTACAAAATGTTCATGTATTCATTATATAGTAATAATATAAGTGCAAAATGGTAGTTACTTTAAGTGGTTGGCTTCCTCAAATGAGGGAGATGCATATGGTCTGTAATTTACAGCTTTACAATGAGGACTAATAGTAAAGAAATTTATAGTTTACAAAATATGACATACTCTGCGGAGAAAACCTCACTGGTTACTTGACTGGATGAAAAAGTCCCAGAGCTGGGATTCGCACCTCCGACCTCCAGCACAGCATGATTGTGCATAAGGAGTGCCACGCTCAAACCCATTAGACCATATTGGTGAAATTTGTAATGTATACAATGACAATGAATTACAATAACTACTCTATATTAACGGCTGCACAAAAATCAGTGACTGAATGAATCTTATTAACACCAAAAGCCGGTCAATGTATCTTCCCCTTTAAACAATACTTATGATGAACAGACACAATTAATGGGTTAATTCTAAGGCCTTAAACAAGAGGAGATTGTATAAAAAGTTAGCCCTCAGTGAAATTGATATTAAATATTTTCCGTCATTTTTTCGGGGTGCGTGTGATATGCCATAACTAGATATGTCAATTTAAAAACAAACAAATTGACAGACCGATACATTTTATTGCTATAGGCCATTGTTTTGTTTTAATACCGGTACTTTCCACCAGGGGAAATAAAATGTTTTTATTATTTTTTCAGGCTTGCCCTCCAGAACACAATGCAGAAGCAGATTAGGCTACCACAAGATCTAATCCAAAATGGTGACAGATCAGTTCGGCGTTTAAATTATTTCAGTTATTATTACAGTAAATCAGTCTTCAAGCCTGTAAATTTAAGCCAATTATAACCCCCCCTCACCGAGAAACACATAAATAGTTCAAACTTTGCAGAGACCTACTTAAAATCCCCATAGAAAATAGCTCTGTGCTAAGGTTACCGTCGATACGTGCATTGCTATTTATAATGTTATAAACTTAATTGAACTGTGTTCACGGTTATTATAATAAATCGTTTAATTTCCTTGCATCTAATTATTATCTTTTATCACCTTTAATCACCAAATGATCAAAAGGATTATAATAGAAGGTGTGAATGTAAATAAACTACCGTAAAAACTCACGAAACCTCTCAAATTATACGTGCGTCATATTTTATTGAGACAAGTTTGTTTATTAATTATAACATCAAAATTATGAATGGAAATCAAAATCAAAGGTTGTGACAAACAGCTTTTGATCCTTTTGCAGACCTTAGAAGCAAAATCCGTATATCAGGTCATCATACACGGAGGGTGTACGTAATTAGGGAAAAATGGTGCACAAGTCCAGCTGCAGATTTTCCCGGTTTCTCTGGCGTGTCATACACGAATGTAGGTTTTTATAATAATAATATACAAAATTTATATAGCGCCCTATCTAACCTGTAAGAATCTTACTCTAAGGTCCTTGACAATAAATAATTCTATGGATGTAACAGATTTACATCTTTAAAAATACATAATTCTTTCCAGCCAAATACATAATATATTCAGCTAGGAAAAGCTGAAACAAAAAGATTAGGTTTTATCTTCTTTTTGAAGGTATCAAGGGTCTTGCACTTTCTGATGGTTATTGGAAGATTATTCCATAAGGTTGCAGCAGCCTTTCTGAAACATCTATTACCATATGTCACTCCACGTGTTGTTGGCATGGCTAAGAATGATCCAGACATTTTTCTGGTCAACAACTGGTGCTGATTTTACACGAGTGTGCATCATACACAGAAGATTACAATATAGCCTCTTTTAAGTTACAGGCATCTTTTGTGTTTAATAAACACAATCATCTCAAAACGGTGATTTAATAATAAATTAGTACAGTAAACATGATGTTAATGGAGCTAATTAGCAGTTTTCACATTTACTTACTGCTCCTAGAGGCCATGCTAGTCTGTGAGTCACTGCGTCTGAGGCCAGGGGGCGTCGTGATGGCTTCAAAACTCTCCTCCGCAGCCGGTGCTTTGTCTTTTGTTGGCAGCAATATGGAGGGGACATCCTTACGTCCTACAATAAACAATAGGTTAACGCTCAGTAGGAAATTAACAGAACAAGGTGAACGTAATAAAGTTACGGTCTGGAAACTGATTGATGTGTAAGACCTACTGAAATAAACAAATGGCCTTAAAGGCTATTTGTTGTCTTTGTGAATAAGAAAACAAAAGCTTCCAAATGGGCTCTACGTCATGGATTATATAGTGGTTCTCGAACTCACAGATTTATGAACCAGGGCAATTACCACTCAGTATAAAATGAGATCCCCAGTTCATTCCCCAGGATTTGTTTTTGAATTTTATGAGTGTCTCAAAGGAAATTTGTTCATATTCTGACCTGATAATTCTGGTACAGTTGAAGGGAATTGGTGTTATAACTTAGAATTAGAAAAGGGTTTTATGATCATCCATTTCTCATCTGTTCAAATTTATATTTGGCTGGCCACATTTAGATGGAAGTAGACTTCTCTACCTAAATACCTGTCTATGAGTAATCCTTTCCTAGGTCTACTAAGTGTTATACATTAATGTACATTAATACAAAAATAAGTGATACACAAAAGTGAGCTGTGCTGAGCAAAGTTTCAAGTAGCTAATATTCATTGAGTTATTGATCTCTGCTCAATATCCAAAAAAGGCACCTACATTTTGATATTCATGTGAAACTACTGAACACCATACTGAGTTCCAGGAATTACAATCTCACAGACAGAATTATTGACAGATGGATGGACAGATGGACAGACAGATGGATGAACAGACAGACATGAGATATTAAGACCAAAGTTTATTCCCATGGCAAAGGTAATACCAGGATTGGACATGACAACTGAGAAATCTACAGTATAGTATACTAACAGGAATTACTAGGTGAGTACCGTTCTGTAGGTCTGGATCAATCAACAAATAAGTGACTGACCAATGAAGTATGTTAGATGATACAGACCTATTAGTAGCCATAATATAGACATAAGAATTAAATTATATTTCATTAACTGTCTGACACGATAGCTATTTGATGCTTACAAAATACACTTCCTGTAAACGAACAAATTATCTAATATGTCGTCTCAAAATATTTTACATACGTCGCATCAGTCACAAATTATTACATAAAGATTTACCAATAACAGCTTTTTGTCCGTGTTCCGACACCTGGATCCGGAACTTGTCTCTAATTCCTTCATTGTTGATGCCAATTTCTTTGTGTCTCACTACACTGTAACAGGATAAATAGATGATGTAATAAACAGGGTAAATATTAAGGACCCTTAATCCTTATGTATGTATACATCACTTGATTATTAGATGATAATGATGATGATTGATGTACTACAGTCACTTTTGTGCACAAGGTAGGTCAAATGGGCTGAGCGACCTTCAAAGGTAATGAAGCGAAGTCGAAACAACCTTCAGATGTGCCCACGCCGAGATTCGAACTCGGGTGGTAGTGATCTGTGGTCTGACACGCTACCGCTAGACCACGGAGGCGCCCCACTCGATTATTAGATACAACTGATTATTGAAATTTTTTTTTTTTTTTTAAAAAAAAAAAAAATTCAAACCCGTCAAACTTTTTTCTTTTACCTTTTGAAATTACATACATCTGTAAACATTGGTTTTAGGGGGTCCTTGGAAATAGTAAATAAACTACTACTATTCAAGTGTTGTCATCTGGAGAACGAAAGCTATTGTAGCATTTAACATTTTAAAAACATGCTCCATGTGTGTGAAATGGGGGGGCATGATGCACATGTGATTAAAATATCTATAGCTGTTAATACTAATGAACTTACATATCAACACAACATCGTGTTTTAATGCTGCCCTCGGAATCCACCACACTATACTTCTTTGGAGCAGTACATAAAACTATAATGATAAAATGTTATACACAATACACAGTATTGATATATATATATATATATATATATATATATATATATATATATAAATTACTAAAATAATAAAGTAATAGAAACTGATAATTAATTTACTATCTGATAAGAGAAAAATTTAATTTATCTAAATATGTAATTATGGTCTGCTTTAGATGTGTTTATTAACTCTAACATTTATGCACACACACACACACACACACACACACCAATACTAATTTCACATACTGATACCTTTAAATTTTAGTGGGAAGTCATACGGATTGTACAGTGTTAAGATCTGTTTATGTGATGTTTGATCATCTGAATAGAATGTCAGTGATGTTGGAAAAACGAACACTGGCACTTTGCCATCAATGAGCGGTGGTGATTCAGGCTGCTGCCTCCGAAACATTGAACTGGCGCTTGTATCTCTACAGTCAAACCTCGAGTATCATCAAATTTCCTCGCTCAGACCAAACATCGGGTCAGCTATAAATGACCAACTCTGTATAAAAAGATAACGAAAAAGAAGCTGGGTATAAAATGAACATATTTTGTGAACATATATTCACTTACCACATCGCTTATTCCAAATAATAAATTAATGTGAACTGTAAATATTACATACAGACATCGGGTAAATTCAATTGGAATTGCCATTCAATTCCAATTCCGGAATTGCTTATTTAAAAAAAATGGAATTGGGATTGTTGAATTTGGAATTGAAGTTTGTTACCAAAAAACTATTTTAATCCACATATTAATTTAATTTTTTCATTCAGAAATATTTCTTCCGTGACAATCCTACTTCGAATACAAATTATTCAGAGTAGGTACTCAGAGTAGATATTCGGAGTACCTACTCATGTTAAAAAGTAGTAGGTAAAAAATGAGTTCCCGGTAGGTAAAAAATGGAATTGGAATTGATAAAGTTGAAATTGATTGGGAATTGATAAATTTGATGTGGAATTGTAATTGACCAAATGGGTTTGAGTGGAATTGGAAAAATGGAATTGACCCCATGATGTCTGGTTATATACGTACTGATGGTAAATAAACACAAACATAAAAAGCACAAGTAATTGTAACTAGGCTTCTATATAAACTACACAACTAAGAGAGCAAATTATTTATAAAAAAATAGTTTA
>JAODUP010000986.1:0-135823 GCA_025642065.1 Paralvinella palmiformis | reverse complement strand
TATTACATGATGTTAATTAACAGTCTGAATAACATCTATGTAAAAAAACTGCCAACCCTGATACTGATTAATTAACTAGACATTCATTTACCATAATATCGCAATATTTCTATGTAAATATTCAAGTGAATGCTGAACCCATTAAATATAGTTCGATGTTTGTGAAAATTCACTTGAAGTAATGTTTTAATGATTGAAATTAAATAAATGTAGGGGCAGGGCAAAATAGGTATACTGTGTTTACCCTATTACTCATGTATTCCAAGTGGTATGACAACTGAAAATTGCTATCCATCATGTGCCTGCAAAATTGTATTTCTGGCCTTCTATCTAGCAGCTCTGACAGTAATGGAAGGGTTTAATATAGGACAATAGTCCTTTAACAGTTCAAGATTTTTCTTTTTTGTATGTGTCTTGTACACATTCTTTTTTTAAGTTGCTTGGTACCATTGACCAATATAGCAATTTATATACATAATGACTGTAGTCATTGGTAATAGCTGTTCAGTGAATTTCTTCAAAAGATGTGTAGGAGCAAGGTTGCAGCCTTATTTGGTGATGATTAAATATAACACTTTGTTGACTTTTTTCATTAGTCACCCATAGCCTGCAAAAAAAACAGATCGATCTTTTAATGGCTGTACTTTCTAGCCCATCCAACCACATGTTTGCGCGGTCTAAAGCGAAGAATGCGTTAAGCCATGGCTTTGACGCATGCATTTACTATATCATTGTAGTATATAATAATCTGATCAGAGTGGGCATTACACATCATATCATTGCACGTAGTACATCCTGGTATACTAGCATCGTGTACCAGTGATTGTGTCAGACTGTGGCAGAATTTTTCCGTGGCATCAGCATTAAGTGTATCAGAATTTAGTACAGTGATTCTTTTCACTCCTGTAAAAAATTAAAATAAGATATATAACATCGAACTTGTGATTCTTTGTCTGTGACTTTTATCATGTGAATTTATTTCCTAGGCAAATTTGTGATTTCTTTTCGGTGGCTTTTTTCCTATGGCTCTCTTTCCGGTCACCTAGCTTATAGTCTTGTCTTATCTTCATAACATGTAAATGATAGTTATGTTGTATTATAGCGTAGCCTTCCTGAGCTAATTAAGCCACGTCAACTATGATTGGACCATGTAACCAGGTGGGCCTACTGGACAACACACTGACGGTGCTCAGGGGAGAATTCAAACATATCTATACCGGAACTTTGAATTAATAAAGTAAGTTTTAACTTGACTTTATCTCTTGGAGTGCCTACGTCAGTTCTTGACTTGTACGTTGAGTGAGAGTCATATGATATTGACTTAACCAAGTCCGACATGATTGAAAGTGACCAAGACTAATTTTAAATCACAGGTTAGCCGAACCTAAAAGATAAACTTTAGTTAAGGTCGAGATCCTGAGGAGTTCCGGATCCGGTATCTTTTCAGCTTGTTTCACCTATTTTCCTCTCTGTTTCTATATGCCATTGTTTAAAATATTCACTCTATCACCACTCAGACCAGGCAATAAATCCGGTCCAAACTCAGTAAGAGTCATGTATCTATTAGCACGATGAACCTCTATTGGTTCTAATGAAAGACAAGAACGTCATTACATGAATTCAACACATTCATTCAGATCATCAAAACCTTGTTGTGGGTTTCCATATACCTTGTTGGTCTGCTTGTGAATCATTCCCCATTCAGTCTAGATGGCCTTCTTCTTTCCGTATGCAACTACATAATAACTCTTTCATAGTTCACTCCGACATTCACCTTTAGGATGTGACATTCGGCCAATGTGTGTGGCCAGTGGTGTTTTTACAACTGCTGATGGAGATTAGATCAACCGTGCATAGGGTATATTCAAAGCCTATTGCTCGTAATTAGGGAAACAATTTGAGTGTTAGCACATAGATCCATTTTTATAACAAACAAAAAAGAGAGATGACACTCCTTATTCACATTTATATCTAAGTAATGTTCATAGCGTTATGGATATATGATGGTACCAAATACTCATGCACCTGAACAATACTTAATTATATCCAGTGAAAAATAGCAATAATAGCGGAGAATCAAATACCTTAGTTTGGCTTTCTGACATCATGCAATCAGTGATCGTTGTCTGGGTTTGTTAATACACATGCAGTGCTGCTCATCGTCGTTGACAACAACAACAACAATAAGAGTAAGGATTTAGATGACACTTTAATTGGCAGTGATTACTGTTGCTGGTTACCTCTAAAGGGGAGATACAGATGGGAGAATTGGAGCTGTAGGAAGATTAGGCTTTAAAATGGGAGATGGGAGAAATGATCTACTCTTTATTCAGTTTTAAAATGGCAGATAATAGTGTCGTGATATACTTATATTCCACACGGCGAATAATGCTGAAGTAATGGAGTAATTTGCCATAGCATTGGGTATTCTGATGTAGCTCATATAATAGCTGGATCCAGGATAAAACCCCACTCGGACAAAACCCCATCGGACAAAACCCCATCAGAGAAAACCCACTCGGACAAAACCCCACAAACTAATACACATTTCGGACATAATCCCACTCTTAAATTAATATTTAATAAATGTTGCTTTATTAGGCCTTTGATTATGTTAATTTATTGATTAATTAATTAAATATTTTTATTATTATATACAACATTTATATAGCACACTCTATAATACTGTATAACATGTTCAAAAGTGCATTACATGTAAAATAAGAATATATATATATATATATATATATATATATATATATATATATATATTGGTTCATGGTTCATGGATGGAACGTTTGATGTCGCCCCATTACTATTCACACAACTATATGTGATCCGTGTACCAGTTGGGGAATCTGCAGTGACCTGCATATACGCCTTCCTACCCAACAACCATCAGGAGACGTATTGTTCACAGCAATTCAGGATCGGTGCACCCAGCTTGGGTTCATGGTCGACTCCGCAACTGTGACGCTTGACTTTGAGCAAGCTGTGATGAACGCCATCCAGTCAACCTTCGGGCCACATGTACACATCCACGGATGTTTCTACCATCTCACACAGTCTACATGGAGGAAAGTACAGAGTCTTGGGTTAGTACAAGGTAACCGCCAGGAGGAGGACGTGAAGCTCTTCTGTGGGATGTTGGACGGCCTCGCTTTCTTGCTAGAAGAGGACGTAGTCCAGGGAATGATTTATATACGGAAAAACATTCCAGATGGATTTGAGCCATTACTGCAATATTTTGACAACACGTATGTTTCTGGATCCTATCGTCAGATACAGCCACCACAACGTCCAGATGGGACTATTCCCCCAATTCGCATCCGTCGCAAGCCGCCCATGTTCGCACCATCTATATGGAATGTGCACACCATCACCCTTGAAGATGTTTCCAGAACAAACAACGTATGTTAGGGTTGGAACAATGGATTTTCGAAGCTGGTAGGACACAGTCACCCGGAAGGATCAGGCCCAGGTTGCAACATTGCTTTTGCGTGATGAGTGTGGTGAACCACCAGCCAAGCGTGTTCGCCGGCAGACTCGTCAGCTCCAGATTAATCTGCGAAACATCTGTGTTGACCATTGACCTAAATATAAAACTTTTAGGTCAATGGTATTGACCGTCGAGATGGCCTAAAGTCAGTGGAAGTGACATTACGGGGCATTGGACACTGGCTAAGTAAAGCGTTAGTACAGTTTACGTTAGATGCATTTGATCTGTTTCACATTATATGTATTTTATTTTATTGATTTCAAATAAATTTCTCGTCCTTCTATTATTTGTGACAATTTAAAAATAAAATAAACTATATATATATATATATATATATATATATATACCATTGTGTTTTGTCTAGTGGGATTTTGTCCGTTTACCATAATAGCTACATCATAATAATCAATTCTATGAATAGTATATTCATTATATTTGCATGTTAACTGAATATTTTCTATTTGAGAAAAATAACTTGTTCATCGGTGGAACTTTTCTCCCATTTTTTGCTCCCCTATCATGCATCATGCTTGTGCATGGGTTGACTTGGTTAAGATATGGATCGAGTTTAAGATATGGGCCGAGTTTGTTATTATATAGACCGAGTAGGTGGCGGACCGAGTTGGTTTGGGCCAAGATTTAGATACCGTTGAGGTTGATCCATTGAGGTCAATAGGTTTATCCCAAAGTATGGATTCCCAACCGCTAGGAATCACAACTACTCAGTAAAAAAGATCACACTGAAAATACGTAATAACGCTTTCTTGTGTTATCTCTCTGTTTCATAGATCATGAAAGGAAAGAAAGCCAATCCAAGAAACTGGTGGTAAATAGACAGACCATATAAGAACCTACCGGGAGTAAATAAATCGCGAAGTTTGTACTTTATCAGTTTATGGCATGTAGATCTAGAGCCAGTAGAGGGTCTAAGTTACCGCTGTAAATGAGGTATGCTTATGTGTATTTAATATTAACTAGTAGCACATGAAATGATGAACGAGGTATAGGAAAGATGAAGAGTACATAGTACATACATCATAATTATTCACAAGGCCCGACGACTCAAGAATTTCATAAATGATAAAATCATGTCACAAATCAATTTTCCTTGTTCATTCTGATTGATGATTCTCATGAGTCACGTGACTAAGCCTATTTAGATCTATGTAATATTGGCGCTGATTGCTGTTATTGGCTATTTAGTTTTTATATTTCAACTTTATAATATGGATAAAATATAAAAGCAACTCATATACTTACACATTTACTTGTATAGTAACTTAAGTTAAGTAAGTAGTCTATAGTAAAACCTGTATACATTATAGATCTACTTACTACAGGACCTCCTCTGTTTTCAAGCTATCTACTATGCTTTTGAAAAACATAATTTCCAGTTTGTTTTCTGTCCCCTTTCTTGTATATTGTGATAATATGACCTACATTCCACCTGATTAGTGTGTAGCTCTGTAATATAAGTCTGCTGTTACGTATCCGAGCATCGGAATCATGTTTGTTGATGATAAAGGTCTGAGCACTCTATGCGCCAAGATTCGGTGTTTCCAGTGCTCGGAAGCGGAACAGCAAGCCAAGCATCGGAATTGTGTTTGTTGATGATAAAGATCCGAGCATTCAGCATCTGAACCATGCATCATCAATATTATTATAAATTTGACCAATTTCATGATCATTTTTCATCTGCTCGCATCAGTGTAAGAGACAGGAGCTTAGTTGTAATTACTGTTACTAGCGTTTAATAAAGATATTGGATTAAGTATATTAATAGACGTTATAGTCAGATTAAAAAGAAAATCTGACATTTATAAGAAATGCATTATTTTATGGTACCTGCAGCCAAGAAAATAATATTTTCTACAGGTATACTATTTATTCATTTAAAAAAATTCTAAGTGGGGTTTTCCAAAGGCAGTATTTTTTCCGTGAGATTTTCATATTTTGTCAAATTCAAAGACATTCCGAGGACTGGGAAAATTAATTTGTTATTTTCCAGGTTTTCTAGGACAACTGGGAACCCCGATTATTTGTAAAGCTGCACGGCTGTTCTATCAATCGTCTTTTTCTTTGATTTTCATTTGTACCTCTTCAAAACTATCAAAAGCATCTTCTACTTTCAACCAAAATATAACAACTACATGCTCGGCCACCATATTTGAGCAGAAGTAATAGCAAACGAGGAATAATTGGCGCATTGAGTGCTCGGACCTATAATGCTGAGGTACAGGGTTCCGATGCTCAGATACGTAACCACTTCATAAATAATGTAGCTATTGGTAATGATATTGTGCTGCTGGGTTCCTTGAGAATTATTGGGTGTAGTTTATGCTAACCATACCTGGGAATTTGCTTATGACTGTTATGTTCAGTTTATTAAGTTTCTTCTGAACATCTATTGTTTGTATGTGAGTAGTTGTTAGAATCACATGTATTTGCAAGATGTTATTATTGATATAATAATAATAATACAAATGTAAATTTATCCATAAGGCTGAAAATGGGCATTGTTAATTGTAATCAGTTATCCATTATGTTGCTCCATTGAGATGTTTTTCTCCAATGTCAGTCAGTGTCACCCAGACCAAACTACATAACAGGATGGGCTTAGATAAAGCAGTCAAGCTTGTCTCTTGCCCTCGAGAACTTCGTAGTAGTGCACAGAGTCAGAATGGTGAACATTTTAGCACTTTTTTTAAAATATGCACTATTTCACATTTTGTTTGTTTCATTTAATCACGTAGTGGGGGAATCATGCCTGAAAATTAGTTTAGTCCAATCCATGTTTAACCCTGTTTCTTATATACAACCACTCTAGGACATCAATAATTGCTTGAAGACCTGCTGTCATCATTAAACTGTATTGAGACTTATCCTTTTGTGGCTCTTTCAATCTAAGCTATCTTCTTCCTCAAGATCATTCCTAAAGAAATTTGTTGCACAGCACAATTAATTTATTGGTGTTTCCTTCTGGTCCTTCAGCTTTTGTACAATCTGTTTTATTACTTGGGTCCCCTCAACATGGCCAAATTGGTCCACTGCAGCAGTGTAGAATTTCTTCTTCCATATTCCTATTAGCAACTTGCCTAATAAGCCAATGCATTTCAATTTGGCCCAGTACTGCCACAATCAGCTGACACACTAGGGTGCAAACCACCATAAATTGATCCTTGTTCAAGATATTTTGTTAACAATCCAATCATAATGCCAAATGAACACACCCCAAATATGAAACAACACATGGGGGCAATTACTTCTGTACCAGGGAATGAGTCTTGAAGCCCTATAATACCATCCTTAAAATGCATTTTATTCATCTGGACAACAGTTTTTTAAGCACAGCAGTCACACCCCAAACCTGTCCCTGATATCCTCTTTCACATTTCTTTTGGACACTAAATGGCCCAAATTGTGCTGATGTGTCATTAAACAACATTTATCCATTCACATTTCTTCAATGCTGATCTTGCTTTTGTGGCTATGGAGTCCAAACGATGCTTGAAATGTTTTTTCATTTAATGTCTTGTCTCAAAAAGAATTCACAAGTTGTATCATAGCATGGTTTGCAGCAAGACTGTCTGTGAGATATTCATTCCATTTGAAATTAATCCCTAAATGAGTGGTCTGATATTCCTTATCATGAAAATAACAATACACATTGGCCAAGTTATCAGATGTGCACATGATAGTCCTCAGTCATAGCCCAGCAGCAGCAATGACATGGCAGTCACCTTGGATGATAATATGTATGCTGTTTACATGAATGCCTGCTTATGTAGTAGCATCAAAGACAAGGGTAAAATCCCCAAGTTCTCTTCAAGTTCAACAGTACTCCTATGTATTGCCCCAGAGTGAAGAACATACTTTATAATCAGTGATGAAATATGCTTTGTTGGTACTTGAGCAACAATAGCATAAAAAAATTATCCTAATTTCTGGAGAGTGAGTCCTCACATCAGGCTTGGTTACCATATTATTCCATGTATACTGCCCTTTTTTTGGCAGGGGATTGTATAGACCATAACTAAATGTGTCTAGGTTTTTTTTAAAGAACATACAAATAGACAGATTGATATATTTTATTGCTATTAAAGTTGATAATAATGACTGGCTAGGATTTGCAGTGTTATTTATAATACTGTAAACCAGGTTTGAGTTAATGACACAACAGTGTTGTAAATACCTTTATGACGTCATTAACCTCTATTCCCTATATTATGTGATTAATTTTTTTTAACTTTTGATCTATTTTGCTTAGAATCAGTTCTGGATTATCATTATATCAGAATTAGTATATTTATATATTACAAACATGAATGTAAAATAATATTTTATGTTGGGCTCTCTTACATTTTAAATTCAGTAATAAGAGAAATAATATTTGAAAGTATCTTTTATTCAGTAAGCATACAAGACGCTCACATTTTTCAGACATGTACAATTGAATCAGTCCATTTAATGATACGTGAATCATCAATAATTCAAATCACAAAGTTCTCAGAAGATCGTGTGACAAAATACCAGCTTGGCTGTTTTCTCTTGATTTTGGCTACAAACAACACCAGTGTATGTACCATAGTCTAGTAATTAAATCATAATTTATTGTATAATAATTTTACTTTTAATATTGCAGTATTAGATTAATAACATATTAATAATTTAAGCCATTCTAAAAACTACTTTTCAGGTATACCTCAGGAAAATATGTCACAAATTTGTTGACTATGTCAATATTTATAATAAAAAAATTGGCTTTTGACAGTTTATGGTGCTGTCATGTCATAAACCTTGTTTTATTACATGATGTTAATTAACAGTCTGAATAACATCTATGTAAAAAAACTGCCAACCCTGATACTGATTAATTAACTAGACATTCATTTACCATAATATCGCAATATTTCTATGTAAATATTCAAGTGAATGCTGAACCCATTAAATATAGTTCGATGTTTGTGAAAATTCACTTGAAGTAATGTTTTAATGATTGAAATTAAATAAATGTAGGGGCAGGGCAAAATAGGTATACTGTGTTTACCCTATTACTCATGTATTCCAAGTGGTATGACAACTGAAAATTGCTATCCATCATGTGCCTGCAAAATTGTATTTCTGGCCTTCTATCTAGCAGCTCTGACAGTAATGGAAGGGTTTAATATAGGACAATAGTCCTTTAACAGTTCAAGATTTTTCTTTTTTGTATGTGTCTTGTACACATTCTTTTTTTAAGTTGCTTGGTACCATTGACCAATATAGCAATTTATATACATAATGACTGTAGTCATTGGTAATAGCTGTTCAGTGAATTTCTTCAAAAGATGTGTAGGAGCAAGGTTGCAGCCTTATTTGGTGATGATGGTTACCATCTCGGTGGGTGTAAGTTTCTTGTAATGGTTGTCCTAGGACATGATATCAGTATTCATGATACTACTGATATTATCCCAACTGGTGGTAGTTTTCTTGTGTGTGAAGAAGTTACTGAAATCATTTGCTAAACGTGAAACTGGCATTGGCAAACTGTTCACCCATAAGATTTTAAAGGCCTCAACATTTGAATTTTCAATATTGTTTTCATTCACTTATAACCTTACTGTTTAAACAGTACCCATGAGTATTTTTCTTAATGGCAAGCCCAGTTCGTCACAGCACTCTCATGAAATAGGCGATGCCAGTGCACAAAAATGGGTTTATTGATACAGCTTGTGACATCACAACAGCTAAACATAACTAGGTGATAAAGCACCACCCTTTTTTGTTTTGTTGTGGAATTGGTTTTCTTTACAGCTAGAACTAGTACGATATCAGTGCTAATAACAAGTGTTTGTGTGTTAATACCAGTATATTTAGATGTATAGGAGTTTATAGAGTCATCATGAAGTATGGTTTGACACTGTGTTTTGTATAGATCTGGCAATATTAGATTGGAAAGTGAGGTTTAGATTCATGAATTTTTCACACAATCTTTGAAAAAACTGAGGGCAGCTTGGATGTAAACCACTAAATGTGACTATGTTGATTCTATAAACTAGTGTTGATAATGTTATGCTGTATGTGTTAATTTCAGTTGTTCAGCTCTGTACTCCACCAGGAAGCAACCAATCTGCTTATATACAGACCAACTGGGTGTAGCATAACTCTTTACAAGGTTAGGATGCATCATCATGATAGCCGACATCGGTTCATGTTCAGTAGGTTTAACAAGAAGGACAGAGAAATTCTGCATTTGATGGTCAAGTCCCTTGGTGGTGTATATTTAGAAGCTGAGGTAAAGTTATCCATTATGATGTCTTGAGATTTACCATATCCATGAAATATAGTTAATATACAGTAATGTGTTGCTGTGACATGTCAATATTTGAGATAGAAATTGCTTCCTTTTTACACATCTGAGCTGTTCTTAATTTCTTAATTGTCTTTTGCCAATAGTAAATAGGATTAGTTGGCATTATATTTCTGGGTCATGATTTCAGCACTTTGACTTAAACTGTACACATGTTATCTGCAAAACACTTGTCCGTACAGAAAAATTCCTTGGTGCTTGTGCTACAGGTATGTGATCATTTATCTGTTATGTTATCTATAGATATATGCATTTTATTGTTGTTATTACTTGAAGGTAATCAGTTTTTATAATCAATGTTTTATTTATGTGTTAAACTATGTATTTCTGTTTTTACAATTTATTATGCTTTAAATCCATGTGTATATATATATATATATATATATATATATATATATATATAAAAAGTTACTATAATTTTGCATATACAAACTGACACATCTTATGATCATTTAGGCAAGTGGATCCTGCATGAAAACTATATTCAGGACAGTTACTCTAATAAGGAGTGGCTTAATGAAGAAAAGTATGAATGGAGTCTAGAGATGGACCACGATTTAACATCTGGATGTGGCAAGGAGACACTTCTGTCCGTACCTAAGCAGTGCCGCTTAACATATAGAGGTTTGTCCAAAGGGCCTTTTGTCAATTGGAAAGTAGGACTTGCTTGTGAGAAGAAGACATTCCCAACTTACAAACGGTTAGCTCTGAGATGATCTCAGCTAATATTGCTTATCATCGGTGTACTTTGGAGAAACATTGTCAACTGTTAGTTCATTATGATGCACCAATTCTGGCCCTTTTAATATGTTAATTCCATTTTATTTTACAGACTGTTAGAATGTGGAGGAGCAACTGTGTCTTATGTGAGACTCACTTGTCCAGCTACATCTCTAATGAAGAGTAGTCTAACACATGTAATTGTCAATGAAGAACTTATGTCAGCTAACAAGAACCACCTGAAGTTTGTTAAGGATTTCAGGGATTTGGGAGTTGCTTGTGTGAGGGAAGTGTATATTGGAGATTATTTGACCAGCGTAAGTCTTTGTTATCTGCTTGTTTGTAAATCACATATTCTGTTTTAAATATTGTGTATTTTTTGGTTTGGTTATTCATATATGATAATCTGTTTTCCTACTTTCCCACAACATAATTTGTTTTTTATATTATATGACTTGTTGCATTTAGTTTTTATTTAGATATTCATATGCTCCAAAGGGAAAAAAAGTTGTAGCTGATGATGATATTCTTCTGGGGTTTTTACAACATGATAGGATATTGTATTACATTATTATATTTTTACACTTCCAACTGAATGGAAGTTAAATTTACAATTCTGGTAACAAGAATGAGACAGTTTCATTGTATGGTGGCACCATCTGGGGATCAAGGATACTGGTGTATCAGTGTAGTACTTTTTCAGTATCAGTGCAGATGATACAAGCTGTAAAACCTCTACCATAAGAAGATGGATAGAAATTATGAAGTTTATTTATGTAAAATATCTATACAATGGATAGAAATTATGAAATCAGATTTATTTAAAATACCTATACAATGGATAGATATTATAAAGGTGAATTTAATTAAAATACCTGTAAACTGATAAAGTGATATTAATTATAATTTCCAGATAGTAATGTACTCGAGTTAGATATAGTCTTAACTGTTATGAGAGTTTGAATTTGATCATTGATTCTCATATGCAATTTGCCAGCCCACATATGTATTACATTATAGTAGATTGATACTTTAACATGGTAGTAGAGTGACAAATCAAAACATTATCTTCCCTAATAAAAGTGACCAACCCCCCCCCCCAACCAGGTGACCAAGCAACTATTTTGTGCTCTGGGACTATGCTACAGTTGCCGAAAAGGTCATCTAATCCATTCTGTGCAGTTGACCCTACATGCCTTGTGAAAGAGTGTCTGCATGTTTTGATAAGCCCAATTATAAAGATAGTTAATAAATGTTTATCTCTCTCTGGGGGTTTTCCCAATATCCATGAAAGCTGCCCATGTGAAACCATTAATAAAGAACACAGCTTGGAGTGTAATATTCTCAATAATTGCAGACATGTTTCAAATCTTACATTTTTATCTAAAGTTATAGTAAGGATAGTTGCTTTCCATCTGAAATAATATTTAATCAATAATAACCTTAATGAGTCACTGCAGGCTGTATATAAAAGTGGTCACAGCACTGAAACAGGCTTGTTTCTGGTGAAAATTATATTATTATGTCAGTTGATTATGGTAAGCCAGTAGTACTTGTTCTGGACCTGTCTGTTGCATTTGATACAGTTGACCACAATGTACTTTTCTCTAGGTTGAAAGACATGTTTGGTCTGTCAGTTAAAGTACTTGAATGGTTTCAATCCTATCTGGAACAACGCTCCCAGAGTGTCTGTTCATGGTATTTTATAATCTCTCCAGCTAAGTAGATGACTCCACTTCAGCTGTATTGCTCAGCTTTCCATGGAACTACTCACAGGTGTGATGGAGTTTGTGTCCATTTCGATTGTATAGCTTGTTATTTTTGGTTTGTCTGGGATGCTTTGCAGGTATTATCAAGTTTGTGCTTGAAGCTGGTCACAGAGCATCCTGTCTTGCCATGGATATTTACTGGAAGGCTGTTGAAAAGCGGTGGACCCCTAATTTGAAGGCCTCCTTCTCTGATTACCCTAATTTTACCAATTGCACACTGTTTTATTTGGGTGCCTCTACAAAGGCAACCCTGCCTTGTTTATTTTATTCCAACTTTTGGGGCAATTCCTTCTAGAATTTTCCAGGTGTTTATGATTCAGTATCTTTCCATCCTCTTCTCCTGAGAGTACATCTTGAGGGCTGATAGTCAATCCCAATAATTTAGATCAGATATTGGGTATACCTTACTGGAAAATGATAAGAAGAGGGACTCAGTTTTCTGGATATCTCCAACTCTGTGTGGTATTCATAGCTGTGAGTAGTAATCTATATATTTTTGGAATATGCTGCAACATAGTGTTTTCATAGTGTGCATATCTCTGGCATGGAAAATTCTTATTATCAACCCGCATTTTGGCTGAACTTTGTTATATACTGTCTCTATATGATCACTGAAACTGAGTGTCACTCATTTTGATACCAAGATATTTGACCCATTGGGTTTGTTCAATTTTTCTGCTGTTTGGCCCAAAGTATGAGGTGGAATCTTTTACGTTCTGATTTTTACCATATCGGAGTAGTTCCCTCTTCTACTAGTTCTACCAAATTCAAAATCATGTTCTAGTAGTAAAGTGAGGCATGATCTTTTTGATGAGAATCCATGTTGGTTTGCATTTTAGAGACTGTTTCCCTGAACAGGGTTAGGTTCCTGGTCCTCTGGTTTTCACAATGTATACCGATCCTCTTGGGATCATTGCACAGCAATATAGAGTTAAATATCACTTATATACTGATGACACTCAGTGGTATATGTCAATAGATCCTGACAATGAGTTAAATTTCTCCTCTTCCTTGAAGAATTTAGAACATTGTATTGCTGATATTCGGCTATGGATGACTCAAAATCTTCTAAAACTAAATGATAATAAAACAAATATTATATATTTGGCATTACCACACTGTGTTAAATCCCGAAAGACACAAGCATTACAGATGGGTGCATCTTTGATTACCTTAATGGCTCAGTAAAAAATCAGGGTTGGGGTCATTACAGGACCAGGGTAATCGATTATGATTACTTGAGAATATTACAATTACATTCATTCCGACTAATCGAATACAATGTAATCATGATTACAATCATATTACAATGTATATAACACAAACAAGAATGTGATCCTTCATCAATACCTACTTACTTACATGTATAATACCAATATAAATAGGCTACAGTATTTACATGTTGCTTTGTAAGAACTAGACGCACTTTCCAGTATGCTCTTGAAATAAAAATGTAGCAGGTAATGCATTTGCCATTAATGCACAGGTATTCATAGAAATAACTGAGATTAGTTCAAACAATATCAATGGAATTATTTGAATATATATTTAGTAAGGAAATTCATCATGTGTGGCGTGACTATAGCCAGGTAAGGTCTACATAATAAATAGGAAAATTTGAATATTGTCAAACCCCCAACCTAACCACCTCTGTAAATGGACCAAGTCTTAAATTATTGCTATGCTTTAAATTATATTTTTCTTCTAAAATTCTCCCAACTCCGTACTTTGACCATTGATCTCTGTCTAATGCCCACATGTGTCATCCCATATGTCAATCAGGAGCCTTGCTTGCTTGTGTTTCGGGAGAGAATCCCAAGGCTGTCATTAGATCAGCACAGCCTCTCGGTGGCCAAGATATAGCATGCATTAATTTAATTGGCTGCTTGTCATCTGACTGCTGGACAATCAGGATCGTTTGCAGCTGGAGTTAAAACAACGATGTCAGAAAGAAGCCATGCACTATTGCTGGTTGTGTAACTAACTTGGGCTTCTCTTCTCTTTCTAGTATGGCAATTTATTTGGAATTGCATTACCTTGTATTATATAGCTCTATATAAAGTGGTAAAATGTAAGATGTATTTATGATATTTGAGTCTTATTTACTTATGAGTATCAAGACACATTATTTTGTAATTAATAGTCAGTTGTCATAAATCTATGTCATTACGTTAGTCTAGCATTTTGTTTGATATTTCTCTACACAATGTCCTGTATCTCTAAACATGCTATATATGTAAAATATTAAACCCGTAATAACTGTCATCTTATGTGATGTATAAGAACATGTTTGTTTATCTAATTTTCTCAATCTTTTTTTCATATTATACTCATTTGAACAAATTGTACAAAATGTATCGTTTCTCTCTATTGCAGTTTCCAAAGCCAAGGATTGATCAGTATCTATTACCTATTGATTATAATCCACCATGTCAGCCTCGCTCAGATGACACTTCACAAAAAAGACACAAGTCAGTGAAGAGGGGTATGTCAAATGTTGAAAATAAGATTAAAGATAGACATTTATCAAACAGCATAAGAAGAATGTCAGTGGCAAAGAAAATAGATTCGGCACCACAGACACCTGTAAAAGGTAGGAGAAATTAATTAATTGTACTTCAAATGAGAGCTTAAGCTTTTCAAAACTGGTTGGCCTTTATACTATTTCTGTCCATTGCATGTATGTATTCTTAATTTGTAAGTAACTATTATGCCAGTTTATCCTTTTTTGCATATTGTGCTTTCCACTTTTTGTTGTTGTTGTGACCAGTTCAATGTTGCATGCACATTCATTCAAGTTTTCATGATCGCTATTTTTAATATGCTTTCATTCCTTTGTATCATCAACGTTACATTATATGACATCAATTAATTGGGTGCTAGTCGTTATCGATTTATGTTTAGTGTTCAGATTTTTTTATGTAAATCTGCTAACATAAGTTAGCTATCTACCGTTACACACTGTGTGAATGAGTCAGATTATTTGATGTTTCACTGATGTTATTTGCTCCATGATGTACACACTTCTGGAAACTGGGAGGCGAATACTGTTTCAGGTTGTTTAGTTATTAAAGGCAACCCTCAGCTGGAGGACATCCATAGATTTTGTGGATGCAGTATGTAAGTTGTAACAGTGATTTTGGAATGAGTATATTCATACTGTTCATTACAAACTGGCTGGTTGAACAAAATGAATACCTTCTTCACTTCACAGTGATTTTGAAATGAGTATATTGCTTCATGCTGTCCAGGGTGGGGTTTCTGCACACAGAAACCTATTTCTGCCACACGGGTGGCAGAAATGATAATTCCAAAAATGGGGCTTATTGAACATGGTGCAGCCACTGGCTCAGCAATTGAAGCTCTAAATTGATCGTAAGATTATGGAATGCTTCTTAAGGAATGCCAGTTGAAAATTTATATGGGTATCAAGAAAAGAGAAATTGGCAGAAACAAATGATTTGAAAAACACAATCAAGTTTATTTGGTTGATATTCATACAGCATAAGCTATAACATAAAAACCGAGTTTATACTGCTGCATTAATTTATAGATTCAACTACCATTAAGCATGACAACTTTTAGCAACAAAAATTAAGAAAGTCAGCGTAATCAGTCAATCACTAATCCAGTGTTCTTAGGTGCACTACAATGTTGAATTCAATAGTGTCCTGTGAGCATCCTGGAACAGAGAACCAACTTTACTGCCTTGGTCACACCAAGTCAGTTTCGGGGTTTGCTGTGCACAAGCCCAAAGGTTGAAATTACTCTCACTTGAAGTATAAGAAGCACAAGTGGCATGCAGCTGTATCATAATGTCCACTGACCCTTCTGGAAAATTATACTTCTGCAGTCCTTTCTACCATGTCAGAGGTGTCATTTCAGTTGTTTTGAAGAAGAATGCAGGGAATGGTGCAGCCTTGGCATCAAAAGCAATGACAGCCTCAACATATGATCAGTCCTCTATTAGCCAATCTACAGCCAACTCTTCTTATTTTGTTGATAGTCCACTTCCTTTGTATCCAGGATGCTACCATGTGGCATGGCTTGATAGCATTTGTGAAAAGATGCTGAATACATTCTTTGTGAGGCTGCAGTAGCAGATCATCTTGCTAATCCATGAAGATCTTGCATGCATCAGCAAGACCTGTTGTGTCACTCTGTGCCTAGTCAATGGCCCTGATGCTGTGCATTAGAAATTGGTAGATTGTGCAAAATTAATACCTTCTTCACTTTTAAAAATACATTTAGATTTTAAAAAAATGAATATGATGTTTTTTTCCGTAACATACCTGCAGCTCTGATACATATCTGTCAGCCCTTCAACTTTGCTTCCATGCCTAATGTTGGCATTAATCCACCTCTTCAACTCCCCTGGAAGTGTACAGTAAAGAATGCCTTGAATAAAATTATTTTCTTGTCCTGTTCAAACTAATTAATTTGAGACAGGTTCGAATCAAGGACATTCTCCAAATCTCTGACTGTAAGAATCAGATGCAAATCTCAGAGTAACACACTTCAGCATACATGATAACATTTTCACTGGTTTGTCATATTTTACCCAGAAGATCAGTGTCTTTAAAATAAAATGTTATTCCAAATGTTGTTATGTGAGCATGTTTATCACTGACTGTCATTGTTCATACTCATAGACAGAAAGTTGTCACACATTATAATGATAACCCAATGGCTGTACCCAAAAAATATTTTCAGTTACTTATACCTCGATTCACAGCTATTATTTTTAATATGTTAATTACACATGGAGAAAATATTTGCCACACTGCTTTGTTTCTAGCATCCCCATATCAAATTTCAAATGGCACACTGAAATCACAACACAACAATAGAACTAAAACAGAGCAGATTTGGAAAATGAAAAATCTCATTCCTTTAGTGAGAAACTGAAGATGATCACAAGAGTGGCACAGTTCATCATTCTAATTGGACTAAGCCTATTGCGTTGTGTTGTTTGCATGAAAATACTGCTAAGAATTGTCTGAGTTTACTAAATTATGCCATATTGTGCTTGATTTCATGATCTCAAATGGAGTAAATTTTGATTCTATAACCTATGGACCTTAGTCACTATATTATATCAGAGCCAGACTGACTAGATTAAACATAGGTCTTCCTTTTCAATCAGTGAACTATTAACTCAGCAGTCATGTTATTGTTTCCTGTTTCGTGTATGATGGTCTTACTGACTTACAAGTAGTTACTGGTTCTGTTAGTAATAGTAGTTATTGCTGGCAGGAAATAATTCACATAATTCTTCAAGAGCCAGTTAACCTACGTTACATGCTTTGTCTCAGTCTTAATGTGTGTATGTGATACCGGTAATCACTAACAGGTAGAAGACCAGCAGTTGTCCACTATTAAAACCTTGAAAACTGAGTTTCTTCAGTGATATTTGGCAGCATTTCTAAGATCATGTTTGTTCCTGGAGTTTCTTGAATTAGTGCTGAGTGCAATGTGTCTCTGAGGGACATGGTACCAAGTGTAGAGCTTAGGAAAACAATGAGGATTGAGCTGGTGAATGAAGTTCTTAAGAGGGATTGGTTGACATGCCCGGGAAAATGTGTTACAAAAAGAATATGGTGACTGGATTGGATATAGAGAATCATGTTCTATAAGGTGGATGGTGTGAGAGGTAGAGGAAAACCAAGGATGACATTGAATTCAGTAATGAAGAGAGTGTGGACTGAATAAGGTAGATGCGCAAGATTGGATCAAATGTAAAAGACTGGTGTGGTAACCCACTAGCCAACCCCCCTTGTAAGAGGGAGGGGAAAATTGTCTTAAAATGAATTGTTGTTGTTATCTGTGAAACAGATGTATTCTTAGGGAGTTTTCCTCAGCTATATGTCACCGGAGTTACTAGTTCTGAGACTAAACAAAACACCCATTATCATTTATTCTTGGCTAAAAGTTTGTTTCCTGTTAAGCTTAAAATTATTTTCTGAAACATAATCGTTCTTTTCCTTGTCAGCTCTCTTCTGAACTAAGACAATGCATATATATATATATATATATATATATATATATATATATATATATATATATAATATTTCCTGTCTTTCATAAACTGATTGCAGAAAGTTCAGAATTGTGCTGCATGGTCAGTGACAAGTATGAGTTTTTATTACAACACTGGTTTTATTTCAGTTGCATAGAGTAGATGTAAGTGTAAATCAGCTTGATGAAAATTGCATTGATTAAAAAATGTTTTATAAATGATCTTAGATTTTATTATATTATTATGAAAGAGGTAGAAAGTTAATATGTTATAATTTTATTAGTTTATTACTGCTAACTATGTTCATTACATTTCTAACAAAAACATCTTCATTTTACCTACTATTTATTTGGTAGCAGTGACTTAGTAGCACCATATCCAATAATATTCTGTTAATTAACATCTGATATCTTTCATATATCACAGAGAACAACTGAACACAATGTTGTTAAAGCAATACTTGTATGAACAAAATAAACAATATTTAATGTCCACATTTTAATCTTATATAGTTATAACACCATGTCTGGTTATGGGCAGGTGAGATAAATGTTTAAAGAATTCATACACAATTATTTAAATTCTTGTTATGTGATATTGTACACAGTGTATTAATTTTAAATACTTTAAGGTACGTGCTTTGATACAATTTTACTAACAGTCATTTTCATTCCCCTGTTATCTTTGCCCTTACAGTTTGTGAAGTGCACAGCCCCCAAGTGTAAAACTTCTTTCTTCAGAAACTCATTTGCTTCTACATGTCACCACTCATATATTTATCTTTCGTATTTGTTTCAGATCAGAGTCAGCCCATTAAACCAGTTGTTTGGCTTTCTCCTACTAAGAGTTCAGCACTGTTACAGACTACGAGAAATAAAGTACAAAGAAAAAAAACTAAATTATTACTCAGACCTGATCCATCTCAACAAAGCATTGTTCACTGGCTGTCAGAAGGAAACAAGGATCTGTGGTCTGTTGATGTGCCAGCAGTGAGCGAGAAGAAATACAGACTACGCTCTCAGTTTAAAAACAGGGATGATGATGTGGTTATTGTTAACCCAAATTATGTACAAACTGTTTTATCACCAGTTAACTCTGAGTTGCCAAAAGAAGTGGAACAAGATGAGAACATCATTTATGCAAATATACTGCAGACAGATAATGCTTTGACAACATCCAAAAGATATGAAACAAAGCAATTCCTCAAAGATAAGAAGTCTGCTTATTCATTGTCTGGTGTTGAGAGAGAAACTGCCTATTTTAAAAATTATACATTGATGTGCAATCACTACATTCACGACACTAACCCAGCATGGGTCAAAGGAATCAGGGGGAAAATGTTATCAGCTAAAAAGTGCTCATCACATCAGTTACACAGATTGGAAAGTCTTCATTCAGCAGGTGACAAGATATGTACAGCTCATGGTGGTTGTTTCTCTTGTCAGCTGCTGCAGTCTCACCTGGATCCCAAAGCTACACCATGCACATTGGATGATCAGACTTTGTCACCTGTGATCTATGTGTGTGATGTATCTAAAAACTGTGAAACATCCAGCAGAGAGTTAGCTCTATGCTGTTGCAGTTCTGGAGCTGCAAAGAGAATGAGGCATAATTCTGGTCGAAACGTGGAATTTTCTAAGTTACTGTATATCCTAGACATCAAGAGTACAAATGAGGTTTATAAGTTGCTTCACTGCAAAGTGATACTCTCTGCTTGTGACGAATCTCTGCATAAAATGAAAGTTTCTCTGCAAAACTTGAAGAAGAGTATCCAGACTAAGCATGAAGTTATTGCTTCCAAAAATGATCTAAATACTTCATTTAGGTCTGTGATTGTAAATCCAACAGAGACTGCATCATCACATGTAACAACATTTACATCATGTACACAGCAAGTGACAGTATTACCAGAACATAAGCATTCATCTTTGACATGCCAGTTAGCGAATGTTGTAAAGTGTTTTGAAGAGCAAAAGGTATTTATTATTAATGCCTTTAATATCTTTGTTGGATGTTAGTTATTATATTTCATATACCATACATGGAATTTTGATTGTTGGTTTTAATTATTACACAAAAACATGTGTCTTTTGTTATGACTTATTCTGTGCAAAATTTGTTTCTTCAGTTATGTAACATGTTGTCGTGGTTACCAACCTGCTCTTTACACCAGTGCCACGATGTAGTTCAGCGTAGTGCAAACAAGGTACTTAAGTAGTAATAGGTCATCCTGTACAGCTCTGAAACACTTAATTTCATACAATAGTTCTACTACTTTGAGACAAGTCATTACTCATCTTAATACTTAATGCAGATGTGATCAAGCTAATCAAATAAATTTCTCCCCATTCAGATAGATACACTGGCACCATCCACAGTTATCAGTACTATTCTAGATGCTGTCATGGAAGATGATGATGGATGGTTTCCATTCAGGGTTCTATCAGCGGTCCAAGCAATAGCAGCGTCTTGTTGCTACCTGCCAGCTACTGTTCTTAGTCAGATAATGAGAAACATCCTTTGGGTGAGTCTGTAATGAGTCATAGCTGTAATAATTAACACCTTGCGCTGAAAACAACTTTGAATTTGCTGCTAAATGCTACAGTTTTTAATTTGCTAGTTCTTTGTATTTTTTCGCTGCAGACCAGTAGCGATGAGAGACAGGCTAACATAGCATACACAATGCTGTCTGACATCTTAGAATTGTATCCTCCAACAACAGCAGCTTTACAGAAGCTTTATTTAGAATCTTTGTCTGACTATAAACTTAAAGAATATGAGATAAACAGAGAATGGAACTTCATAAGCGATGTGATAAAGTAAGTGAAAATGAAGAGTAACTGTGATTGACACCTCATTAATTGCTTCAGCACATTAATGTAGCCATTTAATATCATGTGCATTTCTGAGCAGATACCTCAGTAGATGTCTAGTATTTGCTGACTAAGAAGCTAGATCGTTGGCAGGCTTTTTGCTTAATAAAGTTTTAAGTTTCAATCACTTTATGTTTTTTGAATGGTATTTACAGTGGTGTTTTGATGGTGAATGGATATAACATACAACATCAGTACAGCTCCTTCCTGTTGCTGAAATATATTGTTGCCATGCTGCAGAAGAACTTCAATAAATACTGTTCCAGGTATTCATTTTATTTACCAATGCTTGAAAGTGTGCAGTATCAATCAGGAATTTGTACTTCATATTTTTACCCTATATGATAATTTATTATTATTATTAAGCACTGTGCATCTCAGGTGAATAACAGATCACAATAAATGGGCATATCTCTTAGGCACAATCAGACTGACTGATCCTGGATCTATAAATGCCAGCCCATGACCATATCACTTGTCTGAGTTAATTTATCTGATTGTTTAATGCTTCCTAGGGCTCCACAGTGGTTAAGAGTCACTGGGTCCACATCCTCATATTGGGCTGATAAGAAACATTACATATTATTAATTTGGTAAAAAAGATCACCTTTATGTGAAAATATTTGTTTCTTGTTCAATCATCTTATTTCTTTTGAATGCTGTGCAGTTGTCAGAATATTGTTTTATGTATGTTGTTGATTTACCAAACAACAGTACTTTGGAAACATGTGAATTTTTTTGTGTGCAACAAAAACCCATGTTGATCTATAAAGTTTGATCAGATTGCTTAATATCTTGTGCTATGAAATAATAATTAGTAATCCTGAAATCTTCTATTTACATGATCTTTTTTTATTTAACTGTATTCAGGCTTGTCTTGTATTTACCGTATATACTTGTGTATATAGGCCACACTCGTGTATAAGCAGCACCAGGATTTAGGACCAATAAACCCCCCTACAGTCGAACCCGTGTATAAGCCACACTAAAATCGGCAAATTTATTCAAAGCCCAAAAATTCATCATCATCACTAACTTCATTGAACATCTGTGTTATCTGTTCATGTGTCATCATGTCATCTCGCCTTCTTCGTCAGGGTTGATTTAATCCCAGGCCGTTTTCACCCACTGTGTGGCGATAGGTAACAACGGCCACTTCAGGTTGTCTGCTGTTGTGCGTTCGTTTCCATAATGCTGTTTGAAGTAATTTATTAGCAGTTCCCATGTGCCAGCTTTGGAAGTAATTAATACATTGTTTGCTGTAATCGTTTTCCTTTGATGTGGCTTCTATGGTCATTCTTTGCGTGACCTCATTTGCTGTTGCGTTCAATTACACACGCTCACACATTTCAATAGTAATGATACGTCTTAGATAGACCAAAAATAAAATCTGCCTCTAATAGTTTATGGAGGTGGCTGTATTGGTCATAGTGCGTCCGTTTTCGTATCACAGCCGATTTGGACCTACACCTTTTGTAGGATCAGATTGTCGTACTTTACTGGATTCCTGTGCTTTCTGGATCCCTGTGGATCAAACAGATTAATTGCGATCTGGATCATTTGACACCTCTAGATAATAAATCATGTGCTGGCCATTCCTAGACTGACCCTGACTACATTACCCATAAATTATTACTTGACAACAGGCCGACACCACGCTACTCACTGGCGGTTATCACAATTAAGTTTGGCTTTGAAAGACAACAGCGAAAACACGTAATTAATTAGTTTATGGTTCATATATTCATTTTTAATGTTGAAAAACAATATTGTATTTCCCCCAAATTATGCCAAATGTTACCTTCCCTTTTAGTCTGACCCATGTATAAGCTGCTCCCGCTTTTGGCAGCGATTTTCTGGTATTAAAAGTGCGGCCTATACACGAGTATATACGGTAATGGATTTGCCACATTTTAACTATGCTCACATTCATAAATGTAATAAACAATATCTTGTTAAACAGTCATATGAAGCATGGAATACCATTAATAGCACATATAATCTGGCCTAAAGGATACAGAGAGACAAACAGTGCTTGTCTTGAGTTAATTACATTTTCACTAAATGCTGTGAAATCAAATGAGTTACCTAGAAAGGTGAGTATTTTTTTTCATATGTGTATGTTATGCTTTTTATTTATTTATCCATCTATTAAATGCCTTTTACTTTAATTATTTTTGTGATAGATTGAAAACATGGTATAACTTAATGTATCATAGCAACTTTGTCTGTCGTACATGTTGTTTTATATTTTCTCGTTAAGATGGAAACTGTGGAATTGCTGCAGAGTTTTCTTGCCATGGTTGCACACTGCTTGGCATTTACTGATCCTGCAGTTTGCGGTCAAAATCTATCCCAGCTTTCTTTATCAGCTATTTTATTTGCTAGAAGACTGGCACATAGCCTAAATGGTTTGTATTGCAGAAGGCATGGTTTGCTTAATTTTGAATTTTAATCAGATATGATAAATTTTGTGAATTAAGATCAAGTCATTATGTAAACTTGGAAGTGACAGCAGCAGGAATTCTGCAAATTATGTATGTGTGTGTTTGTGTGTGTGTGTGTGTTTGTAATATATATATATATTCTTTATTTCAGATGTGCTGGTAGAAACTAGACACTTACAACTATTCATCGCTTCCATGTTATCACCTTGGCTTGTATTTAAGGTTACTCACAGTATTCTGGATCTCTATGACAAGTCTTTGTTAGCTGTTGATGGAATAGGTTATGGTGAAAGACTGAAAACACTCAGGGCCATGGTACTTCAAAATGTTCTTCTAGATAAATGTTTTTTTTAAAGATCTAGCATGTCATAGCTAATGCAGTTAATTATTTTTTTCTTCTGATAAATTGTATGTTTAATTATGTATCTTTTATTTTTGTAGCTGAGCTTTTATATAAAATTAATTCCACCAAATGATAATGAAGTAAGATATGTTCACTCTAAGAAAGAGAAGCGACTTTACTGCACTGAGTAAGTTTGAAAAACTATATCCATACTAAAATGTAACATTTAAGATTGTCTATACAATGAGAATCCATTAATCTGACAAGGTTTGTCACATGATAATATGTCAGATAAACCTGAATGTTGGAATATTGAGTCCGTGGCATACCAGTCTGTGTTACACATTTTTAGATTGTAAAGACATCCCATTGTGTGTAACAAAAATAATATGCAACATCCATTGGAACCACAGTGAGACTTAAAATCCCATGGTGTATTTATTTATTTTCAACAATTATGACACAATAAATGGCCAGATAATTTTGATGTTTGTTAATTACAGACATTATAAAGAAGTACTTGTATCACTCCATCAGATTAACTCATGATCTGCTCATTGGAAAGATCGCACATTTGTGTTTGTAATTAGCCATGACGATTGTAATTGGTTATGATATAGCAATTATCACATGTGGGCAGGTTAATTAACCATTACTGACAACATGTTGGTGTGTCTTGCATGACTGAACTATGGAAAATATTTGGGAACATTTTCATGTTGTCGGATTATCGATGTCATTTTACATTGAAATATCACATTCTGTTGGTGAAATGAAGTGTTGGAATGTGGAAAGCGATTTTAAAAGGTTAAGTAATCTTGCAATTTTGCTAGATTAAAGAGTCATTTTAATGTGTCAGAAGGTGGATTTGCTGGATAAACGATGTCCGGATTAACGTATTCTGACTGTGTATAAATTTATTTAGTTGCTGCATTTCAAAAATAGTTTTCTTTTTCAGAGAATGGAATAAAGCAAGTGTTTCAGATGTGAACTCTAATCAGACCAGCAAGAAAAGGATGTTTCAACAACAGAGTAATTATGAAGTAAAATCCAGAATAATTAAAGTTGACAAGAGGAATTGTAAAGGTATTCACAATTATAACTCAGTCTATATGGTATAAAAAGAAATCTGTGCACACTCATACAGAGAGAGAGAGAGAGAGAGAGAGACACGCAGAGTAAGAGAGAGAGAGAGAGAGAGAGAGCATATTAGTGATTACAATTTCATTGGTCTGATTATAAAAGTATAACTAACTGTTTGATCCGTATTGAAAAACTCTTCCCTGTAAAGTGATCAAATTAGATGAGAAAGGTTTAGCAAGTTAATAAAGTGGATGAAAATATCTTGGCAATCACCTTTCAGCATACAGCGCTAAAAATCTATCATATTAGATATTGAGGTTTTTTTTGTGGAAGACCCTAAAGATTGTCATTGTTAGGCCTAAAATATCACGATTTATGGTAGTACCATCCATTAAGCCAACCTAAAAATCTGAACTTTTCCCTGCAGTATTTCCAGGTGATGTTTTAAACACAGGAAATAGTTTTGTTTTCATAATTCGTTATTCGTACCAATGTGTTTTGAATAGTGTCAATAGATCAAGGTAAATTATAACGAGTGTTTACACAAACTGTTAGTGCATACATAGCACCTCAAACTTAAATTAACGGCATGATTAAACATGAACTGCATATGAAGTCAATGACTTAGAAATAATTAGACATATTGTCAATTACTACTGAGCCTTTGATGGTACATTTTGGTCACTAACCTGGCAATAACTCAGACAATATAAATTACCAGTATATGTGGTCAGTTAGTAACTAATTCTCTATTGAAAATATATTAATTAATCAGTAATTATCCCATTATTAGTTTAAATATGCCCAGACAAAATATGTGTATGGGTACACCCTAATGTCTATGCTGCCAAACGAATGATATCTTGCATACGAGTTGTCTTGTTACTGACACAGCCTTCAAATTGAAAGTTGTGAAATGTGCTACTGAGTCCAACAACATTTATGCATAATTACAAACATCAGATAATTCTATATATCAATATTGATTTTCATTATAAAGCCATGTATAATTATCATCAACTTGTTTCGCTTGTATTTCATTCCATGGCTGCATGAATTTAAATTAAAATGACGATTGATGTCCATTTTCATCTAGATCTAGACTAGAGTCTAGACGGCTGCTAACACACTGAAATTTGTTCTCCCAATGACTGGATTTCTTGACACTGAAATAGCACCGGCCATTAAGCCGCCCCCCCCCCCCAAATAAGGGTCAGAATGTTGACACAAAGTATCAGCTTAATGGCTGGGTACTATGGTAGTCCATTTTCAGGGGATTAAGTTCTTTATCCATAGAAAACACCCATCATTTAGATACTTTTATGATATTCATCCACTGCATATAATCCATACGTTTGCTGAAACTGCCTATCATATATGATGAGCAGATCAGTAGCTAGCTAAGACTTCCCCCCCTTTGTACATAGATATATAGCCAGTTCATGTGAAATCTAAAACAAAGAACAATTATATATAGTGGCTTCACTGTTAATCTAGTGGCCTAAAAGACTGTATGTGAAATATTGAATGGAAATCCCCATGTGTCTTGAGAAACACATGTTAAATATATATCTCAAATTTGCACTACACTTAATGACATTTTTTTCACATATAAGTGCACACCACTGGATTATAAAGTTAGTTTGGTTATTCAGGAAAAAACATTTATTTTTAAGTTCATTACTACCTCAAGCTTTAGAGAACTTGCTGACCACAAAGACCAGGACATGTATTGTACAGAAATAAGAGCACATTGATGTGCTCCAGTATATTAGGGAACCAATAAACACAAACTGGGACTCAGTTAAAACAAGGCTTTAAACCTCTTCTTATTGTGGTAGCCATGGTTCCATATATTTCAAAATTTTCTTGCAAAACCAAAGAAAGCAAGGATTCTCGGTTTTTCAGTTAATGTAGGTTATTCCATTGCTGAATAAAATGATTCAAATTTTTCATGCAATATCTAAATATTCACTATTTTATATATAAAAATCAGTGCCAAAAATATGATGTAAAATTGTCTAAAATATGTGCATTGTTTCTGTATTTAGTAACTAAATCATTTCACATTGTTATCTAAAACATAATGTGTTTGCAGTAATATATTAAAAATATTGTGTGCTCATGATATATTTTGAGATGTATGCTAAATTACCAATTAAACTAATGAACAGTAGGAATTCCAAGTTTATTACAAGTTAGTCTTAGTGAATATCAGGATTTTCATATCTGTTTAAACTTTTAAACAGTACTTTCCAAATTAAATGCCTAAGAACACCTCATAAAAGAATTGTTCATAAGTGTTGAATTTGTTCACTTAACAATTATAACACAAATTACTAAGACTTTATTTCAAAAATTGCATGTACATATTACATGTACTGTAATATTCCAGAGAGATGTGTTTTCACAGGGCATGCATAAGAAATGATGTAACTCATCTAAAACAGTTACTTCAGACACCAGGTAATATTTATTTAATCATTGCATGTACATATTACATGTACTGTAATATTCCAGGAGAGACGTGTTTTCACAGGGCATGCATAAGAAATGATGTAACTCATCTAAAACAGTTACTTCAGACACCAGGTAATATTTATTTATTTTACTCTGACTGTAAGCAATTAAATTAAGATTTTAAAAGGTTAAGTAATCTTGTAATAATCTTGTAATATTATCAAATGTTACTCTCAGGATTATGTTTATTCTGTGTTTATTTCATGTTGGAAAAAAGCTATTAGAAAGCTAGTTTTAGTGGAATGATATTAACAACAACAAGAGAACCAAACATCATGCATGATATAGACTAGACATATAACTTTAGAAATTAATAATTATTATTATTATGTGGTTGGTGCCCGTCATATATGTGGAGGCTCATGAGTCATGTCACAGGAAAACTTTTAATAATCATAGATGGCTTTTGGCAACATTCTTGGTTGAGCTTTCTTTGTTGAATTGAACTGAAATGTTCCTTTGATGTAGGAAATATAAAGTTTCTTTGAACTAAAAACTTATCCACATTTATGTTTCCCCAATCTAAATTAATTTATGGCCTTCCCTTTGGATGGATAGCTGTATGGCTAAAAGCCTCTGAAATAGTGAATAACTGAATGTTTTTGAAATAAAACTTGTTAGTTTACATGTTATGATTATTACGTATAAACTTTGCCATATTTCATTTTATTATAAGTATTAGTAAGTAGTATTAAGGTTTGGTATACACTGGAATGAAAATCTTGTTTTTAATATAATTAGTTGTATTTTTCTTATTGTGGTTTTATTGTAATACAGGGTTTTAAAGGGATAGTCCACCATCAGAAAATTATTTTTAAATATATAGTGCTTAGAACAGTTACCGGAAATTCCACAATAATAATCACAAAATATATCTGACATCATAGATATAGCGAAATAATTCAATTTACTGGAGGGCAGTCATTACAGCTGCTCTGGAAGATTCGTAGGCGGGAAGGAGAAAACTGAAATGCTCTGACATCACACCAGTGCTCTCTAGACTGACACAGATTTTAGTTTATCTTGAGCGTTAATATCTGGGCCATTTTGAATAATCTTCCTCTTGTAAGGTTCCTTCTGGCTTAAATTGATATGGTTGTATATCATTCATGACGTAATTTTAACAAGATAATACCGTTTAGTTCTGGAATAATTCTTTGCTCACACTTGTTTACACGCTATTGTACGGGCTCTCCGGACTTACGGTCAACCGGATTTTCACTGTCTAGCTTCAAAATGGCAGCGCCCACAGGCCATTAAAAGTCAATTAATCAGCACTTTAATTATTTAATATGTGGATAATTGTTTACACATTTTTACATTATTTATGATATTCGTGAGTATAGCTGTATTACTCCTGAAAATTTTAAATGAAGGTGACTATCCCTTTAAATGACTTCTATGGGCTGTAACATTTATTACTTCTATATCAACATCATCATCTTCATTATTATTGTTTTGATTTAATGCACATATTATGTTTGAATTCAATACATTGATAAATTAATCATGCTGATCTAGGACTAGATGTGAATGCTGCTGATTTTGCTGGTTGGACACCCCTACATGAAGCATGTAACCGTGGTAACCTGGAGTGTGTGGTTGAACTCCTGAAATACAAACCACTATGCAGCATTACATCATTTTACACACCAGGTGAAATAATTTAATGTGAAAAACATGTCTAAATAAAACAGTCTGAATTCTACCTTAATGAGAGTAATATTAAATAGATCTGTGGTTATCAGTATTGCTGTTGCTTGTTGCAGGGAATAATGATAATAGAAAAGTGGACATTTACAAGACTAATAATGATGGCATATCACCACTACATGATGCTGTTATGAATGATCACATAGATGTGGCCAGGGTTCTCATACAACATGGAGGTTTGTTTAAGAAATGTTATGTCCTCTCCTCTCTCTCTCTCTCTCTCTCTCTGTGTGTGTGTGTATGGCGGGGGGGGATAATGTAGCATAAATTTAATTTATTTATTATCTTGGTTAATAGTAATATCTGTCACTGTGCATGGCTGTTGTAAATTACAAAGAAATCTTTTAGTAGCCAAACTCAATGAATTTATTTATGGTTTTTAGCAATAGAACAAAGCTGAAGTATTTCAGCATAGACATCTTAAAACAAAATTGGCCAATCCACTTCAAACAATTTTGTTTTTAGTATTTAAACTTCACTCTCATAAGATTTGGTAAGATCAGCTATCTGATAATAATGTTAAAATTTTTAATTTGTTGAAAAAAACCTGTTGCCATTCGAAATCACAGCCAGAAGTTATGTTTCCATCAGTATAAGGTGCATGTTCACAATGACTGAAAAATGTATCTGGTACTATTCATGCTATTATTGTTTCTTAAAAAAAGGGCCAAGCTGACTCTAAACCTAGATGCAAGAGGTCTGTGGCCAACTGCACTACCAATTAGGCCATGGAACTACCATATATACTCATGTATAAGTCGATTTTTTGGGTAGTGAAAAGGGAGTTCCCAGAAGAACCTCGACTTATATGCCAGTCATATTTCCTACCAGCTGAAGGAAAGATGTTTTCAATCATCTTTGACACACAACAATATAGAATTCAACCCAATAAGAGTCAGTCTGAATAAAATCGTCTCATTCCTTCCTACTAATCCATTATTATTCAATAAATAACAATTAATTTTCACCAAATAGTTATTTGGATCTCACAAACATGCCAGTCTTTGTGTAATAATACTTGACAGTCACGCGCTGTTAACTACCAGTACCTTCAGATGTGCTGTGAAAAAATAAATTAATAACACTTGCCAAGTGAACTTACAATTAGGCGTGTTTGTGTGAGCCATAGTTGGATCAAAATCGCCATATCTCTGCCTACTAGTCTTAGTCAATAAATTAAGATTCGTTTTCACCAAACTGTTATTCGGATCTCACAAACATGCCAGCCTGTATGTAATATAATACTTGATAGTCACAGGTTGTTAACTACCGGTACCTCCAGATTATTAGCGATAATATAAAAATCACTGTTCACATTGCAAACCTTGCTGGCCACTTGCTGTGAAACAATTAATTAATAACACTTGCCAGTTGAAGGGAGTCTACAATCAAGCGAGTTTGGTGTGACAAGTTTGTTTATTTATATTAGTTATAATATCAAAGCCAAATCTGTGTGTTTCTGTCTGTCTGTCTGTCTGTCTGTCTCTCTCTCTCTCTCTCTCGTGTGTGTGTGTGTCACTGCCGGTGAAGAAATTGATATTCACTATGCACTTGCTGACACCCTGAGGTTGAATGACTGGGTCAACTTTTTCACAAATGACGACAATGATTCGGATTTTGAGGGATTTTAAGCCAGTACTTGACCTCGACTTATACGGTGAGCATATGGCTGAGGAAAGAATTGATCTTGACTTATCTGCCGGGTTGACTTATATGCAAGTATATACGGTAGCCCACTTTTAATACATTGATATATGATGTGATATATGTCTTGTAAACGTGACCCAGGGTATACAGATATGGAAAATAATGTAATGGTAATAGCAATAATAATAATAATAGAAAGTAACTTAATATTTAATTCCACAGATTACTTTGAAAGTTATAATATTAAACATGAGGATTGAAGTGCAATTGTGGTGTTATTTTAATCATATTATCTATATGATATCACTAAATAAGTAAAAATTATGATAGGGGTATCCTTGAATCTAATAATAAAAGATATCACCCTAACTGTATATTGAAATATAAAACAGTAAAAAAAAACTAACTAGAACTAAATATGTAGTATGCCTGTTGAACTACCCTATACCACAGTAATTAATAACAGTAGTTACTCCAACTGATGTTGTGCTATTGATTATCAACATTCACATTAACCATTAAACTTTTGTACTTAAGAATTGGTATGATTATAAACTTCAAAAACAGAAACCGCAGACCTTGATCTATGTAATGTGTTGTAATTTACAAGGGTGTGTCAGTAGTTACTTAAGTTCATTAGCTAATGTTTATATTATAATAATATGAACTTTGATGATCTATACTGCCTTATATCCCATCAATATTCTTTAAATGTTCACGTTTTATACATTTTACACATATTCATATTGCTTACATTTATTCGTTCTTAATGTAATATTGTAGAATATCACTTTGTGTGTGTAGGTCATGTATTGCATATACATTTTGTACATATTCACAATATCTCGTTGTATTGTGTATGATTTTTTAATATTATTATTAGCATAACAAACTCTCCCAAACAAAGATGACAGTATACTTTTACTATAAAGATAATTAAATATTTTATAATACATATATCAAATCTATTTTGAGGGAAATATTATAGTAATAGTAATGTATATAAATATAACAGTAACACTTATTACTAAGAGTAATAGGTTAAATTGCCTTCTGAGTATAATGCTAATAGTAATACAACAAAGTAATACTAATAGCAAGGGATTATATTTCAATATAATTGGCCCTTTCCACAGAAAAAAAAGAGGAAATTACCACATGTTCAGTCATCATAATGTATTATTATTTTAGTTATCAACATGTTAATTAAATCATTAAATTGTTCACTTAGTTCTGTAGTATAGATCTAATCATTCTGTACACCTTTCCAAGTAATGTAAGATGTTAATAAATGATAAATAAATATGTTTCCTGTTTATAAGTGTACAACTTACATGGTGTGTATAGATATGAAACAATGTTAAGCACATGGTATATTTTGTCAGTAACATATCTTGATGCACTGTGATTATAACTTAAAAGGAGTTTTCAGGTTTGTTACGTATAGTGGACTGAGGTGATTATAATTTCCAATCTCGGACACCACTTCTGTTTCACTTAATGCATTTACCTTTATCAGTCTAATTAGAGAACGTGATAAACAGCTACCTCTCCCCTATAACATGTAAAAGTCCACTGTAACATGTAATTGACATACTATGTAAATGCTTTTTATATCTCTTGATTATTCATACTTCTTTGTTAAGGAAAAACAAATGAGATAATTAGACAAAATATTAAATAATGCATATCTTTGTATGGAATATATATATATATATATATATATATATATATATATATATATACCTTTCACTTTAACCCAGTTTAAGGCCATGATTATTTAGGACTAGAATTACTAGAATAGTCAGATAGTTTCCAAATAAGAAATTTGTATGTGTCAAAGATATTAATAAATTGAAACTTTGGGCAACTTAACTTGAAATCTGTGATTGACAGAGCTAAAATTTATAAATCATAGTACATTCTGTTGTGTTTAATATGTGGTAGTATTATTACCGGTATGTAATTTATTGTGCTGATTATAGGGGGCCTTTGAAAGGCCCCCAGATGGTAAGGGTGCTTTATCACATCTACATTATTATTATTATTACTTGTTCATATGCCAAGTAATCTTGGCTATTATGTCCTTCTGCTTGTCATTACATTATTTATTGTATTTGTACCAATGTGCAGTCGATGTTAACACCAACAGATCTTGGTGCAGTTATTAAATTAATGAATAACAAATATAATTACTATATCTACACATTTAACAGGTAAACATTTGATAGATATGAAAACAATTGCTGGAAAAACATCGCTGGATCTGGCTGTATCCGATGAGATGAAGCAACTTCTACAGAAAAAGATCCCAATAACTGTTCTAAATGAAAGTTGCACCATAAATGGTAAGCTTTGATTATAACTAGAACTGTCTTAAGTTAAACTGAGATACTGACTAATATTTTACTAGTTTTAAATCAGAGATATTTCATGAAGTGACTGAAGTGCTGTATTTAATGTCTCAACAAAATGTTTGCTTTTCTTGTCATATAGGCATACAACTACTTGTATGAATGTTATATTTCTTTTCAAGGGCAAACTATATGGAGTCCTCATCTATCAGAGTAAACGTTTGTTAATATATAGATATATATTACATTACTAAATAAAAACACCTTAAAGTTAATACAAGTTCTGTTATTTTTTCTTCTTTAAGTAGGGCTATGTCATAACAGCTAATCTTCATCAAAACATTCACAGTATCCTATCACAGTGAATATGTAACATTATCAGTTATTATTTTATGTACTGCTAATTAGAATACAAGTGTTTTGATTTAGCCTATAGTAAGCAACTGGTACATATCCTTTTCATTGCCTTTGATAGAAATACTGGGTAGTGATTTACAATATATATATATATATATATATATATATATATATATACAGTAGGGCCCCCTTTATACTGCAGTCTGTTATAACATGAAATCGAATATAACACGGTCAGACCTTGCACCCCGATTTGTGGAATCCATGACTGAGCATTTTTACATGAAATGGCATCAAATCCGCCACTGACCGATATAATATTTTGTGTATAAAAGACCTTTATTTTGATCATATTGTTTCAGTTGCTCTTTTCATCTGAAAATCATGCACTATTTCTGGCTGTTAAATTATCTAATATCCAACATTGCTATTACTTTTTGTGCAATTTTGCAGCAACATTTTATTTTCCACACAAACATCGAGTATGAGGTAATTTTTATGTTAAGTCAACAAATGATTAAACAATTACTGAAAACATTTATGAAAAAAAAACAGTTGTATGGAATCTTTAATGATGGTTAAAATGAAGTGAATACATGGTCTCCCTATTATCGCCCACCCCAACAGTACTCTGTCTCACTTTGCAGTCCACCTATTACACAGTCTATAGGTTGTGTACCCCAACGACCATGTTATATGATGATGATGATTGATGTTTTACGGCCACTTTTGTGCACAGGGTAGGCTAAATGGGCCGAGCGACTCCAAAGGTAATGAGAAGAAGTGAAAGACGAAACAAAGTTCAGATATGCCCACGCCGGGATTTGAACACGGGTGGTAGTGATCTGTGGTCCAGCACGCTACCGCTAGACCACGGAGGTGCCCCCATGTTATAACGAGGGCCTACTGTATATATATTATGTTATATGCAATTATATAATTGAAAAATGAGTGCATCCTTTGTCATTTTGCATATCCATATTGTGATTTGTTTATATATTTATAATGCTTCACAGTATTTTAGACCTGCCTACATGTGTTATTTTAGTGAAGTAGTTGTGATAATTTGGTTCTTTCTTATAATTTTATACCTTGCCTCTGCATCCCGATAAAACCTGTTTTTGTTTTAAATCACTAAGCTCTTTCCAACTCTCCCCATAATATTGTCAAAGTTACTGTATTTATTGATCTACACACTTGATTAATGCCAACTGTGTATCACATGTTTTGTGCATTATATAAAGTTTGCATATTTGTAATTGTAGTTTATAGAGGCAAACTTGATTATGAGTAACATAAAATATAGGAAGATTGCAGATCTCATTCTCAGCTCAGGAATCTAATTCTGGAATATTTATAAAAAATATATGTGTGATGGTTAAACAGTTTTTCAGTGTAATAGTTTTGAGTGTGTTGTACTCAGGACATGGTGAGAAGTTTTCATAAGACAATGAAGTGCTGAAATGTAAATTATATAGATATCAGGAAATATTGAAGATCTATGTCCATACTTCAAAAAGATATTTAAAGCCATTGTTTGACTCAGTATTGTTCAAACAGGTTTATTTATTATAACAGTAGTTCTACCATAGGCTAGCCAGAAGTTAACAGTGACACTACATTGGGACTGACTGACCAATTGAATTATATAAGTAGTTAACTAAAAGTACTATTATTTCAAAGCAATGTTCTGCATTAAAATTCTGTTCAGCAACAATAGTAACCATAAACAATTGGATCTGACAAACAAAACATTTAATTCCTTTTACCAAATCTTGAATGTTGGCAGGTCTGTATCTAATTTATAAGTGCCAATATTATCATATTGTGCCATGATGTGAATTGAATGTCAGCAGTATTTCAGCTTCATTTGCTATTTTCCTGTTAAAGCTTAACACAAGTTAATTAAAATATCACTACATATCACTACATATCTTCTAATCCCTTTACTTCCAGGTGTACTAGATACGTCATGCCATGAAAGCATTATTGTCAGGAAATTAGTGTGTTTTCATGTGATTAAAGAGAAATATGAAGAACTGGAGAAGCAGGGGAACATACTGTCTTCATCACAGTGTGCCAATTATGTCCTTCTTGTCCAGCACCTTATTGTATCTTACCTAAAGCATTATAAGATTACTGAACTGGCTAGTCAGATTCAAACTAATGAATTGCACAGTGACTTACTGGCTAATATGGTAAACAAGGGAGTCTTTCCAGATACACTATACAGTGACATAGATGCCCTGAAGGAGATGAAGAAGGCAGTTTGTGATTTTGAGAAACACTTGAAGATACTCACAAAAGATACTTCTACCCAGCCACTGTACAGTTTGTCGGTGTTGCATGTAATGGCAGATTGTTTTAACAGTGATTGAATTTTGGAATCAGCCAGTGTACTTTAAATCTAAAAGAATTATATTCAAAGAAAAATGGTGTGTGTGTGTGTGTGTGTGTGTGTGTGTGTGATCATTATTGGTGCTATGACTTGTGGTATTTGTCTTTGTAAACCAGTTTATTAGTTAAGATTTCTTATCTCCAGATCAGTAATGTGTTGATATATATGTTTTCATTACCCTATTTGTTATTGTTGGTAGTATATTTGTTTATATCAATATTAAAAGAGAACATTACAAGATATACAATAAAGTAGCAGCATATATAAAAAAGTGTATTTTATAAGTGAATGCAAAAGATTCACATAATATGTTTTCATGGAGTTCACTTGAGCTTTTCATTTGCTATGTTGTGTGCTGCAAGCTGTAGATTAAAACATATCTCATCCTTCGACTTGATCACCATTTCTTTTCCAAATCTTGCTAATATAAGATATTAAATGTACATTCAACTTTATATTAAGATTAACATAGTTGATCCAGAAAAAGCATCATGGTATGATAGTGATCAGACATCAAATAATCCAGTAACCGGTCAAAAATAAAACCTCAGTCTAAAACCCCTTCCGGACAAAACCCCTATTTAAAAAATAAGAAATACCAAAAAATATTCAAATTATGATACCAAAAATATAACGTATTGGAGTTCATTCATGTTTGGATATGATATAATTTAATTGCATAGAATTTCATACAATTGCATATATATCCCCCATTGACTTAACATCATCTCGGCGGACTGTGCATAAATTCATGAACATTGATTGCAGTTTGACAGTGTTACAGCGTATATGTTTTGCTGGTTGCTCACCAGTAATAGTGTCTTTTCAAAGACTATAGTATGCCAGATGGTTGGGTGAGCATGTCCAATAAGCTTGGCAAAGGCATTATTTGAGCCTTCACATATGCTGTTTTTTAGAAATTAATTCTTTAGTGTAATGCCATGGAGATTCCAGAGTTCTGGAGCAAATGTTGGAGGCGATCAAAGCATCTTCATGGATGGAACAGAGCCGTCTGATTGTGTTGGTAGCTGGATATGGTGAAACTGACCAGAGATGTGTATTATCGAAGTAGTCAATTATTGGTTCGAGTCCATCTGGTGTATTTTCCTTTGGGTGTTCGATTCCGGAAACGACATCACCTATTGACAAAAATGCCAAACCATCCAACATCCCACAGAAAAGTTTTACGTCATCATCCTACCAATACAGATGTACAAATCCCAGTCTCCACATATTCTGCGTCAGGTGAAAGAAGCAGCCTTGACTTGTGTGGGCCAAACGAACTAACAGCATTGATGATGGCTAACTCACAGTCAATGGATCTGAACGAAACCCCAGCTCCTGACACTTATTCTGGATGGATTGTAGTTCTTCATACTCCAGGCTCTTGTTGGATAGAAATGCAGCTGATTGACGAATCTCCGAGCAGTGCACAAATGACATACAGCTGATGGAACAGGAGAGGAGTGAAGTTAAATGTTCTATCCATGTACAAGACATCCGAACAAGCAAGATGTGTTAGTCCCTCATCAGTCACAAACACAATCATGTGGCTGAGTGAGTCCACGCCATTGTCATAGATAAAACAATTCCGTGGGTCATCACGTCCAGACGTACCTCATTGATCTTCAATGACTAAGTCTTGAAGTGATTGTGGATTTGGGGGAAGATGCACAGCCATCTGGTGTTGACTTCTGTTCTGTATTTATTGCTGGTGGTGGTGTTTATAGGGCTCTTTCAGGAGTAGAGGGGTGATGATGTCTGGTCGGAATGCTGATTTCCTTATAATTAAAGCCACTAGATGATGGAATCCAGGACAATTTCCCACCCGGACAATTCCTTACCGGACAATAACCCACTTGGACAATTCCCCACTCCATAATGACAATTTTGAACAATTCATCACTCTTAATTTTTTATAAGTGTCTTTTACATGCACAAAGAGGCCACAACAAGAGGGCTTCTAAGTAATTGCCAATTGCACACAAGATGAGGTCTTTATAAGGGGGCCAATTTAGTGGTTCATCACTTATTCTCAGATATATATTTCTCAATACATGATATCACTGGCATACAAGATAGATGTACAAAGCTCGGTTCCCAGGCTGATCCCACAACCATCACTCTTGACCTTTTTACCAGTGGATGATGTTCTTGAGGGTATGACATATGTACGGGAGCACACACCAGAAGGACTCGAACTTCTTCTGGATTACTTTGACAACAGCTATGTGTCCGGAGCTTTCCGTCGTATTCAGCCCTCACAACTTCCAAATTGACTCACCCCTCCACTTAGGATGCGTCGCATGCCTCCCTCTGTACCCACCACCCACATGGAACGTCAATCCCATTACCCTTGAAGGGGGATAAAAAACAAACAACATATGCGAGGGATGGACCAACACCGTTGCAAAGCTAGTTGGACATGCACACCCTACCATCTGGAGATCAATTGATAGCATACGGCCCAGGTTGGCACTGGCTTACTACGTCACCTGCGTGGTGAGTCACCAGCAAAGCATGTAAGACGACGCCAGTCAAAACCGCACAAACTGTGCACTGACGGGCTTGACTGCCCCAGACGTACTTAAGGGCATTGACCTATAGTGTAAGATTTAAGTAAATTAAGCAGTTTTATATGTCAATACTAATGAAAATTATTGTGGGCTAAAGTTTAATAAAAAATACTAATTCGTGGAGTGTGGAATTATCAGTGGGGAGAATTGTCCTAGTGGGGAATTGTCCGTTTACCATGTGATGATCTGGGAGTTTGTAGTCTTCAGGGAGGAGATGACCTTTTAGTCTTCTTCGGTACACCGAGTAGGCTGGGCACTTGAGCGAATAATGTACCGGATTGTACGCTTGTTGACATTGAAGGCAATAGTACTAGGGATGAGGGACGGGTGAAGTTTCGTGTGTATGGCCAGAAACGTAGTCGTCTGAGTTGGATTATTATAATTTAAGGATTTTTCCAAGGGTTCCCAATTACATTAATCTCTTCTGTGCCTCTAAGATCAAACATAAGAGGTTTTGACTATTTATTGTTGAAGTTTTTGACTGAGGGAGCTTTAGCCGGATGGGTTTTAACCTGGATTCGAATAATCGACTTCTTATTCTACGAGCCAACGTTTTTCACAAACCTTAACTATGATGCACACACACACATATATATATATATATTACTAGGGAAAACATTACATTACGTTTGCTAATTTAAGTTTCTGTCCTGATAAAGCTCCTATGATTTATGATTCTTCGTGTCGGTGTATTTTTTCGTCTAATGCTAAAATACACACACGGAGATGGAGAGTCTATCAGCTGATTAGACTATATAGTTACAGTACAGCAAGTAATAGACGGCTACGTTATGACCTTACCATTCATGCCTAACGACCGCCTTTAGTGTCATAACATTATTATAAACATCGATCGATGTCTACGTTCTCCATGATCACGCCTCACTGACTATCACCTGAAAGTGTAATAAAGCTAGCCGCTGATCAGACACGTCTGGACGGAGCCAATACTTAAGTAAACATGTTATGTGTTTATTAGATATGCGATATAAACATCGATTTAAATCGACACAGAACTATCGATAGCAATTCGAATATAAACTAGGACCGTCGCCACTTTGTCTTGCTATAATGCTGTGCTCTCTAAACCGAGAATAACCGCGTGTGGAATTAGATCGATATCGTATAGTGAGTGAACAGTATGGCTCATCAGTGTAGCGCAATATTGTTTCTGATCATTTATGCCTTCGTCCGTCCTGGATTGACCTACGTAAGTAGGAAATAAGTAAATTTTAGGATATTAATATGATTTTTCATCTTATGTACTGCATTTTGGTAAATATTCAGTATTTTTTTATCAATCTAGCAGTATTAACGCTATCTAATTTTTATCTAGGATACCACTACTCTGGATCGTTGTCCCGATCCATCTAAGGAGAATCCTGGATATTCATCAACGGTGAGTCACGGTCGTAGCCTCTGGACTCATTGTGGCTTTCCAAATCCCAAACTGGAACAGACACGTTGTGGTAGACCATTTTCAAGAGATGTCACTTATAACCTGTGTGATCCAGATCAAGTGTTGTTGTCAGAAATAAGTAAGATTTAATTAATTTATTTTAAGCGACTTATTATTCATTCTTATTCTTATAAAAATATACTAATAAGCTTTACAATTATTCATATAGAAAACCAGCTGGATCAGTCGCTGTGGAGTTTAGAGATATCGACGCCTTATCAATGTACACCTTGGCATGGAGCTGTCCTTAACTACACAATTATATTGGTGGCTGTCCGGTACCTCAGAATACCAGATTTGTCGAGTAATGAAACGTGAGTTCTTAACACACACATACACATACATTACATAAATAACATTATCGCCTGATTTAGACCCCATTTAATTTGAGCAACAATAGCTTTTGTTATTGTTGATTATTATTTCACATTGACGGTTTTTAAATGCAGATTCCTATCATATACATACCCGCCATGTTGTCATTTAATTGTTCCATTATTTGTTTTTAGTAGGCTGCGATTATCTTTATTTCAAAATCAGTTCATTATAGGGTGGCTTTTAATGCAGTCTGTTACACCCTATAATTTTTCAGCTGTATCAATGGTTGTGGAGAGATAGTACCCGACATGGACGAGTTCAGCAGGTCGGCTACAGATGAAGAAAAACAGCTGGCCATCGACAACTTCGCAAGTGGACTGCTGAATGAGTTTGGTGGTTACTTTTGTGATAGTTTTCTTGTCATAGCCTATTGGGAGAACGAGACATTGGTGAGTTTAACGTTTGCTTGTATCGTGAATATTCATTTATTTCATGCCGCATACTGGTAACTTGCCATCTGGATGGGATCCAACTTTAATCGAAACGAATGCCTCTAGGTAGGGCTGTCTTAACGCATGTGCCCATTGGGCCCAACGAGCATAGGGGTCCCACAAGCATAGCGGCCCATGCTAATTTGTGTATGCTAAGCACACTTCAGTAACCCTGGCGTGTTAAATACTAAACAGTTTTATACAGATCCGTCTTAACGCATGCGCACGCCGGGCAGTTGCTACTAATCTATGTCTATTGTGATTTGCTGTAAGTGGTTGTGTAGGTAGGGGCCCCAGTGCACTGCTTTTCCTGGGGGCCTATAGTGCTGTTAAGATTGCCCCGCCTCTGTGGTCTAATGGGTTAGAGGGTTGGGCTTCTTACTCATGGTCATCCTGTGCAGGAAGTCGTTCGTTCGAATCCCGACCGTAGCACTGTAGTAGGAGGTTTTCATCCAGACTGGCAACTGGCAAGGTATTCTTCGATGAATATGCCATATATTGTGAATTGTAAATATGTTTAGAATTAGTCCCTGAAATACAGGTACAGTTAAACCTTTGTTATCCGATCAGTCCACTGATATCCGTACTATAACTCATTTAAACAAGTTACCAGATGACACAAATATAACTGGATTATGTCAGTTTTAGCGGTCTGTTGTCTACCGTTAACAAATCCAGTAGCCCGACATCTGACGACTGCTACAGACAGGTGGCTGGTTTACCTAGCTCGAGTTTGACAGCGTTGTTTCTTCCCTGAGGAAACGCGAGTGTCCCAGTAACGCAATGATTAAAAAAATGTACTGCTAACCTTCAGGTTACAGCATTAGAATTAAATCAAGTTAAGTGTTTTTGTGAGATGTTTCTTAACAAAGTCATCCCACGGCCACATGTTACACGTGTGACCAGTAGCGAGAGTAACTAGAACACTCACTCACACACTTACTCACTCACTCATTCCAACGGAAAAAACAGGCGTACACTTATTAAAGCCTATACGTACACACTATCTGCTTAAACGCGCATTTGAGCCATCTCCGTGGTTTAGCCGAAATGGTGGTTGACTACAGATCTCTTGCACCTATGTTCAAACTCCGGTGGGAGTATGTCTGAAGAGTATTTCATTTTTAAGTGTTCCATGTACGTTTTCAAATATACATATATTTGGTGTTTTTTGTTTTGGACAGATATCGACGGCCTTAACCAGCAAGCTGTCATCTCGTATATCGGCGAATCGAGTGGAGGTCGTCACACGGAGAGCTCTGGATTATTTGGCATCCGGTGAAACATTCCAAGCATTCGACGTCATGATCACAGAATACCGAGCGCTGATCTTGGGCTTTACTCCAGCCATGGCCATGCTCGTCATCCACATGACGCTGCTCGTCATCAGCGTCATCCTTATCGTACTGTACGCTTTCTTCGGAGGCAAGAGTGACTACTACGACGAAGAGAAGTGGAAGCTGGTGCTGAAGACGACGATGAAGATCATTTGTGGTGTTTGGTTTGTCGAATGGCTGCTCATCATGTTGGTACGGGTACAGGGAAGAATCAAATTGTGGATCATTATCTTTCCGTTAGTTGGCCTCATAGCGGCGGTCATCGGGGCGTTCTTCCTCTACGAACAGAGTCAGTGAATCATCTCTTTGTGACCCACACCTGTTGACTACCTGTAAATAGTTCAGTCGTGACTACGTTTATCTGTGATACATGTTAGCAACCAACCTGCCTATTTGTAAATAGGTTATCTTTGACCATCTCCCCTGTGCTTTACGTTTACTATCTGAAAGTGGCTTCGTTTTGACCATCTTGCCTTTGACACCTGTTAACTTACCTGTAGATGGTTAATTCCTGACCACCTTATCTATGATGCTTTTTAACCACATGTAAATCTGTAAATATTTGATCTCTGGTCATCTTGTCTGTGATACCTGTCAAGTATTTTTAAATATTATACTTCTGAAGACCATCTGTAACATTTAAAATCGACAAATAAACAGACAACTTTATTGTGAGATGCATTTCGATGGGGTTATATCTTATTTGTATGTGTGTGTGTGTGTGTGTGTGTGTGTGTGCATATAAAGAGGCAACAGGCAGAGCATCAATATATATAAACATCCTTTGAGACCTATACCTCCATAAATATAAATATAAAATGTTCCATACCGCTAATTCGCTTTTCGTACGCGACAAATATTCGTTTATAATCAATAAACGCTATTTTCAGCGAATACAGTACCTGATACATTTATTGTTACGAATATACAATGACTTTGAGTAAAATTAAACACTTCATAAATGTTTCGAGTTCTTCGTTTCAGCGAAGTAATTTGCAGGTATCAGCTCAGTTTAACATACACGAATATCACATGTGCGCGCGCGTGCACACACGTATATATATATATATATATATATATATGTGTGTGTGTGTAAATATATGTATAATTTAAACCGATATTCTAGATTAGTAATTAATATTAGCTGAAATATATCTACGGGTCAGTTTTCATTTGTAACTAGGTAGATCTAACTGGTAATTATTCGTATCATGACGTTGCTAGATACTGATTTAAATATATGAATAATAAACTTAAATGTCTCAGGTTAAAGTTTATTAGTTATCAAACGACTGAGTAACAAGCATTATGACTAAATACACCTTGATTAAAAACGATTAAATAGGGAGCCTTCATGGCCAAACTGTTAGCGCGGTTGGCCGCAGATTTATAGCACGTGGGTTGAAACCGCGGCCGCGCTATGTCAGAAGGCTGTTTCATCTTTCACTTCGCCCCATTACCAATGGAGGTCGCTCGGCCCATTTAGTCTACCTTGTGCACAAAGGTGGCCGTAATACATCAACATTTATAACGATTAAATAAAAAACAACGATTAGAGGCCGTCATAATGTATTCTTTTACAAATCTTTATTGCTCACTTTATACAGATGATGGTTGATGTTTTACGGCCACTTTTGCGCACACGGTAGGCTAAATGGGCCCAAACTCGCTTTATACAAACGTAGATTTGTATAAGTCTACTAAAACAAAGAAATGTTATAATAGTAGATAGTCTGTGGTATCGTTGTTATATAGTATATGTATAAGGATGCTATAACGTTTCTTCATAATTGTATTACGATCCTTTCATCTTGATTCCGGAAACTTTACATTAAAATGCCTAATATGTTTTTTTCATGGAACAATTGCATATTAATGTGATGTACCCATCTGTTTTATTTCCTATCCGGTACCTATTAAGATTCAGTAAAGCTCAATAACATCAAAACATATATGTCCCTGTGCATATATGTCCCTGTGCATATATGTCCCTTTATATATAATAATAATATACAAACTTTCTATAACCCCCTATAGAATATGTAAGGAAGTTGTGCTAAGGCGCTTAACAAGGTAGATAATATAGATGCGACTAAATACTACGGTTGGGGTGAATACAGGACCAAGGTAATCGATTACGATTACTTGAGAATATCATGATTATGATTACATTCATTCTGAATCTAGTCGATTACGATTACGAAACATGAATGTGATTATTCATCAATAATTTATTCAGTTACGTGTATATGCTACATAGTACAATGTTTACATGTTGGTATGTTCTTGAAATGTAAATGTACAAGAGACTCTGATGCCATTGTACGACGTTAATTTGTTTTAATATTTCTGAGACCAATATTCACCATAGAGCAAAGGAGCAAGTAATGGATTTGCACGAATGCACAAGTATTTATAGATATAACTGAGATTAGTGCAAACTGAGATTAGTGCAAACAGTATCAATGGAATAGCTTGAATATATATATATATATATATATATATATATAGTAACGAAATGCATCATGTGTGGCGCGACCCCTCTGTAACTTGACCACCTCTGTAAATGGACTACTTTTTCACAGTCTTAAATAATTGCTATGCTTTAAATTATTATTTTCTTCTATAACTCTGCCACCTCCCAACTCCTTACTTCGACCTTTGATCTTCGTCTAATGCCCACTTTTGTCTTTTTTTATTTGTTAAGGGGAATTTATACCCCAGGCCGTCGCTGTAGGGCACAGCCTCCCACTTTTGTCGATCTGGGGCCTTGCTTGCTTGTAGTTCGGGGAGTATCCCCAGGCTGTCGCTTGGGGCCAACATCTAACCTTGTTTATGTTCACTATCGCATGCGTTAATTTAATTGGCTCCTTGTCATCCGCTGCTGACCAATCTGGATCGTTTGCAGCTGGAGTTAAAACGAGGGTGTTAGAAAGAAGCCCAGCACGATTGCTGGCTGTGTGACTAGCTTGGGCTTAACCATGTGAAAATAACACGAGTTAATCTGAAATACCTGTTTATATGATTTATAGAATAGCGGCAACATCTGAAGCAGTGTTTCAACACAGTTTTCTTTCATGTTCATAGAACAAATAAACTGACAAATCATCATGTGTATAAATATGATAGCAGTCACTCAATGGGTAAATTAGTTCTATTGTTATATTTTGCCTTACATCCCAAACCATATCTCTGGCATGATATAACATGGTAAATAATCAAAGACCTTGTGTAATCGTGAAAGTAATTAATAGCTGATTACGAATACATTTACAATGCAATTGTTTACGATTACAATTACATTGTATCTGGAATTGGCGATTACGATTATTTCATATCATGTAATCGATTACCGCTTACGTTTACCCCAACCCTGCTAAATACAGAACTTCTTTTTAAAAGCATCACCTGTCTTACTAAAGATATATGTCTTCACATATTTCTGCTCTCTCTCTCTCTCTCTCTCTCTCTCTCTCCCTCTCTCTAACAATACACTCACCCACACGCACTCAATCGAACAAACAATCGACGATCAACCATTCACCCCCAAACACTCAAACAATCAACCAATAATCCCCCCCAAAAATCGACGATTAAATCACTCAGTCTTGCATTCAATCCATCTTTTATATTTCAGATATATAAAAGCGTCTTTCCCCGATATTAATAATTGAAACTTACCGATTTCTGACTGTATAGCAATTACTTGAATAAGAAATAAAACACAAAGTATACTACATAGAGTACAATTAATGTAGTATTCTATATTGCTGTATACGAACGAACGTGGCGATGGAAACTGGAACAACCGTATCTATGTTGACCAATGTCGGTTGTTATTGTCTCTTTAAAGTGCAAATGTCTGTCTGTCTGTCTGTCTGTCTGTCTGTCTGTCTGTCTGTCTGTCTGTCTGTCTGTCTGTCTGTCTGTCTGTCTGTCTGTCTGTCTGTCTGTCTGTCTGTCTGTCTGTCTGGTATGTACCTGCTACCATGCCATCAGTTCAGAATAATTTTAATTATATACTCAAAAATCTTTTCCCAAACAAATCATATAAACAAAATGAATATTATCAATACCGTGTGTTTGTTTTGTTTGTTTTGTTTATATATCTGAAATATATCTGTTTATGTTTAAGATCTCCTAGATAAAGACAAAATGAGATATTCAATAAAAACATGATTCATACCACACTGATAACAAGACTAAAACCCAAACATATGGCTGATTTACATTTACGTGGGCACGTACGCACCGTGCGCGCCCGCGCACACACACACACGGTTATGGACGGAAATGTGTAAAACTCTGGGTAGCCGAAAGAGTAGTTTGAACTAGAAACCTAAGAGGCCGATTTAGCTGAATTCCAAAAGGTTTTAGACACGAAGGGTCTCAAAAGAGGTGACCAATCAACTATGATGAATATATATAAATCACGGAATCCTGCTAAGACATCCAGTGGGCAGTCAGAAAGGCAGAGCATGTTTGCTTCGTCAGAGTCTACGAAACAGGAGACCAGTCGAATAAAGAAGCTTGGAAAGCTCATCAAGAAGCGTTTATAAAGAATACACAGCCCGTGTTATAGTCATTTTGTTTATGTTGTTGTCACAACAGAATGATGTCATTAAATATTCTGTTGTAATAAATTATATGTTGGAAAAAAAGAGTCCTATAGCTACTAAACATTTAAGATTCCAAATTTACATTTTACGTAAAACCATAGCTATTAAATTCCTGTTTATGGCATTATAGTCTATTTACGTAATTACATGTGGTTATTCGTTTGATATTCGATCGTGATTCATTGTTTAAATTGGCGGTAGCTAGGACGTACATATCACGGTGAGCGTCTCCATGGCCTATAACAGGTAGCTCAGTTGGCAACAACTCTTTACCAGTCGAGTTCAATTCCTTGTCTGAAGATGCTTCATCAATCATTTCACTTCATTGCTTCTGAAGGTCGTTGGGTCCATTTAAATTTATCATATGCGCACAAAAGTGATAGTAAAAAAATATTTCACAAAATTGACCGGAAATAACAACATGACATACAAAAATGAATAACTAATTGTAGTATAAAAAATAGAAGATGATGATTGATGTTTTACGGCCACTTTTGTGCACATGGTAGGCTAAATGGGCCGAGCGACCTCCGAAGGTAATGAAGCGAAGTCAAACATGAAACAAAATTCAGATATGCCCACGCCGAGATTCGAACACGGGTGATAGTGATTTGTGGTCCAACACGTTACCGCTATACCACAAAGGTCTATGGTATCACCTTACTCTGATATATATATATAAAAAAAAAAAAAAAAAAAAAAAAAAAAAAATAAAAAATAAAAAAAAATTTTTTAAAAAAATAAAATATTACAAAAAGGGTTTTAAAGAGCGCCGGACAAAAGTGAGTCATGGTTTTGCAACTAAGTATACCTACGCAAACGCCTTTATGCCATTTTATAAATTTATTATATTATGTATATATTTATAATCGTAATAAAAGGACGTGAAATAGATTAATTAACAACAAAAGATAAAGAAGATAAAAATTATTTAAAATACAATAAAATATTCACATTAAGAAAATTTAAATTTATATTTAAATTACAATACATATATATTTATATATATATATATATATATATATATATATATATTAATATATAATTGCAGTTGAGACTTTCACTTTTAGTTAAAATACATCCCGGAACTCATTCGTTTAAGCTAAAAAAAACTCTCCACCATTGATAATATGCAAATTAACTGAAAACAATTAAGAACTGCTTCTGTATTATTGGCGATTGTTTACTCAGATTTTAGCGCATAATCATGAACGTTAGAAGAAAACAGATCCCAGAGTACAAAGGGACATTTTAGTTCGGGGTCTACTTGTATCAGGTTGATAGAAACTATATATATTGAAGGATCGGATTATTTCTATTCAAAAGCTGACCATAAAACATACACCTATTTGGTTAATCCACAAACCTCTAGAATTATTTCTAAATATACAAGACTGATTTTGGATTATGAATAGATTTAGAAGTAATAGAAAGCATTACCCATCGTCTTTAATATTTCTTTAAATTAAACTTTTAATTAAACTTTTATAGACATTCGATTATGTTACCCCGTCACCTTTAGTGTGATGTACTGATGACGTTTTTAAGACACTTGTTGCTGAATATACACACTTTAATTCAGAATTAATTTGTAAATCAACTAGTTCATTCATCATTAACGCCCGACGGGACACACGGCTAGGAAAGTTTCACTTGGAGTATATTGGGAAACAAGGGGGTGGAACATCATCGTGAGCTGACGATGTTTAAAATGTAAATAAGATTGATAGGTTACACATTTGACAATATCCGCAGCGGAGGTGCATATATATATATATATATATATATATATATATATAGTCAGAATCCGTTAATCCGGACATTATTGTTGGATTTAGTTCCATTATAAATGACTTGTTAATACGAAATAATCGCGTTGCGCGTTCCGACTCTTCATTTCGACTCTTCATTCCATCCTTGACCATACACACCGACACACGATGCTCCCATTGCCTGTGGCTATTTCATAGCCAATCATAATCATTTACGGCTAATTAGAAACACAAATGTGTGATCTTTCCAATGAGAAAATCATGAGTTAATCTGATGAACAAAGTGATACGCCATTCCGTACCATTGAGCACGGTTATTGCATATTGGTTTAAATACGGAGGTGAAAGTTACTTGTTATCAGATTCACTTCTATTATGGCTGTCGAAATAATAACAGAGCAATATGTCAAGTCCTGTGAGAAAACGCCGTCGCATTAATATTTCTGCTGCCAAGAAGCGTGACAGCTATAACTATTATTTTTGTTACATACAACGGCATGTCTTTACGGTCCAAAAATGTGTGACACAGTCTACCGCTATGTCACCGACTCGATATTCCAGCATTCACGTTTATTCGACATATTATCATGTTACAAACTTTGTCAGATTAACGGATTCTGACTATATATATATATATATATATATATATATATATATATATATATATATATAGTTAGTTAGTTAGAAATTATTTTCATACTGCTAAGTTCTTCATAGAATTGCTGTTGATGATTGGTTTAGCTGCTAGCCAAAGGAAAAGACATCGCTCTTCTTACTTAGGTTGTTAGTGTGTCCAGATCCTCATCCGATTTAGAGCAGAAATGTCTATGTGTTTTTTTCATAATTGGCTTTGTGACACAATCTCAGAGCTACCTTATAATTAAAAACCAGATCCTGATCCCTCCAGGGTTTATCTAGTCTAGTCACCTTTTGCTATGGCGTCATATGGTAACCACATACTCTTTCTTTGGTACTACTATATTTTTTCTAAGTTATTTATCTAGACACATCAATACCTTCCAGACACAACTTTTTGGTATCAAACTAATCTATTATCATTCCCGCATACAATTTGTTGGGGATTTAAGTAGATCTATATACAATTTCTGTTAATTTCTCTAATTATGAGAGAGCTCTTGAGATCTGTTACTTGCGTGGATTATGTCACATCAACACCATAAAGAACAAACATCTGTGGTCATGTCTAGCTTATCCAGTAATTAAGTCAGCTTCGATTTACAAAGTACTACATGTCACGTTTTAATCTGGTTACAGTTTTTCACACTGTAGTCATGTTGTGGGTAAAATAATGGGTTGGGGAAAAAACAGCCCGAGTGTGGATAACGGACTCCATTCATGCTTCACAGTGAAGTTAATTTCAATGAACTAAAAAAAAAAACACTAGTGAACAATTATATCATAAGTCAAATGCGTTAATGGTTTGTGTTGTAATTAATGCAACACATACTATAAACACCACATGAACACTTGAATCGTGACACACTGGACACGTTCGTTCGTTCGTAGTCTCGATTTGTTTCCGTTCTGGAACAAACAAATTAGTTAATAACAATGAAAAATCCAAGAACCAAAAACTAAACATGCAAAAACTGACGAGACCTTTTTTCTCTTTGGAATTTCTAAACGGAATAGAAAAAGGTTACTTTTTCGTTGTTTTCGTTGCACGTATTGAGAACTTTTACTACCATTGTTACAAAACTGACTTCTTGATTTTTATTTTTCTCAAGTACTCTCTGGCGCCTTGATGGCCATAGTTCTGACGTCATTAGCATTATAAATAGCTATACATTTCTGCCAGTAATCAGCTGACGTTAAGATCTCACCCTTGTGACGATTACCTAAGACACATCGGCCCCGAGGTGAGTGTCACTTTGATAGATAAGTGTTCATTTTGATTAATTTATGATTAATTAAGGTATGTCTGTAATAGTTGACATTTATTTTGCTCGACAGAATAGTCACTAATTTTGTAGTTATTTAATTCTAGGTCGGAAGTTACTTTCACATTTTATTGCTTCTGATCCGCGTTATTCAACATCAAACAAATTCAAGGAGTAAAAAACAAGAACAAAAACAATGACTTTATATACTCAAGTTCGGGAAAGAAATTATTTTAACCGAATTAATTCAACATAGAAGTAGAGAGAGAGAGAGAGAGCAGGGAATTACGACTGCTAAATAACTGAACGATTTTCTAATGTTGTTAATTTATTCAGAGGCAAATTTGTATATGGCAATATATCTATGTAATAATAATTTGAAATTACCTACATGCGTCGAGTTAAAACATGCTGTTACGTTCTACATATTATTGTTGCCAGGTTCGTACACGATGAAGGTTCTGATCATAATCGCTGTCTGTCTGGCCTTTGTGCCTGCCTGCATGTCTGACTGTAGCCCACTGAAGCGCCTCAAACTGAAGTCGCAATGGGAAGCTGTCTACGGCAAGGACTCGGTAGTGAGAGAAAATCTAAGCCGCGAGATCTGGTCATACATACTTGGCAAAGAGCCAAAGATGAAGGAACTATTCACCAGAGTCAGAGGTGACAACATTAACTCGGACGAATTTAAGGTAAGCTAAGGATCATACTGGATTATTGAAGTAACTTCGTCGTTTCGTTCGAGTTATGTTTATTAACTAAACCAAAGACGATGAAAGATCGAATGCTATTAGGATCTGTGTGTTTCAGGCTCATGCTGTTCGTGTGTTCGGTGGCTTTGACATCTGCGTTTCGTTGATGAACGATCCTGACACGCTGAATGCCGAGCTTCAACATCTGCACGATCAACACGATCAGAGAGGAATCCCTCACGAATACTTTGACGTAAGTATCCGATGTTTGTATTGCGCGATAACATGGACGACGAAACACTAATTAAGTTATCGCTTATTACGATGATCAAATATTTGGAGTAGTAGGCGATTATTGCTACACAGCAGGTAATAGACGATTTACGCGACGCATGCGCAGTCCACATCTATTGTGGTTTGTGGGTCAGTAAAGCCATGTAGTAGCATGGAACAAGAAATACAATTAACTAATTGTTTGCATATTTACGTTTTGGGGGATTCACAGAACTAAACTCATCTATAAGTTCTTGTAGCAGTTTCATTTTTGTTAAATATAACGTAGAATTATTTGTATTAATAGATAAGATTATTTGTAGGGGAACGTTGACACTTTATTTTTGCCTGAAAAAATACATGTTACTGAAAATAAATAATCAAGTTGGGAACTGTAATAGACATGTTATCAATATATGAAACATATTGTTGTCTCCTTGATCACACGATAGGTAAAAGAATGTTTTTATCATATGGTTCAGCGAACCCGGTGAAACGCGACCCGCAAACGTTCGTTCGTTAGATGGCGCAGTCGTCGCGGAAATTGTCTATTAGTTATTTGAAATTCAAACAAAATCGAGTGAAATGTATACGAACATACATTCAGTAATTACTGTACTGATAGGTAATTATTCGGAATGTTTTCATAACCATTAACACAATATATATATATATATATATATATATATATATATATATATATATATATTCTGAAGATAACAACAATTATGTATGACTGTCATCTTTGTTTTTGCATTTCCCCATCAGATATTCATTGACGCCTTAAATTACGTCATCCCTAACTACCTAGAGCACTATGACGAAGACGCCTGGGAGGATTGTTTCCAGGTTATCAAGAACGCCATCACCGAAGGTCTTACTGAGTAGATGCTGAAACGAACAACGTCAAGTTAACGCCGACTTGATTTAAGGAACTAACTGACATGTGTCAACGTTTGGTATAACAGGTGAATTTTAAACGAAAACCTCAGTTTGCGGATGTCCTTTTCCATCAAATTCTGCTAACTTTTCCTCGGGGCCGGAATATTGATGCCGATCACTTTTTGATGCACCCACAAGTGAACAACTGCAAAACTCAAGTAACCACGAAATTTGACATCAACTATGGAATTAAGATATTTCAACATCAATTGGTGATCGAAGTGGCAGATTAACATCAACGCACTGCAAACTTTGGTTTCGTATTTTTCGTCAGTTCAAACTTTCACATTTCCTTTAATTAGAATAAACGGCGTTAAAAGCAGTCCACGTGTTGTTTCTTTAAAACATCTCCAATATTTATACATTCAGACTGTGGTACACTAACACTCGTATATTATTTTCCAATAAGGGAAAAACGGTAGAAAAAGCTCTCTCACTCTCTGTGCATGTGTGTATTCTTTAAATTTATATACCTTAAACCCCTTTGGTAGTATAAATCACTCGATCGTTGTTGCCTAAAAAGGGTGTTGCACAGGTCAATTCTTTTATTTGTAATCAGGATAACTGTGTATTGCTATACACAGCAAGAACATTTACTTGTCATCCTCTTCCATGTGTATTCCAGGTGGTACGTGAGGGTAGCATCTTTTCATCTATGCTTTGAACATTCATATAAAAACAATCTTTAACCGGTATCATAATTGGTTGTAACATTCTTGGTATTTTTATTAGCTATTTCTTTTTTTGATAATGTCTTCTTTTTTCTTCTTCTAGAAGGACATATTAGTTGTATTTGAATTTTACCAAACAGAAAGAACGGAAATTCTAAAGAACGTATAATTAACTTCACAAATACTGAAGCATGGTTTCTTCATCTGTTATATGACTAGAATATCAATCTTTTTTCATCAAATAAACCATTGCAGATGTAGCAAATAGCAGTCATTCATAGAATATTGGAGATATTAAATAAATGTGTGACAGTTGTGATTAAAAATTGACTAAAGGCTAGTAACAGCTAATAAGTTCAACAATTAAATTTAATTTCAAGTCATTTACTGAAAACAATATATGCTTAACTTTGTACTGAAAAGAAATAAGATGAGTGACGGCCTAGTTTTGCACGAAACAATAATTTAAACAGTTTTCCTGCACTAATTACCACAAATGTATCTTAGCTAATTCTTGTTGTGAACAACTAAACTTCTTTTTAAAATAAATCTCTCCAGATAACACAAGCTAACGATTGCATGACACTAATGACGAATTGGTTTATTAAGGAGCCTATTTAGGGACGACGTATCTAGCTGCAACGAATATTATTTCTTTATTTTCAAACTCATAGCAGAATGCTGCAACACAATTCTAAAACAAAGGAAGATGTGTACTAAAAAAATACGAACATAATTATTATTAGAAATTGGATTGTTTTGTCTATTTAAATTTATTACTAATTTGGAACATTTTGGAAAGACATTTTTATTTGAAAAATACATAAATAACGTTCCACAGATTATTTTAAATCTGTCAACTCATAAAATATCAGCAATAATATCTCTATTGCGAATGACATTAAATCTGGAAGTTTTCTACAAGATGAAACAGCTAGAAATGGGAAATTAAGTTATGACCGTCAATTAATTTATGAAACTATTTATATAATTGATTAAGTCTATACATAGTCATTCCTGAGAGAGTCGGGAAATCAGTACGTCATTCTTACCGGCTAATTTACAATTACTGACCTGGTTTACTTTTACATTCCTACTGTTATTATAATATCCGTGATACCCTTCTGTAACCATAGCAAGCAAAAGTAACTATAAACCAATTAATTTTTTCAACGATGTATTCCTGACAGATATAAATAATTATGAGTGATGCAGCTCTGTTTACATTGCACGCCCTACTACAAATAAGTTTCTCGTGTCCTTAAACAATATTTCCTGCGGCAGTCAGAGACAACAAACAGAGCCGGAATATTGAGCACACCATGTTATAAAACATATTATATATATATACCTATGCCTATATTAGTATATAGTATATTGATCCTATATTTTGTTTTGTCAATTAAGGTTATACTATACACAACACAGTAGTTAGGAAAGAACCATCCCGAAATGATGCCAAATAACTTCTTTAATTTAATAATTTAGCCAAAACGTGTCCTTTTATATTTATCCTAATTATAACACTCAAACATGGGACACATTTCATATCACTAAGAATGATGATGATATTACCCTGAATTTGATTTGGATCAGCTGACATCTGCAATAGGAACCACGTAATATGAAGGTTTATTAATTAGATCAGAACTAAACAAAGTACACATATAGTTGATTTTCTACAAAAGCTGAATATAAATCAACTGTCACTTCTTGTCGCTTTGCCTAATTCTACAATCGTATAAAATCTTTGTTAACAATAAAGAATATGATTAATATAATATGATGATCATAGCTGAATAATAAGCACCATCCGGATATTTTTATGAGAGGCACTCATAATATGTGCGTATGTTGTTGTGAGTTTCTGGCATTTATTACCAGGATGTTTTGGCTAAATATATTAAAATTGGTGTTATTTTAAATGTTAAGAGCATTAATTATAATTACATGGACAATTATTTATAATATGCTTGTTGAATACAAAGCCTCACGTTAATCTGTAGTTTGGTAGCACGGCAATCACCTGCACACCTAGCCAAATCAATTGAAATACAACAAATATCACTACCTCACAGGTCGAATGTAATATTGCTGAATCATCAGAATTATCAACTTATTGCAAACTTTAGTAAATTAACATTTTAGATTTCCATGAAAACCGTACAAATCAAAGAGTTGGGTTATAGTCAATATGACAGTTCAGTCTGGATATTAAAAACATATTTCAAATTAATTAAAATGTTTCGATTAAATTTTATTCTATAACAAAACGATAATATTAATAACAACAATTACAGAGTTGTTGTGTATTTGTGTGTGTGAGAGAGAGAGAGAGAGAGAGAGAGAGAGAGAGAGAGAGAGAGAGAGAGAGCTAAGAATATCAAAATAAATGAAAATTATTCATCACGCGGCCGTCCATCCCGGACCTCAGCCTTAGCTAAGTTCTCTCTTTCACAACTCCGAACTCATGTGGTCTAGAATCTACTTTATTCCTCCACTCAAAACTGTACAAAAACTATACACTCCTCGAAACTATACACTCCAGAACCACCACCTCTACTACTACTCTTTTCTCCACTCTTCCAAAAATCTACAAAAATCCAGATATGTATAGGGAATTGTCCCCTCAGCACCGTCAGCGTTGTTGTCCTGTAGACTCCGCATAGTCACCTGGTATAATCAGCGCCGACTTGGCCGAGTCGAGAACAATCCCCCACCAAAACTCCTCCCACACATTCAAACAAGTATATGAAGGGGAACTTTCAACCCCCCTCCCCAGCACAATCAGCGTGTTGTCCAGTGGAGACTCGCATGTCCTTTGATCCAATCTCACTAACAAAGCTTTCACTTATTCAATCAACTCCATGAAAAGATCAATAGAGTACAAACCCAACCAAACCCCGCGGCTACGACAACTACACCCGTGAGATCCCAACAACCGGCTGGCCACCAATCCCCAAGCGGCACCGAACGGGTGACCACCAACTTCTTTCGCACATCAATAAATCGGAGATCTATGGTTCATAAACCGTTAAGCGGTACGTACGGGCGATTACTAATTTTTCATAACACAAATTAATTCGACAACCGACTATGACTTTACACATATAATTAATTAGATCTGAAATATAGGAATCACATATGCTAAGTTTATGGCCTATATTACACTAATACCGTCCAGCATTATTGCTTATTTCTTTATTTTACGCTTATCTATACGGCATGTAGTGTACAGATATCCACATAAACATTAAACAAGTGAATAAAAACATTTAATTATTGCACATAATATTGCACAACTGGTTCTTGTCAACATGAAAATTATAAATAACCTATAAATATATTACGTGATATTAGTATTAATGTACGTTTTATAAAGAATTATAATTTTGAAAATTTTCAAGTTAATTTCAAATATTACGCTGAAAAACCGAAGCTGACTACTGACACGTGGTATAACTGGTTTCATCAACTGCACATCACGGCAATCGTCGAACCCTTTGTTGAGTTAAGCGCAACTACAGGTAGGTATATATTAATATGTTATAATACTTTTAATAGACTAGTAGCAGACAGAATCCATTGCCAATCAACCAAACATGATATCCAATAAATTGATTTATAAATTATCCAGAAAGTTTTAATCATATAATGACGTTTGCATCACTAGTAACATCCTTAATAATAATAATACTGTAAATTGATTTATAAATTATCGAGAAAGTTGTAATCATATAATGACGTTTGCATCACTAGTAACATCCTTAATAATAATAATAATAATGTATATTTAATAAAGCGCCCTTACTAGCAGGAGCCATTCAAAGGCGCTGTACAAATAATATGTAATATAAAAATAAGCCAAATAGTATGACTGTAAAAACCCTGTATTTAAAATATTTAAAAGATAATTATTATTTATCTGTGAAAGCGACCTTGAATAAATGAGTTTTTAGAAGAGATTTAAAGTTTTCATTTATTAATCGGTATATAATATCTAATGTATAAACTGCGGCGTGAGATATGATGAATGATTCTTGTGTCTTATTTACATTGCAGTTTTTGTTTTACTAGGTATATGTATGCTGTTTTAGTATCGGAATGGAGCCTATGCATTCTAGTAAATGCAAAAACCAAACTGTACCAAAACAACAGAAAACGCATGTTAGACATTGGTGTGCCGAAAACTGAAACACGCAGAAACTGCACCGATAACTTAGGATATACAAATAGTGACATCATGCTACGTAAAATTTCCAGCCAAGATATATACTAAATATACCCAAATAGGGAGTTTTTGTTCATTGAAAATTCTTAGCTCATCCTATAAAACTTAACAGATAGGTGAACAAATGAACTTATGCAATGTTTCGTTTTTCTCATAGAAATGAACTCAGAAAAGACGTTTATTTTCAAAGGGTTACTTTTAAGAAATTGATCAATCAACATGATGGTGGTTTCTAGAAAAGAGTTCACATATATGTGATGGATATATTCGTTTCATCTGATTTTATGAGGTAGAACAAATTACCTTGGTTTGAATCGGTATTCAGTTCAGTAGCTGAATCAGACAACCTAACGGTATCAGAAACAACCAAACTTCTGCTTCAGTTGGAGAAATGCAAACCAACATTAATCTTCTTGATACTTTCAATTAGAATAGTTTCTTCTAAATATTACAAGTTTATTTTGTTTCTAATATTGTATTTATATTTCTCCATATAGGTAAATAAACGATCATATCTGATCCTCATCAAAGAAAACACCATACATGGAAATAACTTAAGCATCCGTGATACGATTGAGTGTAGTTTCGGCATTCGTTGGTTAGCTGTAAAAATACTGAAGTTAAACAGTTAGGTTCGGCTTGTAAGAAGAATAAGGGCTCGTTATGAACTTGTGGATGGATTTGTCCTACCTGCCAAGGATCACAAGTTCAATTCTGTCAAAAGGTCGTAACTTTCCAGTGATTAATTTATCGGCTCGGAACATCGATCGTGGGTGGATGATCACGTTAAATGGCGCTGCCGGCTCAAGTGAATTAATTAAAAAGAGGGACGTAATAAGTACATTCTGCCAGTAACCATGCATGCATGAGTTATTTCGTCTCCATTTTGCATGTAGTACTCCTCCCGTGTGAGTGGTGTGAAGATATATAAAACAGCAACTCAATAAATAAGAACCACACTGGAAATATTAAGTGCTCCCACTTTCGTGTGCTATCTGTGTTTCATGACCATGCATGGATCAAGAAACGAAATATATAAATCAATCAATACGTAATGTGACTTGAACGGAAAACTAGCAAACTGAAAATTTAATTAAGGAGGAAAAAACAGATGCATACATGCAAAGGCATATGAATTAAGCAGTAACTAATATTCGCATATCGTTAAATTACAAAGGAGTTTACTGAAGACAAGTTGGTTGAGGTAGTGAGACAATATATTTTGTTGGGGATATTAATTATAGTTACTGTGATTATAGACATTAATAGACCGAATGGGTTACCCCTGGCGCCACCATACGGCTGAATTTCACACTACGGTCTCGGGTTAGAAGTCTAAGAATCACGGTATTGTATGGCGATTTACGCGTGTATAGTCGCCGATAAATGTCTTACTGAAAAGCTGTATATAGGCTATTTACCAGCTATATTTGGATTTTATTTATAGTCCATTAAAGGTATGTGGTCTATAGATAATAATTTTGCATTTAATAGGAATGGCATAGACTTTATCCAATAGATATATATGGCACAAAACTAAGTAACGTTTCAGCGCGACCTGCATGGCTGTCATGGTCCCGCTTGTCTAGTTCAAACTTATGTTTTGTAGAATCTTTGCCATCTGACACGACGAATGGATAAAATCAATGATCACATATATCATAATTCAATGGGTGCTTCCTATTACTGTAACATTGGTATTTATGCATGATATTTTGTATTGAAAGTGAACTGTTTTATTTTCTGAATCAGCCATTCATACAATGTTTACTACATGTAAATGTCAAGGGTGTTAATACTCTAAAGTAATAAACAAAATTATTTAATAATATACAGGTGATACATATATGATTGGTTCCCAGGTACAAGTAAAAATAATATTTCCAAAACTTTCAAATTTCCCTTTACATCTACATTAAATATTTAAAAAATCTTCATTAAAATCAATTTACATTCACCTAAAAGTTTCATTTTAAAATCATTTATTTAACCCATTGAAACCTATGTTCAAAATACCCTACGAGTCAACATAAATACCAATTAAAGGCTTAGTTGCGTCATTCATCTGGAAAGATCGTTCCGCTCAGTCATTGGGTTATATCCTGATAAATATTGTGTTAAATCCTTTAGAAAGACACAATCGTTCAGCTGAAATACTAGTCTAAGTTTCCATGTAATATGAAATAATTTGCTGAAAGATTTCTGGTATTGACCGTTAGTGAAAAGTTATCATTCCCTATTAATAGTGGGCGCCATAGCTGTTTCTAATCCGAGACCGCGTTGGTGTCAACATACACACCAAGATTCTTTTCCAGTTCTGTGGTCTGTAAGTTAACTTGGACTCCCTCTTTGTGCATGTGATAGGTCTAATCTATGCGTTTATTGCGGTTACCAAGATACACAACTTTACATTTTTCAGCATTAAACCTCAGCTACCATAGGTTAGACCATTCTTCCAGGGCATCCAGATCGTCTTGTAATAGCTGAGCTTGTTCTGAGTTGTTCACTGTTCTAAACATCTTTGTGCTTGAGTGGACCACCTCTGGCATGTCGTCAATGAAACAGATACATAGCAATGGCCCCAACACATTACCTCCACCCAGAACAAGCGCTACCAGTGACTTCATGCCATTGAGTACTACTTGCTGATTTCTCTGAAATAAAAAGTCCTCTATCCATTTCCATATTTTACCTGATATGCCAACATAAGAACTAATTTATTTATTAAAAGTTGGAAATGCACAGAAATTGGCACGTAGATATATAACCAAATTTATTAATTAATATGGAGATAAATCAGATATTAATAAAATACAAAATATGCCCCCTTTTAAGTTTTACACAATTTTGCACATGTGGACCAGTGATTTAGCTGTATCAATACATCTCAGTTAGATCTACAAGAAACTTATTATCACTACTTGTTTGTGTTTGGCTTCCTTCATGGTACAAAGTCATCAACATGTCAACTTATAACGAGATGTGTATTTATCATGGACCGTTTTTAATGTGGTCGTTTAGGTTGTGGACGTTTTGATCGGGAACTGTGGGCGATAATGCCAGAATTGCTTGGATAGGTGCGGCCTTTGTCATGTCATATATATCTTCATTTAATTAAGGTATATACCGTAGCATTAACAAATAAAGGCAGAATATTATTGCTTGCGAATTTTGCATAGCCGTAGGTTGGTGTTATTGAGGAGTTTCATATTAACTAGTTTACTGTTATTAAAATGTAAACCAGGCACTGTTGTAGTCCTGGACCTGGCTACTTTAGTACTTAGACTTACTATCACTTAGTAGGTGTAGTCTAGTTTAGTCATGTGTGTAAACGAATTAAGGTAACCTCGGACTTCGGTAATTTCGCACTGGTAACCTCGACCCCCCATGTCGCTCATTGTGTTATTAAGTTTCACATATGCTATACCATAGCCTATGGTATTGTTTAGATATTATTTTGTAATGGTAATACAGTTGTACACGGATCTGGTACATCAACTGATCAGGTACTGCTTGTCCCATGTCGTCAGACTACTACTTAGTATTAGCTATGTCAGCAATAATATATGTTATATTAGATTTTCCCCACTGATGGTAGCTTTGAATCAGATAGAGATAATGCAATATTGACCTAAGACTGTGTACTTTTATAATTATATTTATAGTCTGTGAAATTGAGATATTTGATTTAGCATTATATCCGTGGCTATTATATAGGCAACTCATGATAATAATTGTAAATAGGAGTGTACATTCATGATCTGCTCCATAGGAGGATACACAATTTGTTGCTTTGATATAAAGAATATATCAACTATAGCTCCTCTAATTCTTGTAATCATGTAGACAAAGGTATGAGTTATGACCTATATAATCACAATAATCGTTGAAGCCAATTCTCAAAAAACAAATGAAAAACTGCTTCATCTTATTTGTATTTACTGCCACGGGTTCACCACAGGTGTTTGTTTATCTTGAAACAATCCCACTACACATTGCGCACCTGGAACGATTTGACTCACTATCATTCTAGGGGACCGAGGTTACCAGTCAGAAATTACTGAATTCAGAGGTTACCACATCACGTGTAAGCTTATCAAATAACATATTAATTCTGGTTATAAAAATTTGAATGGTATAATGTTCTTGCATTACAGGAATTACGATAAAATAGTTATGATTATTTTAAGTTTTACCTAGACTAATATACTGTATCAAAATTGTACTTGTTTTATGCACCATCTTAACAACTGGGGCTGTTTCAAAATGGGACCATTCTGTTTTGCGACTGGTATGGTTTCAGGCTGTTAATTTAGTTTTATAGTAGGAGGAGACTGAACTAGAGTAGTAGAACATATTTAGCGGGGCCTCAGGCCGAGCTTAAACCAAGGAGGTGTAATTTCGCTGGACCCAGAGTAGCCAGCGCTCCAATGAAAGTAGTTGGGGAAATTCGCCCGGTGCCGGTTTATAATGACATGCATGGGTTTTAAGAATGCCTGCCCATTTAGCAACCATGTGGAAACAAAATTGAAATGTCATGCCATTATTTCAGAATTTTCTATATTATTGGCCAGTTATCTAGCAAAATTATATGTTCTGAAAATTATATTGAATATAAATTATATAGACCTATATATATAAATTATTTGAAGTTGTTGAAACAGTCCTTTTCCCAAACTGAAAGGGGCCCGATTCAACAACTTTAAAAATTAAACGCTTTTCACAAATTATTTCTAAGGACGTAATAGAATCTGTATAGATAAATAAATGCACACAAACACATGTGAAAATAATAAATTCATATTTTACAAAATAGTGCACATTCAAATTTATCATGATATCTGATCATGCTGATGCTGTGTTGAATCAAATGGTAGTGAAATGGGCTGCCCATCTTACAACCACAATTCCAGGCACAAGGCTTGCAGTGCGGTTGCAAAACAGGAACGTCCCATTTTCAAACAGGCAGGGTTGTGAAATGGGTCGGTACACTTGCATAACAGTTGTACATTAATATATACTATCCTGAAAATTCAAATTGTCAATAAAATTATTTATTACTTGCCAAATGTCAGAGCCAATATAATTGATAACCTTTTCCCTTAAATGTAATGAATGAAAGTACTTTTTTTAGAACAGTATAAATTTTATCTGTTTTGTAAAATTATTTGTCTATATGATTATGAGTATATTACAACAAATTATTATTTTTAAATATTTTAGTAAAGCAACATCAAATATAACACTTGTTACTTGATATAATTATCCCATTTATACTTTTAAACCAATGTTGATAAGTATTCTTATGGTTTAATGCTGTAGTCAAAATAACAGAGAAAATTTTCTATTCTCTGCATGTTGTCTTTAGCAACAAATATGAACTTCTGAAGTTATATTTAGGTTTGAAGGTGTTTACATGAAAGTTGACCATTCATTACAGTAATGCAGATGATATATTTTAATATCTTATACATTGATAGATATACAAATACATTGATAATTATGGCCAATTTGATGGGAAAGTTTAGAAACCAATTTCAGGTTCAGTTGCTAAATGATATGATAGGTGTCCCCTTGCTGCAATCCTTGAAGTAATTTCTATAGAGTTTCTATGTACACAGAAAGTAAGAAGCCACATCCAGTTCCATATTTGAAGACACATTCTAATGAGACTAATGATCAGTACATTTATGTGTACTGGCAAGGAATGGTTTGACTGCAGTGTGGACATTTGAATTGTGTAAAGAAATTAAGTTTAGCCATTAGTTGAAATATTTCTATTCAGAGTATATTACTAATAATAATACTGGCAGAAATAGCAGCTATTGCTTCATGGCTGTCTACCTCATATAATGGAGACACATATGGTCTGTAATTTACTGCTTCACCACAGGACTAAAACTGGTGCCAAACCTCCTTAATGGTGCACTTTGAAATATACAGAGATCTCTGTAGAAAAATGAATACATTACTGTGTGGCAAGAAGTGTATCTATTCCTCAAAGATAGAGGAATGTGGAAAAGATCTGATTCCCCAAATAATACTGTATATACTTGGGTACAAGTCATACTTTTTATACTCCAAAATCAAGTGCAACCTATATGCAGGTGAGACTAAAACAAAACAGGAAGGCATATTTGGCATAATTATGGGAAAAATACAATAATATTGTTTTTCAACCTTAATAATGAAAATATGAACAATAAACAAATTTATTAGGTGTGTTTTCGCTGTTGTCTTTTGAAGCCAAACTCAATCCTGAAAACTGCCATGATTAATTAATCTGATGCACTAATTAGTGACGTGATCATAAAGATATGTCATTACTATCCAAATATGTGAGCATGTGTAATTGAATGGTAAATGAGATCACTCAAAGAATGACCATAGAAGCCACATCAAAGGAATAAATTTTAGCAAATACTCTGTTAATTACTTCCAAAGCTGGCACATGGGACCTACTAGTATGAACGTACTCACTCTTAACACCATTACAGAAACAGAATACTATAAATGAGATATTAATTTTCATAACTTCTTATACTTGTTATATTTACCCAACAAAAGCGATGTGCAAATGACATAGAAATAGGTGCGTCTTATATGCAGGTGTGACTTATACCTGAGTATATATGGTACCAGCAATATCTCCATGGATGGGAGATATTATGTTTAATGGAAAAATGCTCAAAATGTTTCGACCATTTTCTGAGATAATCTTCAAGTCTCCAAACAAGTCATGTGACTGATCCACTGCCCACTTGGCTTTTAAAGAAATGTGTAGATCAACTTCTACCACTGATAACAGGCATTATCAATAGGTCAATGATGCCATTGTTCCTGAAATGAGCTACCATAATCCCACTGCTTGAGAGATCTGGTTTGGATAAGGAAGATATCTTATCAGTTTATTTCTAACCTTCCTATCAATCCCCGAATTTATTAAAAAGGTAGTAGTAAGGTGTATAGAAGAGAACTTAGAGCACAATGCCAGTTATCAGTCTGGTTATCGTAGATGTCATTCAACAGAAACTGCTCTCATGAAAGTGCACAGTGACATTGCTGAGGCTCTTGGTGAAGGAACCATGACTGCATTAAATATGCTTGATTTAACTGCAGCTGTTGATGCAATAGATCATCCGATACTACTGAAGCATTTTGAATCTTCCTTTGGTTTCAAGGAAAACGCCTTAGCTTTGGTAAATTCATACCTCCGTGACAGTGTGTTTCAGTGGTAGATAATAATCACCAGATGTAGGTTTTCATTTTGGTGTACCACAGGGATCCGTTTTAAGACCAAAGAATTACTGTTTGTATACCAAACCAGTTGGTGAAATTATTAAATAACATAATATTAAATATCATTCTGCTGATAATACACAAATGTACATGACTTTAAAGCCATATGATAAATGGAATGATATTTCAGTTGAAGCTTGTATTGAGGACATATATTATTTGGATAAACAGCAACGTCCTTAAATTGAATAAGGATAAAACCAGATTCACTGTTTTCTCATCCAAGCAACATCTGAAGAAAACTGAAAATCTTTGCATTAAACTTGTATCAATTCTTCCATGTATGTAGAAATCTAGGGCTTATATTGATAATACTCTAGCAATGGAGAAGCAGGTGAATTCTATATGTAAGCTGGGCTATGGAATAAGTTTCCAAACCACATTAAACTTGCAGGAAGTAAAGAAATGTTGTGTAATGTTCTTAAAACCCACTTATTTAAATAGCCTATTTATAATATATAAACCAGTGTATTTATGTGTAAAAATCAGCTTAGAACTTGTTTCAATTATGTTTCAAGTGTGAAGTGCCTTAGAGCAATTCGTGTTTAATAAGGCACTATATATAATATTATTATTATAAACAAATTTAGAATAGATGGCCTATTCAGCACAGAAAACTTTGCCTGATTTGATGACAAAACTCTTACAATAGTGCCATGGCCAGGATTCAAAAGTCTGACCTGGAGCCAGTACAACGTGACCATGAGTAGAGAATCCCATGCTCTAACTCATGAGGCCACAAGGGCTTATACATAATTATATGTACATGGTTTTGACTGGAATAGTTAATATCACTGATGGATTAAATTGATTTATATTAAATGAGTAATGTTTGTATTAAACTGAAAGTAAGTATTTTACATGTATTAATCATCCAATTATTTTAACTCATTGGCTTATCAAATAAATCCTACCTAATTAATACTGGTAAAATTTTTTACCACTTTTTCACATGTCTAATTCTTATTACTGTTTGGTAAGTTAAAAATAGCAGTCATAATGCAATCTTCAACTATCTAGATTACCATTAGATAGAACCTGCATGTGTTGATCTAATATACAACAATATAGCACTAAGTTTTGTATCCTTTTACCTTAATGGTGTTTCTATATTGAACATAACTTGTATTTTTGGTAATTTATGTGGGATATTCATTGCCATCAGATATAGCTTACATTTATGAAAACAAACATGGAAGTGATACAGCATGTGATAATATCGCTTTCTTACCAGATACTGATTTCCTTTCACTGCAAACCCACATAATAAACATATTGTATACTTCTGACCCACTTGTTATCTATATTAAACTTGCTGAAAGTTTGTTTTGTATGTTATAAAATATGTATCTCCAAAATAAGTGCTCTGGTGCCAAAAGGTTAAGATCAACAAAATGGTTATTTTGGCCCTCTGTCGTGTTTAGTAAGTCTGTTTTTTTTGTCAGCAAATCTACCACTGAAAAACCATGTGGAACAATTTGACACATTTAAACCTTACAGTTCTTCCTTATGAAAATGAGTGCCTCCATGGTTTAGCCGTAGCATGTTGGACCACAGATCACTACTACCCATGTTCCTATCTTGGTGTGGGTATATCTGAAGGTTGTTTCATCTTTGACATCGCTTCATTAACTTTGGAGGTCACTCGGCCCATTTAGCATACCATGTGTACAAAAGTGTCCATAAAACATCATCTTATGAAAATTAAATAAATGTTGGGTGAAGAAGTTCACAGTTTCACACAATATTTGACTAGTAATGTGGAATTTTATTTCATTCCAGACTGAGTTTATCCATCTGATGTTAGCCAGGTCAGTGAAAAGGCTGTGGAAACTGGTTCTTCAGGAACAGATTAGAATTAGAAATAGACACCCACAGTACTGCACGATGTATGCCAACTCACTAGAATTGAAGACTGTCATAAAGAAACTGAACAAATTGGCACCAACAACACTTGCAAGTTCATGGGATAATGTTGGGTTGCTGGTTGAGCCATCACCACCACATGATGTCAGCTCCATGTTACTAACAAATGATCTAACAGAGCCTGTAATTAAAGAAGCCATAGAAAAGAAGGTGGACATGATTCTCAGTTATCATCCTCCCATCTTTAGACCATTCCAGCGTCTGACACAGAAGACATGGAAGGAGCGAGTTATTATAAAGTGCATCGAGCACAGAATTGCAGTCTATTCACCTCACACTAGTTACGATGCTGTCTTGGGTGGAGTCAATGACTGGTTGATTAAACCTTTCAGTAAGATGAGTGAATGAGAGCTAAGCTGGTGTTTCTAAACATAAATGGCCATCAAATATATCAGTTAAATGTATTTTATGTTTCATTATGTTAATTATAATTGAGTTAGGAGTAAGTAATGGTTGAAAATATCTTTAACAAGAATTTTATGTATTCTTTCAGGTGGCATAGCTAAATCTATAGAAAAGGTATACTGTGCTCATCATCCTACTGCTGGTGGTTATAAAATGGAGTTAACTGTACCTTCTAAGTTACTGCATACTGCTGAGAAAATACTCGCATCCATACCAACCATTCCTGGTGTGACAGTTCAAGCACATCTTAAGTAAGATTCGTAAACCATTACTGTAGCACACATGCCCTAATAAGTGCACACCCCACTTTTGACAGAAGTGCCACGCGATTCAATTTTCGTGGGATCTTTTTCATTAGCAACACAGTCCAAACACTTATATTGACAAACATCAGGAATTAGCCATAATATAACATATTCTTAGCAATGTCTCACAACTGATTTATCTGGCAGTGTTTAGAGTTCATTCATACAAGTGGTGAAGTCATCCAATCAGATGTGTATGTGTTTTCTAGCTTGTCGGCTCACTATGAAAGCCACTGTGACATGCTAAATGCAACTATATAAAATGCCAAAAAGTTGGTTAAAGTGACACATTGAGTTGTGATCTTGGGAATTCTGAAAAGCTGTTAATGGTTAGAACACTTGAAAACTTTGTTCAAATATTTATGAGTGCACTGTGCTCTTAATACATAATATAATGTCAAGAAGCTTGTTCACAATATTTTGAGTGTACTGTGTGCTACATTGAATATGGTAATTGCCCAGGTCATTTTCAGGTGTGTTTCAAACATTGTTAATAAAGTGTTGGGAGTTAGATGGCATCAATGTTTCATGCATTTTTTTCCAGAATTGGAGAACAACCAGAAACTGCAACACGCTTGTTCCTTAACTGTACCGAGGAAGGACTAGGAAGGGCGATGGATTTTGTTAATCAATATGATGAAGTGAGAGACTCAGTTGAAGTATTACAGCTGATGAAGGTAAATAGTATTCTTTATATTATTTACATGTTTTACAAAATCTAAAGGGCATACCTTTTGGTTTAAATCATATTTTGTTACTTTTAAAAAGCACAATCTCCTGATAACTAAAACAATTCCTGCTTTAGACAGGCCACAATATTCATCTATCAAGTCTTTGTTTGGGCACTTAAGCAGCGATCTGCAGTAAACCTGTTTGTTATTTTTCATTGTATTACAGCCACCAATTCCACATCAGGGTTCTGGTCGTATAGTAAAGCTTGATTCACCAATGAGGTTACAAAATGCTGTTGATGCCATCAAGTCACATCTAGGACTAGCACATGTCAGGCTTGCCAAAGCCTTGGGAGCCAGTTTGGGTAACTATGTCGATTAGATCTAAAAACTTATTGTTTCTTATATATGCACGACTTGACCATTTGACATCCGAGTCTTATGATGTTCTTAATAATTCATCTTTTCAGATTCACCAGTACTTATTGTTGCCGTTTGTGCAGGTTCAGGTGGCACGGTTCTTAAAGATGTTTCAGCAGATTTGTTCATTACAGGGGAAATGTCACATCATGATGTATTAGATGCTAATCATCGTGGTACTAACGTTATCTTATGTGATCACACTAACACTGAAAGAGGATTTTTAAAATACCATGAAGATACACTGGAGACTGTTTTCGAGAAGAAAGTTGCTGTCCACATTGCTGAAGCCGACCATGAACCAATGGAAGTTGTTTGAAGATACAGATTTCAGGTGCTTAACATCCAGAACAATTTTCTAAAGTAAATGACTGGCTTTCTGCATCAGTCCAAATTCGTCATTGTCATTCTTGGTTCAGTAAACACAGTTATTGATATAACTAAATTCTGATAGTATATATCTTACAGAATGATCATACTAGTGCACTTGGAGTATTTACCATTCAACACTGAACACCGGTACAATAATAGGATTAGTAATGACACAATTATAACTGATGCAAAGTTTGTTAGATTAAATAGTCATAACTTGCATTTGCATGCTGTCTAGCAGGAAGCATGCATCTTGGAAATAAAATTCAAGTTTTGTGCTTGAGAGCAAGTCCTTCTACTCATGTATGCTTTGACATATGTTTACTATTTGAATTAGTGTGACTGCTTGTGAATAGTGTTTATGGTACTGTTTGTTTTTGTTTAAAATTTGCACCACAGTGGGTTATTCATTTTATTCTATATATGTGCTGTAGGGATACATTGTTTCCTGATTATAATGTGGTTCCACAATATGTACTGCATAATGTAGGCATTAATTGGAACTAGTGCCGTGATTTCCCACCTTTTTTGTTGCAGTAGTGAAGCAATGTTCATCATATCTAAAGAATTCCGTTTGAGTTATACTAAGTTGATTCATTCTTGTGGCAGCCTGTAATTTTTTTCTAATGGTGTAAAATTTATATTTTTCCACTTTCCCATCCAGAACATTACTGAAATTTTGGCCGATTTACTCTAAAACAGGAATCAAAATGCATTTCCTAAGTTGCAGGAAGTATTAACTTATTTAAATTTCAACATACCTTCTAAAATCACTAATTTGTTGTCAGCATGTATTGATGATGTTTCTGGTGTATAAAATTAGAACAGTGAAAACTGAAAAAAATATTTAAACTAGAAAGTTGGAGAGATTAGTAAAATAATTCATGATTTGACTCTCAAGGCTTTGCATGTATATGACATCCATAAACTGACTATATCAAAGCTGAATTTTCATTATAAAAAGGGATCACTGCACCAATAAAAGTGTACCATCTTTATGTCTAGCTTGTATTATATGAAGACAAAAATATGTACTTCATTCTGTGTAACTGTTTTTTTTATGGATAAAATATATTGTTCTAATTATAGCAGTGATTTTCATTTGTGCCCATCAGAATGCTTTATTTGAAAACTGATTATGTATTATTGTGTGTTGTATCATCAAAATAAAATATACAAATAATATGTTGTAATATTTATACGCTTTAATTCATTTTATGGTGGTTTCCCTTCTTATGAGGGGGTTAACTAGGATATATACTTCAAAACAGACAAAATGGAATTAACCATGTCAATTTCAATCAATACCATTTGGTCGATTCCAAATCAAATTTATCAATTCCAAATCTAGTTTTTTAAATAAACAATTCCAATACCAGAATTGTGCATCAATTCCAAAATTGAATCGGGGTTCATACACATTTTGACATCTCAAATTTCGGAAGTGTAATGACTGAATTCTTTATGCTTTTGATTGGAAATATAGATCTATATGTCCAAATTCCAGGACTTTCAAGGACCTCTACAAAAATTCCAGGCCTGGAATCCAAATAGTTAAATTCCAGGTCTTCAAGGACCTGTGCGAACCCTGTGAATTGCTTGCTTCAGAATAATCGTTGTTTACATACAATTAAATTTTTTTTGTTCAAAAGAAGAATGTTAAAAGCATCATACTTCTCTCAAAGCTATTCCTGTGATAAATACAAAAAATAATCAACAGAGCATGCATCCACATATAAACACTTTATATATGTAGTGAGATAATTATTCATAAACAACTATCCCACTCAATGATGAGAAACAGATATTTAAATTGGTTAATTATTACTGGTAAAATATTTTCGACTTTAGGACATAATAATTTTCAATTTTTTCTCTTGGGTATTGTGAGAAAGAACACCAATTTTGAAGTTTATAATTAATTAGGCTACTTATTTTTCACTTTTGCATCGATAACATTACAGTTGAAAAATAATACGTTCAATTAATGCTGAAGATGAGAGTTATTGAAGATATAAATCTGTTTTTAACCTGCAAATCCTGGTGTAATTTGGCTGCTTCCATAAGGGTCTCTGGGTTGAGATTGCTTGCAGCTTCTATCATGGATTGTGAGTATACACGTTCCTACTTACGATGGTACAAGTTAATTTTGGGTAAATAGAAACAGTCTCACTCATCAATAAATTAAAGATGTAATAAAAATATTAATTGAATGTAGATCAAGTCACGAGTCAGTGCCAGTGGGTTTGGAGTTTATGGGATATACGAAGCAATTCACCGGACAGCACGTTGTGTGTCAATATTAATGTATGGTGCCGATATCTTGGTGAGATATACATTACAGCAGATTTAATTTATGATGACGAAGCAATGGTCTTTTGGAATTATAAATATGTCGGAACATTAGACTGTCGGAATAATATAAATATGTTGTTGGAATAATGAGATGTCGGAGCATAGAACATACCCAGTTAAAATTGTTATGTATTATAAATCGTAACATCGCAGGAATTTAATAATGCAGGAAAGTAATTTTTCATCATGAAATATACACATTTGATGATATGTTAAAAGTATTTTGAGATTTAATCCAGAATGAAAACAAACCCGAGCCTATCATAACAAGCGGCCTCGGTGCTGTGACGTCATATCCTGTTTGAGTTGAGCGATGAACTCGGGAATATTATTATAATTATCGATAAGTGTATTTGAGCTGTCATTATGGAAAGTGACGATTTTGGTTCGTTTACTGCTGCCGATAAAACGATGAACGGTTGGTATGATAAATGCAGACTCTTTTCTTATGATGCATTATTTGATAAATAAGACAGTTGTCTCTGCAGACATATGTGATATGAAGATATATCTACAGACCTGTCATCGTTATCGTAAACGGGAGTAGATCTACTACATCTAGAGTTGGTAGTTTATTTGGTTAATATAACTAGTCTATGAGGTGATAGTAATGATTATGCATATGTACATATATTATATATAAATAGAATGGTAAGAGATAGTTTTTATATGATGATATAACTAGGTGTCGGAAAATAGATCTACTTTCTTATCAATGACACTCACACGGTGACACTGTGACTGTCACTGTGACTGACAGTATCAGACTAATGATCTAATCAGTCCAAGAACTGAAGAAGCATTAGAAGGTTAAGATATTTTTAGGAACTGTTTTATCAATTAGAATCTAGTCAACACGAGAGTCTACTAACATTAAACACGTAGTTAACTAACTTTAATAAATGCTGTACATATTCAACAGCTAACACACACACACACACACACACACATTATATATATATATATATATATTTATTTAGGTATACACTGTGGTTGGGTCACAGTTGCTTTGATAACAACAGTTACAGTACAGCATACTGTCAACTTTGGTAGGTTAGTAATTTATGATGCCAGCAAACATTATGATACTGGTCCGATATCGAAAATATGTTGGCTGAATACTGTTACTAAATTGTACCAATTGAAGGTCTAATAGCATCAGATACTTGGCCAGTACCAGCCTGTTGGAGTAAAATGCTATGCATGTCTTTTTGATTTATACCCCTTAGCCAGTATACACAAAATTGGAATTGATGGGCAACTGCTTATTTAAAACAAATGGAATTAGAATTGATAAATTTGGAATTGAAGTTTACTACAAAAATCCCTACTCCGAGTATCGAAGCAAGCGAGTATTGAGAAGCGGTAGGCCCCATATGAGGTGATGGATGACTTCAAACTGGCTACAATGTTAGATCCACATTTAAAACTGGAGTGGTGCCAGAATGATGAGTCTCATGATGTCCGTGATCTACCGACTTCCCTGGTGGTGTGATTGTCGCCAACAAGTGTATGGAATTGAATTGGAATTGCTCTATTTGGAATTGATAAATTTGATGTGGAATTAGAATTGGAAAAAATGGAATTGACCCAGTGTCTGGGTAATATGCCACTTCACAAAATATTATTTGCCAGGTCCTAGGAAATGGTGTCTGGCCAGTAATGCAGATGACATCAGCCATTACAAGCCCTGTATGACAATGTTTACTGGGCTAGAAACTGCCACTTGAGACTGATCACTACATAAGATATTATCTCACTCAAATATATAGGCACTTAGGTACATAACTTCTAGATAGTTTCAATATATTTTGGTTGCAATATAAAATATGTTAATTGATTATCTTGTAATACTAATAATTTTGTATTTTTTAAAATTTGGTTTCCAGTGTTATCCTTCATAATCACCAATGTTGTTGTATGGGATACACACTGAACAATGCAGAGCTTCCATGGAAGATCCAAATAATTTATACATCAATTATCAAATCATGATTGAGTTGCTTGTTTTTCATATATATATATATATATATATATATATATATATCATATGTCCATGGCTTCAATCATGGGAACACCCAATATCACCTTTACAAGGAGTGTGATTTTACAAACACAAATTCACTCAGAAATCTTCTGATGATATGCATGTAAAAAGACAACATGTGTGAGAAGCAAACTTGGCAGTTAGAATGAAAAACAAGGCTTTGTATTATTCAAAATAGATTGGAATAAGGGGTGAAACTGGCTGGGTTTTATCTGAGAGTCTTACTGTATTAATTCACCAGAAACTGATGTTAAATTGTTGGCACATCAGGAGAACCTTTCTTTTAAATGTTCCTGGGGTTTGTTTGAACTTTAGACTTTTGCTTTTGTCACACCAAGGGTGCATAAAGTGTCTTCCGATCAACACCATTAGTGTCACAATTACACTCTGACAGCAGACAACACATACAAGAGTCTACAAAGCAAACTTTTCCAGAAGAGATGTGGGGAAACCTTCAGCATGGGGATGATTGTAACTGGCTAAGAATACTATCAGTACTTCATAGTGGGCCAATCATAAAATGACATACACAAACAATTGGAATGTATTTATGACATATATGTTTTATTTATTTTGCATAAACATTATTGATTCTGTTATTATATTATACTGTTATAAGTTGTATTTGTACTCTGTGGAGGTTGAGTGCAAAAACACGTGACTTAACACTTGTTATGTAAGTGCTAACTAATTAGAAAGTGCTGAAGAGAAGCATCTGTGACTATACTGGTTTCTGTCAGCATTCTTCTCAATATGAACCCATCTTAGAGATGGGCAACTTGTAGGTCAGCTTTTTACTGAAACTCAAGCAAGTCATGCATTCTATAAACTGTGCTAGTTTAATACTCTTTGTAAGTGAGCAGCTGGGGATAAGGCTAATATTATTATACTGATAATGCATTACAATGACACATCTTTGTTGTAGTGATAATCAATGATATATATACAAAACTAAAAGAAAGGGGAGAATAATAATAAACTAATGATATAAAAATATTTACTGACAAAATGAATTACTGGGGTACATTCAAATTTAAGGAGAAGAATACCTTTTAGTATTAATTACTAATATGATTTGGTTTGAATTGTTGAACCTTTAAAACAAGTATGTTGACAGCTTCTTTTGGGAACTTACTGGTTTAATTTTTAATATTTTATTATGAGGCGCACAGCTTTAGTTTATGAATTATACCCCTATGATATTCAATAAATACAAAAAATGCAAACAGTATAATAAATGTTTTGTAGGTATATAAGTTATCATTTGTCATAATTTTTGGTGTTTTAAAAATGAGTCACTGGATATAAACTGTACAAGTATGATATTTGAAAAGCACATATCACATATGAGTGTAGTGTGAACTAAGAGAATAAGTGAGTGCATGGTTTACACTCAGTGGTAGACACACCTGGGACTTACGACAAAGGGGCTACTAGCTAGAAGATTAGCTTATCACTCATATGAACTGAGTGAATGTATTATACATAGATGTTGTCAACATTACTGGTGTGTGGGAAACATGAATACATTGATGAATAAAATGTGAAATACTGGTCCTATTTTAATTAATGCATTCCTCTTGTTAGTGATGATGTTAACACTGTGATAACATTAGTATACATTTACAAATATGGTAAGAGAATGTTGAACAGAAGGTAACTTTTATTGTTTATCACTTTGTCTGATAATACATCTTTATTCTGTACTTACATAGGGTTTTGAAGGAAATGTTAATTCAGTCATACTTGGGGCTAAGCAAGTAAAAAGCATTTAATTTAGAAAAATATATCTAAAAGATACATAAATTTACTATGTCATATACTGTGTTAGTTACCTGTACCTACAAAGCAGCATAATGTGGAAATTATTTTGTATATTATGATTCATTGATGACCTGTAAAATTTAGAACAATAAATACTGATGTTTGATGATATGGTGGTTACCAGAATTAAGAATTTTTTCTCACAGAAGCCACATAGTTATGAAAAGATAATTTAAGAAGCTGCAGGAGTCTTAATTGTGACAGTGGTTAGCCTGGCTCTTGCATAATTAGTAGGTGATAGTGTAGATGGCAGTGTTCAGATGAGATGATTTATTTTTCATGGTAATGAACTGTGGAAAAATATGACAGCCTTCAATTAGGAAATTCTGATCTGATTTTATTTTTGTAATCTGCCCAAAATTTAAATAATCGATTTTGATACAACCATTGAAAACAAGCTTTTAGAATTTTTGAACCACATACACTGGTACAGTCCTTCAGATATGGTATGATTCACGATGTACTAGCACTGCTGACTGGAATAATTTCTGAGCTTCTTTCACACCTTGTTATGGTCTAACAGAATACATAGTTTTACATTAATTGTTAGTTTAAATACAAATATCATGTGTGTTTAAAGAGAAGACTGTAACTTCAGAAATGATAATCAAATGGATGCATAATTAAAGTGTTAATGAAATATTTTATTTCTACAAATAGATGATGCATCTGACCATCAAAAGGAAGTAGAAAAGCTGCAAAAAGAAAAAAAATTGTTGGAAGTAGAGTTTGGGCAGAAGAGAGCAAAATTTATGGAACTTTTTAAACAGAAAGAAGGTAAGATCATAATAATATTCTGATTGTTTTTGTGTGGCACTTCTAAACTGAGTATTTTAGCCATTTGATACACCAAATAATGCCATATTTGGCTGTTCCAGATGACTTAATTAAGGCAGGAGAGTTGTTATCGGAAGCCCAGAAGGAAGTAACCGAGAAAGATGAACAAGTTAAACGTCTTCGGACTGAGGTGGATGATATAAAGACTGCTGTAGCCATTTCAGAGGCCACTAAAGAAGACTATGTGCTGGAGATTAGGAGAAAATATGATGAAGAAGTCAAGTCACTGCAGCATATCATGAAAGGTAGTATTTTACTTATTAGTATTTTTGCAGTCAAATAGTTTGAAGCATATCTTTTTTAGGTTGATGTCAGAAAACAAATTGGTTGTGAGATGTATTTAACTTTGCCTTGCAGTAAAATGGTTCCTTTCTTTATATGCTATGTTTACAGAGTCAATCCTATTCAGTTATTATAGTTATATAGTAATCATTATTGAAAAATCATTGTATCTTCAAGCTATCCATGATTGTGTTTTATGAAGCTGAATGGTGAATCATACTGAGTTGATTCCTCTGATCATCTTAGTAATCCAGGGTTGACCAAAAAGAACTACCCTTCCCTTAAACCTTAGCTGGGCTTGGAAGGGTTTCTTGAGAAAGCTTGATCTGTCATTTATCTTGGTAATCGTTATAGAGCAAATGAGGCCTGTTGTAAGAACATATAATCATGATAACAGAATAAGTTGAATTGGCCAATAATGACTAGTAAATAATTGTTATAAAGACAATTGCCAAATGGTTAATATTATTATTATTTTTGCTAATCTTGTAGTTAAGAAACATTTAGTTGTAACTATTATGCAGATAGATAAAAAAACAATAACATGCAACAAGACCTGAAATAATAAAAGGGAAATCTCAGGTGTGTAGCTTATAAATACTATTTCCTAATAAAACAAATTGGAAAAAATATTATATTACAACAAATTAAAATTATTATCAAATTAGATTGATTCAAAATTTTTTGGCATATATATACACACACACACACACACACACACACACATAGGTTTGGTTGTTTTCAGATAAATTCATTCAAGCCTATATAAATTTCATTCTATAATTTTAGGCTAGCGCTGAGCTAAATTCTCATTTAGCCAATTTGGCTAAAGAGCCAAAATTCTTCTAGCCAAATGAAAATTGGGTTAGCCATTTTTTGCATTGCATGAAAAAAAAAACTATAAATTTAGAAGCACATAAATAATGTCTATAATGATGACATGTACTATAGTACTCTTTGCCGTTTTGGTAAAAGTACCAATTGCCAATGGTCTGCTGATACTTGGTGCTTAACTAAGTCATCTTTTCCACTGACAAAAACATTTGTTGTCTTGGCACTTACACATATGTTGCGTCTGAACAGTCTATTTAATTAATTAACCAAGGAAAGGTCATGAACCAGTCAGCTTTTATAAGTCGTATCTTTGTAAGCTCACTATTTTGCTGTTTTTTCTCCCCATTCATCCATTCCTGATTTTGCTTTCAATTCCTAGTTAAGAAATTTATATAAATGTACACAAGTAAAAATGACAAACACTTGGTGATAAATTCCTGTGAACAGAAAAATATCATATTGAATCTGTATGGTGAAGCTAAGATTCCCTATATGCTGGATGTGATCTGTATGATTCCATATAAACCTTTTCAGTATATTTTTCCAAAGATTTTCATGCCAAGAAAATGGATAATCAGTCCAAATTGTAGCTTTGTACAACTGATCCATAGCATAATCCTGTTTTTATTGATGAAGTTTCCCCCTCATATATCATACAATAATATTTCAAGTCATGCTAAGCAATTACACTAACCATTCTGATGTGTTACATTATTAACAACATCAGAGTGGTGTATGATATGAGTCAGGTGAAGTGAGGATGGATGAACCAGATATTATATTAACCAACCACCCAACATGAAAGTTAACTCCTCCACAACACCACACATTTATGATGAGATCACAGCTAAAAAAGCTAATACTGTACATACATAATCTGGTCAAGGAACTACAATTTGATGGTGAGAAATTCCAACAATTCTCATCCCTGGCATCATATTCTGGATTCCCCATCGAATTTTGTACTAAGTTGCAGCATGAATCGCTTCATGGAGCATTTCTGTTTATCTCATACTCAGCCATTCGCAGCTGCACGACAAATCGTATGCCGCATCCGGACATATGGAAGCCCTCTCATCTGTTTACACGCTTTTCCATTTCTGCTGCATCTGCATCCCGCATATATGGAATCTGAGTATTCATTTATATGGAAGCACACAAATCATATACTGCAATGTCTCATACGCATTTGCCTACAGCATATATGGAATCTTGGCTTAATCTATAATATGGAACTCCACCTTTCAGATATGTTTGTATTTATGAAGTAAAGCTAAGATTCCATATACGCAGTATGTGTAATGTGCCATACAAATGCGACATTGTGGTAGCATATGCGACATTGTGGTATCCATGTGTTTCTGACACCCCTTCCACCTTCTGACCTATTTTTCTTGGGAAAGCCTGCCTGGACCCTCGAATTAGACTGTTGAATCCAAAATTTTACAACCTGGAGTCATAAAATTATGGATTCAACCATCCAATACTCATTCATACCAATCACTACATGGAGCGATCTGTTTTGTCGCATTTGCAAATCGTATTTTTTGTCGCATTTGGATTCGCATAATGCATATATGGAATTTCGCTTTAAGTTATTGTGGGTTTTGCATTTGCCAATTTGGCATAGGGTTCAATTTTTTACTTTGCCATTTGGAAATTAGTTTCACCTATGGCATGATTGGCGATCAACAGCACTAGCCTAGTAATTTAACACATTGATGTAGAATTGTGAGTACCATAATCTTCCATGTATAACATGCACCCTTTTTGACTGTTTTCCATGTTTGGTTTTTAGGGTGCACGTTATACACCATACCTAAATGTGTCAATTATTTTTAAAGAAAATAAATTTGACAAATATATTCAAGATGGTTTCAGGTCAAAATTATTTCTACCATAAATCAGTCTTCAAGCCTAGAAATCTTGTAAATTTAAACTAATTATGACTTCCAACTCACAGAGAAATAGTTAAATAGTTCAAACTTTGCCAAGATTTACTTAAGATCGGCATTGAAAATATTGCCATGATAAGGCTAGCACCAATAAAAGAATATGTGCATTGCTATTTATAATACTGTAAATTTAATTGAACTGTGTTTACGGTTATTATAATAAATCACTTAATTTCCTTGTGTCTAATTATCTTTTATCACCTTTAATTACCAAATGATCAAAAGGGTCATTATACAAAGTGTAAACATAATTAAACTACCATAAAAGCATCTTGACTTATACATGCATCATATTTAATTGATTAACAAAACAATAGAAATCACTGCTTCCAATAGAGACAAGTTTGTTTATTAATTATAACATTAAAGCAATTACAAATTGAAATCAAAGGTTATGACAAACAGCTTTTGATCTTTTTGTGGACCATAGGAGCAAAATCTGTATTAGGCCATCATATGCGGAGGGTGTACTTAATTACAGAAAAAATGGTGGGCAAGTTCAGCTGCAGATTTTGTGCTGACAGTGTTAAAATAAATCAAATATATTTCTAAGACTATTTTGAATAAATTTATGCCATATGTGTGACTGTTTAATTGTTGTATTTATGTATATGTATGCAGTGTCATTAGTTAATGCTGATTTATACACTGTCAATATATTGTACAATATTCCAGTTCCGTGTGCACAATAATTTATTTTTGTACCAACCATAACTTGTGGGATGTTTCAGATGCTATAGAACAAGCTCACCAAGCAGCAGCACACAAATTTCAGCAAGAACATGCTAAGCTGATAGCTGGCTATGAAAAACTTGACAAAGAATTACAAGACACTAAACAGAAACTAGCACAAGAAAGGTATGGCACCCATTTTTTCTTCTGCTTTTAGTTTATCTCTTCATATTAGTGTGATACTTTGATGGTGGTTCATATGTTTGTGTATTGACTTTGAGGAAAATATTCAGTAACTATAATTTTATCTTGTGATATAAGTACTCTCCTGATTGCAGTTTGCAAATTTAGTACTACAGTTTTGTCATAAAAGACAGAAAAGGCCATGTAATGTTCTTATTTTGTACATCTTTGTTCTAGTCTATGAAATATATTTTAATTTCACATTGAAATAATTCAACACAAAGCAGACCTTCATAGGAAATGTAGTAATGTAAACTATTTATATTCTTCTAAGAATGGTCACTCAATGACCAACATGCTTAATATGTATTGTCACAAGACACCTGTACTCCCATTTCAATACCAGTAGTTATTTGTTAACTGGTTAATTGGTCTTTAATTTCAGGATTAAAAATCTATTGTCTGATATATAAATGTTGTTATGATTAAATTCAATCTGCTTTTTCCTGTAGGCATGAAATGTTAAAAACTACTACCTGTTTTACTAAATATATCTTAATCTTAGACACATCTGATTGTAGTGTATTTATAAATTTAATATAAACTTTGAATAGGTATTATTTCTTTCTGTTTAACATATTTGTGAACATGTCATGAACTCATATAAAACAAGAGACATAAAACACCTGGCCACTAAAGGTGTTCATAGTAGCTGTCAAATATACTTAAATATATATATCAATAAAATTAACACACTCCATCATAAATCCTGTGGGCTCAATAAAGTAGTTGACTAAATTATTCAAGTTGTTGCATAGGTAGTCTATACAGTCATATTACTGTTTAGCCATCTACATGTATATCATTCACTATTTGATGGTGGCATAAGAAATATTTATTAGTTTAATTGTATTTCCTTTTTGATAAAAAGAATGCCCCTGAGCAAGATTTGCAGACAGAGCTTTTTTATTATCAAGGCTTCAATCGCATTAATGTTTGTCCAAATCTTATGTTTTATTTTACAACAGTAAGTTATTGGGCATTACACTTTTTATATTCAGTTTATAGAATATAATAACCAGTGATTAACCTGTTGAGGATTTTTATTTTGTTTTGCTGGATTTTCCATGAGTAGAGAGTATGTTCTGTTGTACTTCTGCAATCTAGGAGCAGAAAAATATAAACTCTTTCAGAGATGGATTGTTGGCATCAGTTACCAAGACAATACAGAAGAAGGTCGGAGTAGTTGCCCTTGGTCAGTCACTTACTGAACAGGAGAATCTTGAAGACAGCATGAAGAAGGTATCTTGTTCAGTATATTGTACAAATCATTTATAATACTGCACTTAACTCATGTGTTGTGTGCTGTGGGCTGACAAATACTGGTAGCTAGGCCTGGCTATGTATCGTTTAATGTCCTTATTGAGTTTTAAAAACTTCAGAATTTTATATTTGGTAAAAAATGACTACAGTGACTTCATTTATGTCTAGTTTTGATTAAATAAAACTTGTCAATATGTTCTTTTTAATACAATAATTATTCATTAATATTATGCAAATTACCTCCTAGGATAACCTTATATATTATTATGCATTATAGTAAAAGCCTGACCTTATGATGTTTGAAAACTTGGTGTATACAACTTAGTTATTTATCTGCAAAGATAGTTTTAAGTTTTGTTTGAACCTAATTATTTCTAGGCTCAGGAAGATGCAGAAATATTAAAATCTGTTGTTCTTCCACTGGAAGAAGAAATACAATCTTTGAAGGAACAGCTACATGCTGCTAACCAGAAGATATCTCAATTTGAAGGCAAGGTTAGTTATCTAAAAATATATTTGGTGATTCTGCTAAGTTGGATATGGTTCTCCTATGTTTTGAAGTATTATTTTGTAAACTTATATATATATATATATATATATATATATATATATATATATATATATATAATCTATTCATAGTATAGCATATAGTATACATATGTTCAAGTGCAGGAATCACAATATAACAGTGGAAAATAGTTGACATGCCTGGATTATCTTAATTAAAACAAAAATATTAAAAGGTCATTAATGTTATTCATTCATTCAAACATCAGCATTCAGCACCCTGTCTTATAAGATACAGTTCATTAATAACTGAGCAAATTGTTTAACTTACTTTTAAATCATTCAATGAACCTTGAAAAACACTTCCAATATTATTTAGATAATAAAGCAAAAACCTATAGTTAGATGAAACAATTGACTTAGAATGTTAACATATTTTATCACATATAGAATCAGTCAGTATAATCTCATGCATATTTTGTAGTGTACTATAATAAAATGAAGCAAAATCTGCATTTTAATATTATTTCCATGAAGATATTGTAAAATTACACTGAGTTTGTATAAAACTAATACAATTTTACCAAGCACAGTAATTTTATTAATCTGTACTTGTCATAAACGTCATGGCTATAAAAGTAAATGAAAAGGGTTATTAAAGATTTGTTGTATCATGTATTGCAAGTGATTTAACTTCATATAAATGAATATATATTTGTATTGAGAAGATGCATTGTGGTTAATCGGTTTATATTGTATAAAACCACAATTATTTATGGTTTGTTGGTATTAGTGATTATTTTATGTATGGTGATCTAGTGTCCACAAATGAAATGGTTAAATGCTTGGTGCTTATTTCTGCTTTTAGTCCATTAAGCATCTTTAACATTGCAAAACTGATTATATTATTTTACAGCCTCTAGAAGATGGTAGTATATTGGTGGAGGGCAGTGATGAACTGGATGAAAGGGTACAAGTTTATATTAAATTTGTTTCATACCCAATGTAATGTTATTATTTTTCTTTGTTACATTCTTCAGATTAACAAATTTATTTTGTTTGTAATTAATCTTGTTTTACTATGTAATAGTTAAGGGTTATAGCATAGTGTTACAGCTGTAATCTAAGTGCTTATAAATATTTTTATGACTTCTGTTGTATGATATATCTCAATGAACAATTAAATATGTAATTTAATTAAATGTCAACCTTCAGTTGAAAGAACTTAATCAAAGTCTTGAAGTGGAGAAGGCATCACGATCTGACTTAGAGATGTATACTGCAGTACTTAATACACAGAAAAATGTCCTCCAGGAGGATAATGAGAAACTTATGAACCAACTGCAAGAAGGTTTGTTCCTCTCCCCCTCTCTGTGTGTGTGTGTGTGTGCAGGGGTATTTTCTTGAAATTCTAATCCTTACTGACTTGAAAAATGGGTGTCTGAGAAAGTATCCTGTTACAGGATACTTTCTGCTAATACTTAATTGTTTATGCCCAAAACAATTATAAGGATTTGATACATGACCATTCTGTTAGTTTATATTTGAGATGTGAATGGGTCAAAGTTAGTAAATTAGGTGATAACCTTTGTATTCAGATTTTTTAGCACCCTTGCCATAGGCACTTGTTAAGCTGGGGCCAGTTAATGATTAGCATAAGAAAAAAAGTAGGCTACCACTACATTAAGTCCAGTAATAAGTTTCACCAAAGTGTTAATTTGACTTACGAGGTGACAGCACAACACCAGTGCAAATTAAATGAGAAAATCTTTGAAATGTTATATGGTCATCAGTTGAAATATGATTTCATTGGTGTATTCTCACCTCACAGCTTGCTACATTTCATATACTTTGAAATAACCCATGGTTTTTGGTCACAGTAAGTTATATTTTTAATTGTTATGTAAATTTAGTATAATTTAATGGTTCCATATTTTCTGGAATATGGTTGACTGCACAATCATCCAGGATGCTAATGACATCACCAATAGACCAACACAGGACAACAAAGAGACAACATGTTAAAAGTCCAAAAGATTGTGCTTTTGTGAAACCTGTAATGGTGACAAAGTACAAAGTAATGAAGTCAATAAAGTGATAAGTCCATCAAGCCAATATATTATAGGCTAGCTTCAGCATGCAGTGCTACATATTTTTACTAATCTAATTACTACGTCATTTATTATTTGGGGTATAAGACCCACATATACAGTAGCAAAGAAAGGTTAGATATTTAACAATACTGTTCAACAATGGCAAGGATTTTGAAGATATTACTGAAATACACCAACTCTGCAACATGCTATCAGCATAAATCTAATTTCATACACCATTAAAGCAAAAATATTATGATGGTATTGTTTGTAATACATTTAAAGACCTGGATTACAGTCTAAGTTCAGTTTTATTTACACAGATTTCATTGCATGAATAATCAATAACAAAATCTAGTATGTTATATATATCTCTTCCAATATGGTGATAATTATGAATTAGTTTTCAGTTGAACTCACCAGCTGGTAGCACTGTGAGATGTTGAAAAACATACAGTTGGCATTTTCATGTTTCAAAAAATAATTTATGTTGAAATAATAGTATGTAAAGACGTGGCATTAATGTGGATCATCAATTTACTTTTGGTAGAAGGACAATAAGCAAGTATGTGGTTTTTAGTGCACAGGTAATAATTTGCTCAACTTAATTTCATCCTTGTTTTTAAATTCCTAACATGATACTGACATGACAGCTAGTGGCAGTAATACATTTTTAAATGCCACACTAATTTATCCTTCTAATAATATCTACCAAAATTCTATGAACAAAAGATCTTGAATTGCCTTGCATGCAGAATAGGAAACCAGCAAATTGGAGTTAACTGCTTATGAATAGAATTTCATAACAAATATTTGATAATTATAGGGAACCTTCATGAATTTTTGAAGATATTTTGTTATTAGTCATTAAGTATCCAGCAAAGTATGAACTACTTGAATGGAATAATTGACAGTTATTTCTAGGTTAAATAAAGCAAGAATGGTTGATTAGACTCAAAATATTTCTTTTAATCTGTATCAAATCCTTATAATTTTGTTTGATTACTAGTGAAGAATAATTAAAATATTATCATTGAGAAAGAAAGATATGTTCATATTGCTTTTGCCTTAATGAGGACCATTTTCAGTAGATTTTAATTAGAACTAATTAACTGAAAAATTAAGAAAGTCTTCTGACCAGCTTATTCCATAAAGTGTTTTTGTCTATTCTCTGTTTAGTTGTGAAGTATCTGGAAGCTGAGCGTCAAGCTCACAATAATCTTAAGCAGACCTGGCAGATGGCAAATGATCAGTTTCTCCAAGCCCAGAGACTAATGATGAATGACATGAGATCTATGGAATCTGTCCTTACAGCAGAACAACAGAGGCAGATTGAAGGTACCATCATTCAAATTGGATACATCTTATATTAAATTTGATTCCTTGCTATCACAGTTGCAGATCTGTGCACCAACAACCAGGCTTTTGTATTATTTGCAAGTCCATTCGCATTAACCATGGACAGTATTACTGTTCACCTGTAGATGGAACTGATTGATTTCCAATGCAACACTGACTTGCAAATCAAGTTTACTGAAGTTGCAATAGTAAAGTTTTATGAACATATGTTCCAGCTGACCAGTTCCCCGGACTAATCCATCACGCTCAAATGATAATTGCACTTTTCAGCAAAGTGATTTTCCAAAGAGCAAGATGCATAGTAAACTCACTGATGCACATTTGCAGGGTGATCTGAGGCTTGTGAGCACACATCTATAGCCTGATATTCAGAGTTCATGAAACAAGTTCAGCTCCCGATCACACACTGAATTAAAAATAAAATTTAAAGTTACATTTAATTAATTCATTCACGTTTTTTTGTATTGTGTTAATAGCATATAATCATTAACTTTCATGAAGTTACTATATGTCAGGAATATAGGTCATGGTAGCTACACAATGTATTATGCAGCTTCTAGGGTTTGAAAATACATATTGTCCACTGGCTTAAATCATATTACACTTTTCTACCCATACAGTTTGAAACAATTTCATATATTGGTGACATTTGGCTTCAGATGCTCTGAAACCCTTTCATTTTTAAAGGCTGTTTAAAAATATTCTGCCAGTGGGAGGGGGATGTACTATCCCCACTCTGCACTTTGTGCCTCATCCGGCCTGCCGACTATGTCTATTTTACGATTTGGCCCTCCTCTTTAAAAGGTTGCCGATTCCTGGTCTAAGAAATACTAGCAGCACATGAAGAATCACTGGAGGCAGAACCCTGAAGATAAACATGTGTAATGCCAGCAAAAACTATATTATAATAAGTAGCATAATGACTCTATGAATGAGTAATGGGAGGAAATCATTCACTCCTGATTGGAACATTAAAGCAGCAATATAGGTCCAAATGGTTACTTGGATCATCATTGGATGGGGAAAGTATCAAATGATCTAATAAAACATAATTCATAATATGTAATAGTTACCATGTGGCAAACTGTAAGTACATGGTAAAATATGTAAAACAACAACGTGTTAGATACAGCTGTGTCTCTCACTAGATTTTTCTAACTATCTGATCAAAGCACTCATCTGCATGAACAGACTATGCTTGACTTCATTTTATTTGTTAACCAATCAGTATAAAGCCAGTTAAGTCTAATAACAGTCTACAAAACTGGAATTTGTAGTGGTGTGTCCATGATCTAACTGGTAGCTCAGTTGGCCACAGATCTATAGCACCTGGGTTCAAACCTCAGCTGGGCTATGTCAGAAGGGTGTTTCTTCTTTCACTTCTCCTCATTACCTTTGCAGGTGGCTCGGCCAATTTAGCCTACCTTGTTCACAAAAGTGGCCATAAAACAGCAACATTTACATTTACAAAACTGGGATTTGCATTATAGCATTCAGCAGATTAAACCAGCCTTTATTGTAGATGTTATCCAATTACAATCTGGCATATTAGAAGTAACAATAGTCATTATACAGAAGCTGGGACATTTAACTGAACTTTCAGTTGTTTGATTAATTACATGTAACAAACCAAACCGACTTTCATTTTAGTTATTACCCAATGGGTACTTGGATTAGGAAGACTAACAAAAATGAGCTTGAATGTTGTGCTAATGAAAATGAAAGTGCACTTCATGTCCTATGTGATGGGCAAATGAAGCCTATTTAATTTGGGTATTTACCTCGTTCATACATAGCAAACTATGAGGGCACAATTTCAAATGAGGACCCAATCTAAAAAAACAGCCCGAGTATAATTATTACAAACTAAATAAGTTCTCGGACTGTTACCGGTAATGACTCATATACAGTAATCAAGTTACTGAGTAGCTTGATTGTAGATGATATTGTTGTAGATAATTGAGTTAGCTTTGGCTTTATTGTGCTATAATTTGCATCCCCTTTTAATTATACAATTGAGTAATTACAGTTTATATGTATATTTGTTTGTTATTAATGCAGTTCAGACAAGACACCTTCCTGTTTGCTTTTTAATATCTTGAATTTATCATCGCAGAAATGAAGAAGAAAGACGCAGAAAGAGAAGCAGACGAGAAAAGACTTTTAGAAAAAGAACAAAATGAGAAAGGTTTTTTTACATTGTCTAAACAAAATTCAAATTTACTGGACTTAATTATCTTAGCTGCAGTTTTATCATTAGTTACAGCATAACATAATTTAATCTCATCATCATGGTATGTAGTTATGTAATTTGTAATATAGTTATTATTTTTCTGATGGTTTCAGATGTTTCTATAAGAAATGAGGACACAGATGTAAGTATTTATCATGGCCAATGATAAATTTAATTTCTTTGTATATCACACTTTGGTTTTATTATTTTTTAAATGCTGTTATATTTCCATTGATCAGGCTGCCTTAGATTCTCAACAGCATGATTCTAAGGGTTCCATGACTTCCTTGACCTCAGATGAACTGTCCAAGATGGAGGATGACAACAGTATATCAATCAATACACCTGCTTCACTGGCAGCTAGTCCAGCGGTTAATGCCAACACAAGTCTACTTAGATCTCAATCTAATCAGTCATTACAGAGTATCACAAAGGAATTGTTTGACAGTGGCATGCAAGACACCAAATCACTATCCGATGAAGCTGGTGCATTGAGACTGAGTCCAGACCGATCATTCCATGTTCCTAACCTTACAGAAGCTCAACAGAAAGCAATCACTGGTTGGTTTCTAGTAATGTCTGAATTTATTATTATGGAAATAGATTTGACTAAGCAGTAGTAATCCATCTGTTTGTCATTAACAGAAGCATTGCATATTTAAATTTAATTTGGTGGCTGTTTTTTTATTGAACAATTTATATACAGATCCAACACCAGCAGCCGAGGCTAGTCAGTCACTTATTGCTAGCATTAAAGCTAAAGCAGAATCTTTTTCAACAGTGGGTAAACGTCTTGTCAGTGAAAAGGAGTGGGATATGATGCAAAAAGAGGTATGTCCCTGAAATATGTACTTAACCACAGTGGTTATTTGTAAAAACTAAGCAGTTACTCATCAATAGTATGATGAGTGAGTGAGTGAGTGAGTATGAAATAGTGCTGTTTCATAGTAAGGTGTGTATATTTCTATCACTTGTGTATATTTGATGGCAAGACCTATGTAATTTATATTTAATGCCAGGTTCGTACTGCTCGAGAAAAACTTGGACGACCATGTGAACTCTGTCACAATTATGAATCTCAACTGCAGTCACTGCAAGAGAGTGAAAGAAAATCACAAGATCAGATACGCACACTTGAACGCCACCTACAAGCAGAGAGACAGGCGATGACTAATCAGCAGGCTTATACTGAAGAACTTGAAAATAACCTCAAAACAGTTGCAGAACAATTTCAAGAACAGGTCAGTTATACATAATTTGATTATTGTTAAAACATTTCACGTTGGTAACTGCCAAATAATTACATTATAATATAGGTTTAAAAAATTAATTCTTGTATTGCTTAGTAAGAAGGTATAAATTATATTTGGAAAGCAAACTAGTTTTTCAATCTATTTTACTTTCATTTTGATTAATCATGTCTTCTTTCTTTGCCATGTCATTATTTATTTTAACAATCATTTGAAAGAAATTATGCTTACAGGCAGTTTACCATTTTTATACATAATACATGGAACTATTTCAGATTGCAATATTAACTAATAAGGTACAAGAGTCTGAAAAAACTGTTAATGACTTGAAACAACAGTATATACATTCACAGACTGATCTTCAACACCACCTGGTAAGTTTGGTTTTAAGATCACCTATTTCTTTTAATCAATAATAATTGTAACTAATATTTATCATTATTATTATTATGAATGATATGAATTATTTATTATCAAGTGCCTTAGAGTAACCTTCTTACAGTTTATATAGGGCCTATATAAATTTTGTATATTATTATTAATATTGTTCCAAAAGCTTTGAAATGTACCACTAAGCTTTAGGTAGCCTATATACATATAAGAAGCAAATAATAGTTTTTATATTTTTCATATTATGCAGCGAACATTAATGGCTGACAGAGAAGCTGTCCAAAAGGAGGTAATATCACATGGTTGTTATGTAGTTATTTTTTTTTAATTACCTTCTTTATATCCTAATAACCTTTTTTAAGAAATCTGAAATTTTGTAAATGTTTTTCAATTTGCAGTTGAGTCACTTGCAGGAAGAAAATGATTCACTTGTAGGAAAACATTCCAAACATTCTCAACAGCTACAGGAAGAAAGTATTAACTTACCTAATAATCTTGAGGTATGGATTATGAGATCACAAGCAAAAAACACTTTTTGTATTATGGTTTATTTTAATGTATTAATTTTTAGAAAATAATTTAGGCAGTCAACTATAATTTAGAATGGAACCTTTTTAATATTGTAGATTGTTTATATATTGATTGATTTAAGAAAATAACTTTCATCTTTGCGTTTTGCTACTTTAATTGAGTTCAGCTATTTATTATTGCACCTGGCTGTGTCATTCAATGTCATAGTTATTATAAGTGAATATTGAAATCTTTATATTGTTACATCATGTCTGAAACAACCCAAGTATCATTTTTACATGAAATTTACATGGTTATTATTCAAGGTAATACTAATGTGAAATTAGTGAATGGAATTAATCAGAAGAGGACTGTATAACAATTTAATACTTCAAATGTTATGTTATTTCACACTCTCTTGGGAATAAATCATATGAAATTTCCTAGCACTTTTTAAAACTATTTTTCAATTCTCTTTCTAGGAGATGCAGTTATTATTACTGAAATATCGTGAAGAGATCATAAGTGCAAAGGTTGCAAAGGAACACATTGAAGATAACCTAAAATCTGAGTTATTGTTTCTGAAAGACCAACTTCTTTGTGAACAGCAAGAGAAGTCAAACTTGGAGGAGGCCATGTCCCAAGAAATTAGTCAAATACAACATGAATTAGGTATAATAAACATGTTCTTGTCAAGCATTTCAAATTGATTTTATTATCAAATTGACGTACATCATAAGAATAGAAAGGTTATCTTAGAAACTACTGTTAAAGATATTGTATGATAGCGATATATAAACCTTTTTTTATATTTTACATGGAAAGATGTGTATCTTTTATCATTTAAATGTAATTAAAAGCACACAGTGAATAAGTAAGAAAGCAAGCTTCTTTTTATTAAAAGTGTAAATTCAAACATATATATATTATATGTATGTAGTTTCTTTACACTGTATGTTTTTTGTTTAGATAAACATAAAGGTCTGAAGTCTGAGTTAGACGAAATTAAGAAGTTAAAAGCTGAATTGGAGGGCAAGGTAACTAGCACAGATTGTCAGTTACGCACTATCCAGGATCACAACCAGAAGACAATTAACACATTACAGAGTCAAGTTAATGAACTTAAAAATAGCAAGGTAAGAAGATCAAGTTAAAAAAAGGTTTTTATTTCTTTTTGGCATTGAAAATCTTATTTAAAATAAGGCAAACTTTCACCCCCAACCCCCTAGGGCTATATTTATAGTTTCAGCTCATTTAGACTATCATTATATTATAAATACCAATCATTATATTCTAGTTTCAGATTTAAGCTATTGACTGTCTTTCATTTTCAGATAGCACTAGAAGCTGAATTAGCTAAGATGAGAGCCAAAGTTTCATCGTTACAGGTAGATCTAGATAACAGTGAAGCTGTCCAAAGAGATTTTGTTAAATTATCACAGTCACTGCAGGTAAACATTGTTTAGATCATTATTTGAATACTCTAAATTTGACCAGTAAGCATTGCACAGGTGTTTCTTTTATTTGTGTATGTTATGTTTAAATACATTTAAGTTAGATGTAATAGCTTTGAGAGGTAACATGTTTACCACAGACAAGAATAATGTATTTCCACATGAAATAAAGTAATTAAGACAAAAAATATAAATAACATTTGTGTTTAATGCAGATTCAGTTAGAGAAGATACGTGCTGCAGAACACGAGGTTAGATGGCAGCACGAAGAAGACATAGAGGAATGCAGTAACTGTAGACAGCCATTCTCTGTTACCAAGAGAAAGGTCTGTTTTTTTTTTATCACATTCAATAGTTTATTGTTAATCATGTTATTTATTTGTGCTGAGTTTGTTAGTATACAATGTGGAATTTATTAACTTTGTGGCAATTGTAGTTTCTTTTCTTTGATATTTTAGCACCACTGTAGACACTGTGGAAAGATTTTCTGTAATGATTGCCTGCCAAAGATAGTAAACAGTGGGCCTAGCTTGCGACCATCTCGAGTGTGTGATGTCTGTCATACTATACTTGTAAGAGATGCCACGCCTTACTTCAGTACTGAATTACCTCAGTCACCTGACTGAATCATATAATGTAAACATAGATGCTAAATTTATTTGCCTTGTTTATAGTTGAATGTTTGAGCCAATGTTTCTGATTTGTACATTCTGATATCATTCATTAATGAGAATGTTTGCTTGCCACACTTTGTTTACATTTTTAAACAAGTTATGAATACATTTATTTCAGGTTTCATTGTGTATTTCCTTTTGATGTCACTAGATATGTAACTAGTTGTGTATGTGTGGTTGTGTGTCCTGGTGATATGTTATCACCTTAGACACTGAAAATAAGTGGTACTCTATAACAAACAGACACTGACAGTGTGTGTGTGTGTGTGTGTATGCGTGTCACATTAAGTGAGTTGCATCATATTGTTAGTGTCTGAATGTTTAGTAATATGTGAGTCATGAAATATGTTTTGTTGTCTTTGAAGCACAATTGTGTTAATTATTTATTTATTTTATCATTAATAAAGAGATGTGATTGTTAGAATCACTCTAAGAAGGTGAGCTAAAACACAATATAAGTACTGATAGAATGACATCACTAATAATTGAAATTGCTTTGATGACACATAATAGTTAATTGATTATCTAATGCTTTACTCGACAAATTTAACTGATTTTGTGATAGATAATATTTCCACAGTCAGCAAGAAAGGTTTTCATCATAAATTCATTATGGGTGTGTGTGTGTGTGTGTGTATGTGTGTGTGTGTCTCCACATACTTGGTTTAATAACCCTGACCTCAGACCAAAACAAGTTAATTTGAAGATTGCTAACATAAAACATGTGGCATTGGAATGATATTTACATAGTGGCCTCCTGGAAAACACTAACTTGTAACATTACGAAAGCCTACTTCTATCTGTTTCTATTTTGTGCATGCTGGGACATAACAGATATAAATGAGTAACCAGCAAGAACAATGAGAATGATGCCATGCACAAGTTGTCTAATTTAACTTTTTGAAAGTACACCATAACCTGCTTAATAGGAGAGATATATTTTTATGCTCTGCTAAACTTACTTTAAATTAAAAAATTAAATGAGCTAATTTACATTGTTTTATCACAGTTATAGCTTTCCAATTTATTCAATAACGATGCACCACTATATGTACATGAGTGGTTAGATAACTGTATTATGGGGAGGTTTAAAATAGTATGAAAACACTGTGTTTAATGTAGCTCTCCATCTGTAGGATAACATTCAGTAAATTATGTCCTATCATGAAGCTGTTGTTATCTCTCTTAATTTAATTACTTCATTTGCTACAAGGAATGTGTTTATATTTGTTTATCTTTTAGCATTATCATTTTTATCCCATCTACTGTTTTGAAGTTATTTTGTGGGTTATTAGATAACAAATATTGCCAGAGCATTATTAGAACTACCAGTATACCAAGTAGTCACATTGGTGAAACTGTTACTCATTTTACTGTTCCAGTATAAAGTGTCTTGATCCTCTGATATGGTTGTTATTGTTATTGGTTTAAAGATGCTGTGAGATCATTTTAATTTAGATGTTTTCTTGTTGAAAATTTCATCTATGTATTTTACTCATTGAGTTTTTAATTAGCCACAAAGGTTCATATATCTCACTCTCTCTCTCTCTCTCTCTCTCTCTCTGTGTGTGTGTGTGGGTGTGTGTACATATAACCAGAGCACACAACTTTGTTTTGTATCATTATTTTAATGGTTTCATTACATATTTGTTCCATATCCATTCAGTGCACAAATAAAATATATAAACAATTCCTCATGCCACACAATATATATATATATATATATATATATATATATATAAAATTTACTTTCCTTCTCCATCTCTATAATTGGTCTACACATATCTGTGGCAAATTTCATTTGATGTCAGCTATTGGTTTGTGCACACATACACACACACACACGTTTGTTTAATCATGTTTGTGTTTTGATTTCCCAAATCTTTAAAAAGGAGAAAAAGGAAAACATTTAATTTGTTTTATCTAAATAGTCATTATAATGATATCCATAACCCACATTCAGATCAGTAAAATACTACCATCACTGAGTTTAGGTATGTTTTTGATACTGAATAAAATACTGGCAGTGTGAAAGAGATGGGACCCCATATATATATATATATATATACACATACACACACAAGATCTGTGCAGCGTGATGAAATTTGTAAATAAATATCAGAAAAGAATGATTGAAAGTGATGGTGTTGATCACACCCTTCAGATGGATTGGTAGGTTTTAACTCTGGTAGAACTTGCTTCAAGGGTTTATCCCACAAGACTTTTTTACGTACACAGGTTTTTTAAATATTGATGTCAGCTAGGTTGTTTGACCATGCAACATCTTGATTTCACTAACTATATTTGGGGTGCCCGTATTGAAAAAAATGCTAGTTAAAAGGAAAGAAGACACATTTATTGCAGGTTTATATTCATTGTGTCCAATGCCATCTACTATGGAAATTCTAGTTCAGTTATTTGTAGGTGCATTAATTGATATTAGTGTCTTAATAACAAGTTAGCCAACCAGGTTTTCCATTTTGTTTATTACTTTTATATTGATATTACATTGTTGCACTAAAGTGTCATTTTTAAAGGATAATTTGATTGCTAATTAAGTGATAAACCTTCTACTGAGTTAATGTGTCTAATGTAATGTTCTATTTCTCTCCAATTTCTGTTCAGTTCTATCTCTTTTGCTACTCAATGTCTTTATCTGTCTACAAACATTACATTTCTCATACTGGTATTAATTAGTTCTTCACTTAATTTATATCTGTTAATAATATTTCGTTATCTATCTTTGTAGCAGCTTTCTCATTTTATAACAAATATTACAATTTATTTTAATTAAAGAATATTAAAGATAAATTTATCACACAGAAATACATGTAATTAAACCAAAGAAAACAGCATTAAGCCGATATCTTTTTTTCTCTAAATTAAAAATGTAACTACCTGGCTTGTAAGTTGAAAAGACATTTGTAACAATCTTTTGGATGTTTCCAATATGATGGTTCTTAGAAGGTCCTAAGCTGGAAGCTTCTGTTTCAGCCTTTACATGACTTCTTAAAGCATGACCGTTACTATATTTACATGTTGAAGTTAAGGATCTGTGAAACCTTATTACCATAGTGAGTTAACGATTCTTCACACTTATTTTCATATATCACAGTGATGTATTACAGTGTTTTGTGTGCACACACTAGTATGGCAGCGCAGCATAAACAATTACCGGAATAGGTAATATACCAGTAATGGGATATTATACTCATCAGGTTGGAGGCAGTTTTCTATATGCATTAGAATTTGTAAATGGCAATGGCGATCAATCGTGGTTTGTCTAGCCTGGAAGGATTGCTAACTTATCATAACAGTGATGTTGTCATTTGGAACTGTGCATGTGGGTGCTCATTTCAAATAGGCGACTTGTGAGTGCACACACACACACACACCTATATGTATATGAAACCCCATTGAATTTATTTCTGGATTTATCTCGTTGATGCCATCAAAAGATATTTAGGAGACCCATTTTACAAAGATGGGTCCTGCATACATACATAAAATATATAACACCTAGGACATTTTGGTCCACTATTTTTTTTCAAGTTCAGACGTTTTAGCTAATGTATGAAATAAAGCATTAACTGGATGTCTTACTAGTTTATTGACAGTTATTGACATTTCTTAACTACGAATGGACAAAATGAGGAGATTAGGGTAGCTTATTTAAAAGATTAAAGTAGCTTATTTCAGGTAAACAATGAAAAGGTGAATGAAATGCAATTTATCAATCACAATATCAAGAATGGTGAGGCAAATTAACAAAATGTTTAACAGTAGCTTATTTGAAACTCGGGACACTAATTGTTGACAACTTAATTGGAATAACGGTGATCCTGGTACTGTATAAAAGGGATGTTACTTCACTATAATTTCATACTCTTCTTTGTTGGTTAACAATGGAGATCATCAAGACCAAAAGAAGAGGTAAAAAACTATGTCTAGATGGCTTTATCAGTTTATGTATACAGTCAAGTCTGAAGCAAATTCCAAGAAAGAGATGAAATGGAGTTATGTCGGATGAGCTACGGATTCTTGCAGTGCAATTTTCCAAACAACCAGATATTTGAAAATGTCATTTTGCAAAAGCAACACAACCATGTTGCTGACCACACAGCATTTGAGGTAGAGAAGTACCAGCAACAAATGAAACTGCAGACGTCTGCTTCCAATGACAAATTACCAAACCAGATACTAATATTTGCCACCACTGTTGCACCAGACGAGGTGCAAGCCAGACTACCTGATGCAGACACTGTCAAAAGAGTACTGCGTCGCACCAGACCATCAAATCGACCAAAAGACCAGCAAAAACTACCAGAGTTAGCCATTGACAAACAGTCGGTGAAAATGCCACCAATTTTCTTCATTACGACAACGGCCCTGACACAAATGTGTTTGTTTTTTACCAGACACCTCCGCTGCCTACCATCTTGTAACACTTGGGAATATGGATGGTACCTTCTCGGTGACTCCACGTTCGTTCTTTCAACTCTATATCATCCAGGGTTTGGTCAATGGTATCTTCCATTACAACCACTAGCATACACACTTCTTCAAAGAAAAACTCATGACAACCTACGAAACACTGCTACGTGTAGCCTACGTAAAAACAGAAAAACATATGTGATAGCTGAAACAACATATACTCTACACCCTTAATTGTTGCCCAGGATCTTTGATAGAACCCCTACAAGCTTGTATCACTGGGGTTCTCATTCAAGATGAACGTAGTATTAGACCGGAAAAAACGAGCACGGTATACACAAAACTACCCAAAAGACCTGGTAACCTCTGTGTTGACAGACTTTCAGGAAGAATATCCATTCATGAATTTCTTGTTGGTTTATCCAATAACCTTCGAGTTGGTCAAGCTAACATTTAAATTTGATTAGAATATAGAAGGTTTCATGTTTTAAATGCACATTTGTGATTAAACAATATTAATAACTTGAAAAGGTGGTTAAATGTCCATTCTTAGTGAATTTTGGGGTACCATTTGTATTCAAAACCAATTGGTGCGATATGTAGCCGACATAATTGCTCTACCACTGTTACGCAGATGATACCCAGGTTTATATGGCGATCATGCCCAAAACAACTTGCCCCGACGTTGCAAAGAAATTGGAAGCTTGTTTGGCTGATATCAGTACTTGGATGAGTGCAAACAAACTTAAGTTAAACGAGGAAAAGACAGAGCTCATTATCTTTAACCCAAAATATCAGGTTAGGATAAATGAGCAATTACGGCTTCAGGTAGGTAAGAATACTGTTTCTGTAGCATCGTCAATGAAGAACTTAGGAGTATATTTTGATACATCCCTAACCATGGAGAGGCAAGTAAATGCAATATCCAAAGCCTGTTATTACCAAATTCGTAATATTGGTCATATCAGGCGGTACATCACATTGGATGCTTGCAAAACACTGGCACACGCTCTGATAACATCTCGGCTAGATTATGGCAACGCTTTCCTGTTTGGTCTTTCAAGCACACTGATATGCCACGGCTACAGAAAGTACAGAATTCTTCTGCCAGGTTAGTCACTCGCACTCATAAAAGAGAACATATAACACCAGTCTTGAACTCCCTGCATTGCCTTCCGGTTATATACAGGTCGCAGTACAAGATTTTGATGTACACTTCAAGGGACTGCCCCTCAGTACTTAGAGGAACTTTTCGTTCCGTATGAGTCGACAAGGTCTCTATGGTCTGAGTCTGGAGAATTCCATTGTTATCTATGTGTTTTACTGTTTTTTACTTAAATCTATCATAAATATTTTACTTGTATTAATGCATTGTCAAAAGAAAGAATGCTAGCATAGGTAGTAATTATATTTATAAACCTATATATTGTAGTAACTATAATATTAGAAGAAAAAAACCTTAGCATTAAATAGTGAAATTGCCGGCAAATATAACTATATTGGTTGCATTATCACATATATCAGTGACAATAGAAATATAATAACGTTAGATTTTAAATGTATTACAATTTTAATTCAATATCTTTTCAATAGTTTTTTTATAAATAAACCCCTATATATCTTTTAACTCGAACTACACAGTAGGTAATTTGCAACTATATGGGATCAAATGCTACAGACGGTGGCCGTAAACATGTTGCCGCCATCTTTGTTCTGAAAGATAAGTTAGTTACCGGAATAAGGTCATAAACAACTGCTAGGGCTTGTGACAGCAATAATTATAAATCAATATCAATTAACTAACAAGTTAAGAGTGGAACATGATGCTAGATAAAGTATAAATGAGAATGACATTGTACGTAGAAGATAACTCAAAAGATAACATACAAAAAAACTACTATCACTATTACTATACCATCATCATCATACACCAAGTATATAGGTTACAGTTAATCTGGTAATATACATATTACCTGATTATACAGGTTAACTGTAACATATATAATACCCTATATAAATGTATAGTATTGACAATCAGTGGAGATTTTGCAAGATTAGTGTAATGTAACACAAAATATGACAATCAAATACACAATGCACAAGAGTGAACAAAATTCACTGCTTCCACAGACATGTGCTGCCACTTTAAGTTCATTGCATCCACAGACGTGCAGATGTGCTTCCACCTTCAGTTCACTGAACATTTCCATTATTCAACTTCAGCAAAAGCTGATTATTAAATTCGGTGTCCCTAATGCGATTAAACGTTATGTTAAGATGATTCTTAGAAAAAGGTTGGCTTCAGTTAGCTGAAACATTATATAACAAAGTAATCCTTTAAAAATAGGTTGGCAAAATTATGCCGAGTCTTGAATATCAGTGTGCATCAGCTGAAACCTGTATGCCAAATGGTAGCATTCTTAAAAACTCATTTCAATACCACACCATATTAAAATATATTTCTGTACCATAAATTCATCAAAGATACACAAGTTACAACTTGTAATAATAACTTGCAGCAATTGTATAAATTATTTCTTTAATGATAGGATATTTGTTATGACTAAATAAGTAACGAAAATATCGCGAAGTAAATGAAAGTAACGAAGTAAAAAGTAGCGTTACCGCAAATAAAACTACTTCGTTACAAGTAAAAGTAGTTAGTTGAAATCTTACTTTGTTATTTCCAGTTACTTGAAAAAACTGCTCAAGTGTGGTAACAAAGTAGTTTTACTTCTTTACGTGACACCCATGCATATGATACATACAGTGTATTATATAAATGTCAAAAATAACGGTGAAAAGGGCTGAATGAAATAGTCCGGGACACACCAAAGGAAGAGCGATAGGGCAATAGGACAATCACATTTTTATTGTTTGGCGAGGTCAGGTAATGTTGTCAAAAATAAATAGCAAACAGTACATTGAAATGGCCTCGTGAAGAAACATTTCAGATAATATTACACCGCATATTCCATATAAAAGGGAATGTATAGAGTGGCAACTTTCCTGCAAAGGTGGAGTTACAACGCTCAATGTACATTTGATTAGATTGTGTAGTCTGGTGATCTTCCAGGATTTAATAATAAAACTCGTAAATTTTGTCAAAGGACATAGGTAATATATTAGATACAGTATATAGACTAGTCACATATATCAAATTGCTACTAGAAACTATAATCATTAATTAGTGAAACCTTTACGACAAGTTATAACATACATACAATAGATCTGATAGATAGATAATTTAAATAATACTTAGTACTGGTAGAAAATAACTACTTCGGCATTAGTATATGTAAAATGACGATATTTTGACTAATTATAAACATTTAATTATGTAGTACTAATGTAAAATTTACAACTACTTACACACACACATCCGCACACACACACCCATACACACACACACACACATACAATTAATTGTGAACGTAAAATTAAGAAATAATATGACTTTTTAAACAGCCTTTGAAACATGACAACGACTATGAGTTTTTTTACGTGCTGGGGTATATTGTTATATACTATTGGACCGGTATACTGAAATGACTGGCGGTAAATTTCAACCCTTGGCCTATGGACATAGAGATTATTATTCGTGGTATGTCTTGTCACACATGAATTAATATCGCTTGCGTAAGATAACATATCTGATATATATGTAGGGAATGAACCATTCAAACATCTATATACATTGATATCATTAAAATAATCACGTCTTTGGGAAAAACTAGGGATCACATGGACTTGTATTCCAACTATAATCTCCGGTAATAAGTCTAAAAATCGTATTTTGAAGTCTCTCAACTCTTTGGATTTGAGATTTAAGGGCGTATCCCCAGATAGTAATACAGTAGTCAATGTGGGGTTGAGTTATTGTTTTATAAATGCTGATCATATCATTAATGGGAACTATTCTCCGAAGTCTAGGTAATATTTGAAGACCATGTCCTAATTTACGACATACATTTGATACGTGTTTATCTCACGAGAGATCATTTGCGACATATACACCAAGATATTTCACATCATTATAGCCATTGATAGAATCATCATTAATAGTTATATTAATATCATGAACATTATGACGAGTTAACAGCACCATACACAACGATTTGGATGCATTTACATGTAATCTGTTCTTGTCTAGCCATATCATTAGATTATCAGTATCTTTTTGCAATTGATATTCGGCTTCATCTAATGAAGAAGATTGTGCATATAAAATGGTGTATATAAATCCTTCTTATATGCGGCAGAGACAAATGTTTTGTAATCTCTGAATGAAATAGTGTTTGTTGCGGTGGATGTAACAGTGGAATTACGGATGGTGGTCAGAGTTGTTTGATTTAAATTAAATTTAAAAAATCAAAATGCATGATTTAAAAACAATTGCAGTTATTTAAATCATGCATTTTTATTTTTTAAATTTGTATTATGTTTCATTTGATTTTTATGATTATTCTATTTATTATTATTCTAACAAGTCATACTAATTGTGCGTTAGGAAATATTTGAATGATGTTTTTAAAAAAAAGCGTTTAAAATTTTAAAAATCTGATAGATGCATGTAGTGATCATTTAAACTCATTGGTATTACACACCTGGATCATAGGTAAGTATTATGTCGATCAGACTCGACGTTGTCATAGTTATACGTGTTGGACCACTGACTACCTGGCTTAATACCTTTAGTTGTTCAATATGGCTGATATGGCGACAGTCAGGTGCACAATTATAATTAAAATCAGCCGAAACAATGATACGGTTAGTACACTTTGTAAAATGCTCCAATATGTCAACCATCTGTTCATAATATTTTTCACTAGCACTGGGTGGTCTGTACATGGTTCCTACTACCATAAGTGTATGATGATGTCTGGAGACCTTGATTCACACACATTGAAAGTCACCATTAGTAATATCAACTCCACCACCATGCCTACCATCACGATCTTTACGATATAGCGTATAGTCAAGATGGAGGACATTTTTGGCTTGCTTAATCATGAAGAGTGCATACGAAATCGTATTTATTCGAGCTAGGTGGCTTATCCAGGAAAGTACATCATTTATAAGGCTAAGAAATTTAGTAGATTTTTTCATTAAAATTTGATCCTATTTGAGTTAATGGTGTTCTGTTAATATACAGCTTTTATTCAGTTGAATTAATAAGTTATTTGAGTTTCTTAATTATGATCAAAAACATAGCTTTGTTGGATTTAAAGATAGTCTATTTGCACAGAATAATTTGATTACCTCTACCTTTGCAAATAATTAATTAAGGTGCCTAAATTGCAAACATATAAATACATGGATGTGTCATCAGCAAAGGACCAACTCCTGACAGTCACTCTATCTCCATCAGTAGACATCCTTGCTTATGCCGACAACCTTTTTCTGATTTCACACGGAAGTAGCCCAGCAGGTAAACTCCAGAAAGCCCTAAATGCAGTAGACAAAGCAGCCAACAGCCTAAGCTTATACTTCTCTCCAGCTAAGACCAAGACTATGGCTTTCAACACTACTAGACAAAATAATAAATTTAAACTCGGTCTACAATATCTAGAAATGGTCAACAATTATAAATATCTCGGGATCACTAGAGTATAGGCAGAAGACTCACATTAACCCGACACGTCCGTAACAAATATTAAGCGTAAATTCCAGATTCAACATGATCAAGGCCATCACAAATCTGAAGATTGGTGTCAACACCAAGATACTCATAACTCTGTACAAGTATTTGATACAGTCTGTTCTACTATACGCTGCTCCCGTCCTTTACTAACCTTCAACTCGGTCTTACAGTCCTTAGAAAGAATACAGTCACACTACGCTACATATTGAGGCTTCACAACGATACAAGCTCCATCTTGGTGTACAGAGAATCAGGAATCATGCCCATTCGACTTTTAATAAAGAAGAAAACACCCAAACATCTCTTGAAGCAAGCTTTAAGGTTTAAAAAATATTTGTAACACATACACACACACACACACACACACCAATACTCCCAGTCTGGTATTTATAGGTAAGTTTAATAATGGTATTGGATATTATTCAAGGTGTTTAGTTTGCAGGTGCTGCCACCTTTCGAGTGTTTTTTACATTAAGCGTTCTCACAAGTTGTATTGGAATGTTCAAAAAGTAAATATATAAACAGACGTTTTTCTGTAGAAATGTGACGTTTTGATCTGACAGAGCTTGTACACCTGTGTCAGGTAATCTCATTTATTTGTTTATCTAAGTTTAATTAATCATATATTTTCAGTAATTGAATAGTTTTCAAAACTTGTTTATTATCGCTCATGGTAACATGTCCAAACACCATTTGCTTGTTTTTGCGCGAAGATTTGAGTACCCTAAGTCCTAACTAACGGCCTAAGTTTAAATGAATTTATTACTTGTACGTAGATCTATTTGTCCCGAAACGATTATAAAGGAGATGTTTAAAAAATACAAAACCAAACACTGCATCTTCTAATTAGCAATATAAAATATTATATCTTAACTTTCTATTTTTAATTATCCTAGATATAACCACCGAACAATAAATAATAAAAGAACGTTGTTACGTAGTCAAGGCCGAGTGTGCTAAGAGATATCGAAATCAAAGTACCTAGCCGAGTATCAGAACCGTGTTCACTGGAGCTAAAGGTCCGAGCACTCAATCCTATGGGCCAAATGTCCGCAAGCCAAGCATCAGAACCGTGTATACTGGTGATAACGAGCCGAGCACTAAGCTGTAAGCATGCATTGCATGTGCCTATTTTGGCTTGCTTCGGATCCTTGGACGCAGTTATAAAGATCCAAACCAACCTCTTACACGTCTTTATTTTGGTTTGAACCTAACTTTAGACCAAATAAAACTGTATTATGTTCAGCCCCCATATTAAAAAGAAGATGGAGATAACAGATTCGGGAGTCAGCACATGAGCAAGTGCTTGCTGCTATCGGGAGCCAGCGCATTGAGTGCTTGGACTGTTAGCGCCAGCGAACACAGTTACAATGCTCGACTACGTAACCACTCCGATAATAAAAACTGAAAAATAATAGTGTAATTATTAAATCAAACAGCACCTAGATGGGGCATGGTCACTATCACAGCCCCTCCATATGCTGTTCTTTATTGCCATAATACTGGCAGTCATGTTGCACTTCCAGCTGAATGTCATAGATCTATACCTCAAATTTTAAGTTCAGTTTTTGTAATACAGACATGTTTGCTCTGGCAATCTGATGATCTGACTAAGATTAGTATGGATTGGATTATGTCCTATTAAAAATCCTTGTTTTATCTGGAAGCCTGTGGCCCTGTGCTTTGAACTACAGCACTATTTTCTGATAATAAAACATGACTTTTTAATGTCTTTGCACCTGTTTATTCCAACAATCTATCTATAGTCAGGACACACCAACCAATCCGTGCCAGTGTTTCTGTAGTCTAATTGCATGCCAGTGAAATTGTAAACAGCCAATTGCAGGTTGTTTTGACAAACACTCAGACACACTGACCAATTTGTGTAGGTGTATCTAAGCTCCGCCCTGATCCCATTCTATGAAACTGAAATGTTCTAGTTGTCAAATTTACTACTAATTCTTCATTGGCTTTCTGTCATAAATAAATATTTTGCTGCTATTATTTGACATGAAATAAAATTATTCTTAACAATAACACAATGTGTATTGAATGAATGATTCGGTTTTCTGTATGAATTTGATTTTACATATAGTACTCCATTAATTCCACCAGGACATCCCCTTATGGGGCAGGGGTGCCTCCGTGGTCTAGCGGTAGGGTGTTGGACCACAGATCACTACCACCCGGGTTCGAATCTCGGAGTGGGCATATCTGAAGGTTGTTTCATCTTTGACTTCGCCTCATTACCTTTAGAGGTCGCTCGGCCCATTTAGCCTACCATGTGCACAAAAGTGGCCGTAAAACATCAATCATCATCATCACCTTATGGGGCAAAGTAGTTGTGAGGATGCTAACACGTTAAAGTCAAATGGAAACAGCCTTCTATAGTACTGATCTCTGGCAACTATGCTATTTCTGTAGGGGGTGATGGAGCAGAAACCGATGTGGCACTGAAGCAACATTTTAAAACTGTTTTCCCTACACATGTATGTGCTACTTGCACTTCAGAGAGATATGTGCCATGATGTAAGAGACCATATTGGAAGCATTAATTTGTACAGAGACATTATTTTAGGTTTGGTAATACCCATCACTCTTGATGGATTACTATTTAATACATTCTGTTTATATTTATTCCTCTCCCATACAGCAACAATAAATTATATCAAAAGTCTTTTGATAGTCACTACCCTAACCCTGTAGCCCCACAAGGTTTTAAATAGTTCGAGACAAGATTGGTTGCTTTCTCTAGACGTAACATATTTTTAGCTTGGTCTTGGTGGCACCAAAGTTGGAGAAAATCCTCTCAGTTTAGGCTGAACTGGATAAAAGATTGTTCTGTGTATTGGTGGGGCGCCTCTGTGGTCTAGCAGTAGCACGTAGGACCACAGATCACTACCACCCATTTTTGAATCATGGCTTGGGCATATCCGAAGGTTGTTTCATCTTTGACTTCACTTCATTACCTTTGGCGGTCACTTGGTCCATTTAGCCTACCATGTGCACAAAAGTGGCTGTAAAACATCAGTCATCATCATCTGTGTAATGGTGTTAGTCTGTGAACCATTGGATACCAGTCCTCAGTGAGTTTTCATCAACAGTAGTGTAGTTTAAGGATCACAATGAAACTCTATGAAGAAAAAAAATACTGTATTATTTTCATTTTCTTTTTTCCATTATAAACTAATATTTCTAGGGGGGAGGACTTCACAGGGTCAACAAATCTACCACCAATAGCACTTGTAATATTTAGTAATAATTCTTAATACCTGCAAATTATTCTTCATATGCTGTACATATTCTGAGGCAGATAATGGCTATACCCCACCTTGCTCCAGTTTTTAACCCCCTCTGGTACACATGAAATTAACCATACTTATTTTCTGGTAATACAAAAATGTTGATTAAAAGAAGCAATTATGTACAATTTTAATATATGTATCATGATGTTCTATCACATAGAGCATTAAATAACTAGATATCTTGATGTTCTACCATCAAATAAATCACTAAGTAACCACACACAAACACTCACACACACCAAATAATACAAAGACAAGCCAAAGTGAAAAACATCATCATTCTGTTGCTGAATACTGTTTTAGCTATCCAGCCATCATTTGGACAGCTCTTTGAACACCCTCTTCTGGATCTATTCTGCCAGATACCATGTTGCTGAATAAATTAATTGAATTAGCTACAACTCCTATTTCTAATACAGAAACAAACAGACAAGATTATTTTAGCCTACCAAAATGCATATCAGTAGTTAGAGTGTTATAGTGGCTAACTGCTTTATCATGTTTTGGCCAAGTGTATAATTTTATATTTCTATTATTACATGTATAATATTATTATATCAGTCATGGCATCATTAATAGCCATTATAACAGCTACTTTTCATCTGTATCTTAATTCAATATTTATAAATTTGTAAAACAAATATAGTCTTTCCTCAAAAGTACTGTATATACTTGTGTATAAGTCAATCTCATATATAAGACAGGGACAATATCATGTGAAACTGCCTAACTTGAATATAATATGAGGCAGAATTTAAAGGATGTTATTTTCAACAAAATAATTTCATTTTCTTTCTGACCTGGCATGTTGAAATTGTCAAGAACTAGTGATAGAGGTATGTGTAAGTAGAACTGATTTCACAATCAAAGACATCAGCGATATTTACACATAAAACTAACTATGAAGAGACTTAATCAAGCTAAAATTGTTAATTACTGCTGGTACTCACACCTTTATGTTTTAAAAAATGGAATGAAACAAATTAAAATGCAAAACTGTCATTGATAATTGTGAATTAAATTTAATTGTTTAGTAGAAACATGAGTAGATCTAACTGAAACATAAAAACAAATTGTATTTATTATCACTCATCAAGCCTGATAGTTTTTTTTGGGCTGACTCATGTATAAGATGAATAGAGAAAAATGCATTATTTCAAGGATTAAAACCTCGTCTTATAGTTATACACAGTTTTATACAGTAAGTCACATTTTAACCTGGATTAAATTAGTAAACCACAGGTTTAACCTATCAGGCTTTTCTAAGTGAGGTTGTTTGTATTAACCTCCAGCCCTGTAGCGTATCCATACAATAATACCTGATGATTAGTTTCATTTAGGCTCAAGGCATCTAAATGTATTACTAATGGATAGTTTTCATGTTGTTTTACATAATTATGTGGAGGCTGTTTATATACCTGCCTTCTACACTTGTTATCACTAAACCTGAATGTCTCCCCACTTAAATACTAAAAGAAATCATTCCAGAAGTGTCAGTACATCTCTAATGACTATGATGTAATATAAATGAAGAATATATTTATAATAGAAAAAACAACCTTTAGGATAAATAACATATTCCTAACATATTCACCAAACTAGTGAGTCAAACCATCATGTTTAGTAGATTCCATCTCATTTACAGATTACTAGTTAGCTGAATTCTTAGATATTTAATTAAAACAGGTATACTTGTAAATAACTGCCGGAATATTTCTCACAAATTGAAAGACAAATCATGGAACATTGTGTCAGAACTTGAAGAAAGAGTATATAGTAATTAGTATTAAGTAATGAGAACTGGCTGACACTTTTTGTTTTCTGCTGGGAGGACAGATGAGTTATAGTAACATTTTGCATGCCATAATCTTTGAATTAGTTCCTAAATCTGATTCAGGTTTGAAGGATAATTTCCTAAATGTTAGCTTTATCAGTTGTATTGTGTCATTATTTTAATCATTATTACTAAAAAGTCTTATAATTACAAGCAGTCTTTAATTTTAGATATTCATTTCTAATGCTACTGTAATTCATTTAAATATACTGTACTTGTCTATTTATGCAGGAAGAAACATGTAGGAGTTGAAATGTATAGTGTGTCGTTTAGATAATCCATCTAGCATCTGTAAGTTTTCAGCATGTTCCAGCATTTCTTCTGTTTAAGCTTAGTTATATTTAACAAATAAACTGTACATATATGACATATGGTCTTTTTATTCAGAAGTATATTTAAATTTAAAAAAATTAAAATATATATATTTCTGTTAATCATTAAATGCAAATATGTTAAGATATAGATACTTTATAAATGTACTTTTGCACACTAAGTGGTGTCTGATATGAATTCCTTTGTATTTGCAAGATGTATTTAATGGACATCACACACACACATACACACACACTTCAGGCATGATGTAATTGTAATAATCTTAATCAGTAATTACTTTTATGATTAGTCATGGTGTTTGATTGTTTATTCTGTTATATCATGTATAAAAATTAATATCAATATTAAAACAGACAGGAGAAAGAAATATGTGATTTTATTCCCATTCTTACCTAGGCTGAGTTTCCATGTACATGTGCTAATTATCCTATTTGTCACATAGATCTAAGTGGCTTTTGTCATGCTGTTTCACAAAACATAGAGTTAGTCAGCTAGGATTGTAAGAAGACAACTTCAGTCACTGATTGTTTTCACAAAGAAACCAAAAGTATAACAAACTGTATTAAGAAACATTTAGTTAAAACTTTTAGGTCTAAATCTTCTATACATTTACCATGTTCAGTGTTTCCCAATCTCCCAGCAGCTGCATGAGATGATATCAGTCATTATTATCACCTGACTATTAATTAGCATCTGGGGTGGAGTTAGGCATTTGATATGCAGTGACAGACTCGGGATTTTGTGTAGAGATGACAGTGGGGAAACGGTTTGTGTGTGAATTGAGGTTCTGGTAATTTTAATTGTTCCTCAGAATACATGGGGGAGAGGTATATTTTTAATTTTCAACAAGCAAGTTTCACATCATTTCATAAAAAATAGCAATTTTTGTAGGTAAAATATTTCCAGGGATAAGACTTTTATGGTTTTTCAACAGCTGAAAATAATGATTTTGGTAATGTGGAGTGTGTCAGACTGGCTGTTTGAAAAATATTCTCTTGCTAAAGTTATGTTTTATCCCCAGTCTAGTAGTTTCAGATTGTCTCATAATGCACAAACCCAATTTTTCCCTTACACGACCAGGTTCATATGACCCTGTTCACTCTGTGACTTTGTTTTCTGCTTTTCAGGGTGTTTTTTTCAAAGGCCCCTCTCATGCCTGTATTTTAATAAAAAAAAAAAGGGGGACTGCACAGTGGGTGCATCACCAGAATTTAGCTAAAGATGGTGTCCAAACCATTGGAATAAACTCACAAGTTGCTATGGAAACGCTTGAGCAGTTTAGCTGTCACTACTATAATAAATCCATAACCAGAAATTTTTGGATAAATGCACCCCCTGGCCTTGACAAAACACAATGAGCCACTTGTAATTGCTAACTGGCTAGGCCATTACCCCTACATTGTTGCTTGCAGACATACTTACACTACTGGACCCTTGTGGTTTATTTATGAAAATTGATGTTTGTCAGTGTAATTATTTATTGGAGGCCTGAATGGAGAGAAAAAACCTATTTGATATAGAATATAATAATAATTGTAATCTATTAAAATAATTATTAATGTAACAAATTATATTGTCATTTATAAATCATAATCTATTACATGGGTCGTATAATTGCTGCAAATCGGACACACACACAAACAAACACACACACAAATATTGATCTGTATTTATGAAGTTTCTAACTTACAGCTAAATAAAACTGTTACAATGGCTGCCATACAGCAGAATCAACTGCTGTTTAATCTTGATGTGCCAACCATGCCAATAAACATGGCTGCCCAGTATTCAAGACCAGAGGCTATTGTCATTGAGAAGTTTGGAACATACAGTGGGCCAGTGATATCTCCCCCAAAGCAGGTGGATAGCAGTTCATTGTATCAGTGTACAGATAATCATAAATATTCTTCCTTTATTAGTATTTGTGACATTAAATCTGTGTGCAATTTAACCATCTTCCTACTTTATTATGGTCAGGTATTTCATTTGAGTGCTGTCTCAGAGGAATCACTGTCACAAGCTGTACAGTTAGCAAAAAGAGATCTGAAGAAACAGAAAGAGCTGACAGCATCAGAGAAGAATCATAAGGCGGTAGGAAAAATGACAATAAAAAGGGATGGTAGGAAAGGTAACACAGAAATAATACGAAGTTCAAGTTACAATGAGAGGCTGAGGAAAAGAGAGGAAAGGAAGAAACAAGAGAGAAATAGGGTATATATGAAATATAGATTAAAATATTATATATTCTTGAATATTGCAGCATAAAATGTGGTCTGAGATATTAGTGCAATTTATTTAAAAAGATGACAGGAACAAAACTTTAATATATCAGGGTATGAAATAAGCTCAAAGCCTTTAACAGCCAGCAGGGCTGGTATACCATAATCACACCAGCATGACAAGATTTTTGGAAGCCCAAATGTTTTTGAACACCTGATTTCATTGTTTGTAAGGTGATAGGTTTTTTGTTGTTTATTTTGAATTGAATACAAACAATTTGATGATAATTAAAGATATTTATGAGGTGTTCATGTAGTGCAAAACAGACAGATAGGATTTATACGTCAGTTTTACCTCTATCTGTAGATTGTTTCATCTGTAAGATTTCGTTTTTCTGAGAAAAGTCCTTGTGCCTTATAATACGTGTAATGAGTGTAATCAGTGTTGAGTTTTAAAATTATGTATTCCATCATAAACATTTCCTAATGACTGCTTTCATCCTTATCATTAAATATTTTATATGAATTCTCACCTATTATATCTGTTGTGCTTATGAAGCTGCTGTCATGGGTTTTAGTTTGGTGCCATCAGACATGCATGCTAAGACTATCTTAATACAAAACTGGCAAGAATAACAAGAGTAACAGCATTCTTCAATATCTTTTAGTTTTACCCCATAACATGCCTGAAATGTAGATGCAAATCAGATTGTTTGCTTTAGAATACTTTTGAATATAAGTCAAAACACATTGGTGGACAGAATATGGATACTATCACATGACAATGAAAATATACCTATTATTGCTCAACAGGGCTCATAGATATAGTTAATTTTGTTGCTGACTTGTGTATAAGACATGTACGAAAAACTTATTTTCAAGGATTAAAATTTCACCTTATACATGAGTATATATGGTAATAATAATAAGGGCAAATTTGTGTGTGTGTGTGGTGTGATTATATAACTTATCTGAAAATCTCTGAATAGGTTCTACTAATGAAAGAACGAGAAAAAGGTTGGAAGGCTAGAACCATGACAACACAAACTGGAAGTCTAAATAATGAAAAACCCTCTCGTAGAATGTTGTCTGAAATGCCAGGTAACTATGAAACTGTTTAAATGAAACATGTGACACAGATTATCTTATTTTGATTAATAATTCAGATGAATGCGTTGTCGGATAAATCAGAATTTTTGTTGTCTTCATTTTAGGGTATTAACTCAAAAGTACTAATTCCCTACTGCTGCCTCACCGAATAACAGTTTTATTTCATTTTCTGTGTACTCAAATTGATAGAATTAGGCATTCATATATATATATATATATATATAATTAATAAAACTGCTACTCTGAAATCAAATTAATTTGCTGAAATTTAAGCTTACATGTAAGATGTCTCCACTTTCTATGATGTCCTGTGGGGTTCATTTTTAGAATTGGGCTGTTTATTCCTCTGTAAGAGGTCACAGGTGATTAAGATGATCTGTAACTAAAGGTAACAATATTGCCAAATTTAATTTCTGCTAAGTTTACAAGTTATAAATATTCATGGTTTTAAATTTGTTTGATATAGTGTTCTTGAGGTTACCAAAGTTATGATTTGAGAAATAACCATGAGAGTTTTGTGGTAAAAACATAGATTTATATTGATAACTGAAGTTCTAGTCATTTTATTCAATAGCTGATATAAAATTGGTATTTGAAATTTATGTATGTTAGCATTACATGTGAGTATACAAATGTGAGTAGTGAGGATGATATAATGTTAAGTTGGTTACTTGTTGTTATAGACACAAATGTTATCAAACATTTCTTTTTCTTTTAGTTTCTTCAATGTCACCACCAACAAGAGATGTAGGTTCTGACCTGACTCACTTATCTGGTGATGCACGAACTTTGGCAGAGATAAGAAAGCTAAGAATTGATATGGAAGCCTGTCTTAAAAAAATCCATGAAATTCATGAAGCTGCCAAAAGAGGTAATTTTCTCTCTGCAAGATAATATTTAAAAACTATGATTTCACATTAGATAATATATATCATTTAGACTGATGCCATCCATTAAATAACACACTGTGAAGTGAATTAAATTGAAAGTTCTTAATAAAAATAACTATCATTATTACTTATTTCATAAATACATTCGTCTGCCTTATCTGATATCGAATGATGCTTTCTGTCTGTTTAAAATCTACCCGCTTCTCTTCAAAACTGAATTATTACATCATCGTATCTTATTAAAATGTATTAATGATGACAACACTTCAACTCCTGGCTTTGTAAGAAATAAACAGGTTAAAGGCAATCATCTTTTTTGTAAATGGCAAAAACTTTCCAGATTGGTGCTAAAACAAGTGGTCAGTAGTAATTAATTGTGGTCAGTGTAAATGTTCAAATATTATAATTGTCAGTTCTTTAATGTTACAGATTCTGAACAAAAATCACAGAGCCTCAAGTCTGGAATATTTGTCTTTTGATATAAACCATATGCAACAAAGATTTTGTTGTCAGTATTTTTATTAGGTTCACATAGTATCAGTTAATACTAGTTGATGTCAATGATATAACAGTAAATCTGGTTATGGAAGTTTATATTACACATTAGAAATATCTAGGGCTGACTGAACTACATTTATGTTATACTTGAGTAGAAGTAAAAGTAAGCCTCTTCAAAGTAAACTTGTAAAAATCTATTTGAGTAAAAAGTAAAACTACTTTCTAAAATAATTGAGGTAAAAGTAGAAGATAAAATGTGTTGTAACACAAAATATGAGAATCAAATACACAGTACACAAGAGTGAAACAAATTCTCATCGTCAAGAGATGTGTGCTGCCACCTTAAGTTCATTGCATCCACAGACATGCAGATTTGTTCCCACCTTCAGTTCACTGAACAAAACCCTTGTTCATCTTCTTTAAAAGATGATTATCAAAGTTGGTATTACCAATGTGATTAAAAATGTAATTATGATGAATTTTAGAAAACAGTTTCAGCTGAAACATTGTATAACAAAGTGATCCTTCAAAAATAGGGCGACAAAATTATGACAAATCTTGAATGTCAGTGACCATCAGCTGAAACATATATGCCAAATGTTAACTCATTTCAATACCACACCTTATTAAAATATATTTCTTTACCATAAATTCACCAAAGATAGTGACAACTTGTAATGATAACTTGCAGCAACTGTATCAATTGTCTCTTAAATCATAGGCCATACTAAATAAGTAACAAAAATATTGCAAAATTAAATGAAAGTAACGAAATAAAAAGTAGCATTACCACAAATAAAACTACTTCATTACAAGTAAAAGTTGTTAGTTGAAATCTTACTTCCTTACTTCCAGTTAATTGAAAAAACTACTCAAGTAGAGTAACAAAGTAGTTTTACTTCATTACATGACACCCCTGGAAATACAGATTTACACATTATAAATGCCCCAAAATACCTATAAAAGACAATATCCTGTTGTTACATCCTTAGAATGCTTATTCAGGAACATGACTAAATCAGTCCAAATTGCAGCTTTCTCTGTTGGAAATGGAGCAACATAACTTGTTACTGATTGCTACTGCATATAAATTTATCCCATTAAAAATGTATTAAGCAAAGAAAACAATGATGATGGGTGTGTGACATAAATAGGAACCAATTTCAACAAGGAGCATATCATAATCTGGTCAAGGAACTACAATTTGATGGGCAGAAATTCCAACAATACTTCAGGTTGACCAGAGAATCTGAAATCCTGCCAAATTGTTCTGGAAACAAATCGTACAGTGGCATAGCATGGGGTTTGTAGCCAGCACAGAGAGGCCAATTTGGGCATTGGCTGGCAACACTATAAGTTGGCACCATTTGTATTCGTGGTGCCCCCCCCCCACTTTGTAAATCTTTTAAGTACAGTATATGTGTGTTTGCTGCTGTTGAAGGTCTGTTACATTAAGGAAGAGGGTGGTCAATTTGGGACAGCACAGGGTGAGCAAAACCCATGCTACTCCACTGAAATCATATGTCGCATCCAAACATATGGAAGCACTCTTGTCTGTTTACATGCTTTTCCATTTTTGCCGTATCCACATGCCAAATCTTAGCTTAAAATACATCATTGCTAAATGCGCGATGTTGCAAAAATCTGATTTGAGGCATCATTTTATACAGCTCGCTGACAATGAAATACTGAAATGAATATATTGCATTGGTGAAATAGCAGCGACACAGCGATTTCGGCATATTTGTGGCGAAGCGGTGTAGAAAATCAGTGAGGCCGGCCACCTTGATCATTATGTAGCAGGGGAAACCCTGATATATATATATATATATATATATATATATATATAAATACTCACACACTAACTTTTAAACCTGAGTGTAATTTTGTTATATAAAGAGGAGATTTTTGTGTTAACTGGTAAATGATAGTAGAAGTCAATTATAATAATTGTTTAAAGAACTGAAGATAAAGACTAAACTAAATATGTAAATTTGGATCAACTTAAACACAAATAAATACCTAAAAATTCTTTTATTTAAACTATTATTTAACCAGGATATGAAATATTAACTGAATGTTTGCTAAAAAATTGTAAATTCAGAAGATCTGATTTTGTCTGGTGAACATATTTCTTCAATATACTATGCTGTATAAACAATAAAAAGTCAAATATTTGTTCATAATTATTATACTGTTATATTTGTTTACTATCTTCAGATCCATCAGCATGGAGACCAGTAGCTCTTGTTTATGCTGAGGACATAGAGGCAGAGAGAAAACGTGTACAGCGTCGTGAGGAGCAAGAGACACGTTCTCTGAGAACTATTTACCAGTTGACTCAGCAAGTCCGTGTTTTACAAGAAGAAATTAACCACATAGGTCCTGCTAATATGAAGCATGATAAAAAGGTTGGCTAACCCTGTTCTAAATCATGTTAGATTACCGTAATATTCCATGTATATTACATATTATTTGTACAGCGCCTTTGAATGGCTCCTGCTAGTAAGGGCACTTATTAAATATACCTTATTATTATAATTATAATTATGTATAACACACACTCGTATATAATGCGTACCCCTTGTTGACCAGAAATATTTTCCATTTTCCCGGGTTTTTGTACGGTAGTTTATTCATGTTCACACCTTGTATAATGATCCTTTTCATCATTTGGTAATTAAAGGTGATAAAAAATAATAATTAGACACAAGGAAATGAAGTGATTTATTATAATAACTGTGAACACAGTTCAATTAAGTTTACAGTATTATAAATAGCAATGCACATATTCTTTTATTGGCGCTAGCCTTATCATGGCAATATTTTAGATAGCGATTTTAAGTACATCTCTGCAAAGTTTGAACTATTTATGTGATTCTTGGTGAGCAGGGAGTTATAATTAGTTTAAATTTACAAGATTTCTAGCTAGAAGACTGATTTACTGTAGAAATAACTGAAATAATTTCGACCTGGAACTGACCTGTCACCGTCTTGGATTAGGCTGCATGGCAGCCTAATTCACTTCCGCACAATGTTCCGGTGGGTTGGCAGGAAAATAATAATAAGAATAAAAGACGATTTTATTTCCTGGTGGCTGGTTTCAGTTGTAATCGGCAGCTTTGTAAAACAAGTATTCAAAAAATAATGGCCTTAGAAATAAAATATATCAGTCTGTCAATTTATTTTCTTTAAAAAAAATTGACACATTTAGTTATGGCGTATAAATGCACCCCCCAAAAAACATGCAAAACAGTGAAAAAAGTGTGTGTTAAACACAGAAGATTATGGTAATTGTTTTTTAAATGGATGCTGATGGATGGTTTATATGATTAAATAGTTACCATTTTATTTATGTTAATTCTTCTGTTCTTGTTATTTGATTACTTCATTAATAAAGAATGGCTGGCATCCTTTCCTTAAGCCTTTATATTGTTAATTTTTAATATGTTCTTATTTTAACCATTTAGAGTCAAATTCTTAGTAGATTGGCTGCTATTCATCGTGGCACAATTAGAGCACTACAGACTTTTATACAGCACATTACTGATTATGACATCAGTCAGGGCCTACCTCGTAGTTATCATGAACTTGGTCTGTTGCTCAGACAGCTGTCACTCTGCTGTGTTCAATTAGAAGTTGCTGGAGAACCACAGGTGCCTGACAGTGTTATGACTTTGCTTAAGGACTATGCTGTAAGTGTTTATGTAATATTTGTTGTGAGCTGCATGTTTTTAGTGACAGTGCGTTCATGGAATGTTTAGCAAATATCTTAGTGCTGCATAATATCCTGGTTTGGATTTTTTAATTATTTACAGATATGGGTATTTTACCTTTTGGCTTAAGAAAATTATCAGACAAAATAAAAGCTGTTTTGTTACATTTAATATCCTTTCAATACATAAATATTTAATTATTTATTTTTATTTAGGAGATTAATAAAATTCTAGATATAACCACCTCTCCGAAGTCACCACCTCGGCTCTGCCAGATTCCAAAAACTGCACAAAACAATAAGAAATCATCACCAGCAAACAGGAAATTAGATTTTAATGTTGTATCTGACTTAACCAAACCTGGCGATCAATTTGAAACAAAACATAAGACAACTCAGGGACCAATCGTTATTGATAAAGTAGAGAAGCATAGAACAGAGAGGGGTGAGTTTGAAGATTTTTATTATTGATTGTTGATTATTGGACCCATGCAGTTGCCCAAATTAAATATGGATTAGTTGTGTGTATGGAAGATAAAGTACTGTTTTCTAATTGATGATGTTTTGCTGTAGATGCTACTTCTGACAGGCAGGCAGCACTAAGGTCAGCTGTTAGCTCTTTGCTGAGAGATGCCAACACAGCTAGTGGCTCAGCTGTATTACCAAAACAACACAAGTCACTTGTGCCTCGTCTTGAACTGCCTCCTACTACAAGAACACTAAAAGGTGTTGCTTGGGAATACCCTTTGGAAAAACCTAAACTTCAGCAATTTAAGGCTGGCCATAGGAAAGGCTTGCTTTTGCCTGCAAAGTTACGGGTAGGCATTTAATCTGTAATTTCTTGTCAGATATATGATCTGATCAAAGTGAAGCAAGTACTCTTTGGTGACATATTTCACTATAAATACTATTTACATAACTTTATGCAGGATCAACGAAGGAAGGTGCCAAAAACTCAGGTGGTTGTACCCTGTGATACTCATTATGCTGAACCTACTTTATCATCACGTTTGAAAGAAGTGCCACCTGAAGAAAGGATTATCTCACGGTCTCCACAACAGTCAAGGTAAGTGAATAGTGGCACCATTTATGATTTATATGTTTGTGTAGTTCAAAGATGCTAATAGTGTTTTGAGGTTGTTTATGTTATTTACAAATCTTCAAGTGTATTGGTTAGTGTTGTTCTGACAGATAAAACAGCTGGGTTATATTTCACTTTATAAATGCATACACACACACACACACACACACATGCATGCACATGCGCGCACACACACACACATTAAGTATTAAGTATTAAATATGTAAAATACTTCTGCTGTATTCATATTGTCTTTGCTGGAATGAACCACTGTTGTTAATGTCCTTTCATTTGAAATTATATTCTTTTCCTGTAAGTGTAATTTTGCCACACAATACATTTGAAACTACTTCGGGTATTAACTACAAGGATTAGGTGGCAGTCCTAGGATTAGCACAGGAATAAATGATCAGCACACAGAGTTATTTGATTATTGTTATTGTGATTTTAAGCTTGTGTTAACACTATCATAAATACCGAGAAAGATTAAAATAAAAATACCCAATTATGAAGTTGTGCACTAAGATTTGTTTAATATGATCTTAATGAATAGCAAGTGCCTGAAATTTGTAAATATATGGAATGCAGTCATAAGAAAAGGAGATGGTATGTTGTGAACAGTTAACAGCTGTCTGTTGATATTATCAACTTGATAATGTCATTGCTTTGGTGAGACTGGATGTGTTTATCATTGTTTCCAGATTTGACACTCCATTCTTAGTTGTATGACAGATGTGTATTACCTGTTGCTGGTAAATATTTGTCATCTTTACATGTTAATTTGATGTGTCAAAATACTTGACAATGTATACAATAATTTAAGCAAAATGTAACAGTATGCTAGTTAAATCATTTCAATTGTAGTTTTGTTTGCTACTATTAATGTTTTATCTCTTTTAAAGATGTTTTTAAAATTAAAAAAAAAATAAATACAGAACTGATCCCATGTTCTTTATGAATAAGGCAAAACACGAAAAACAGTGTTATTTATTGTTATACGTTAATGTATGAGTATGCCTAAGTTGATTATGAATCAACCCGATTATCACAAATCTGGTAAACATGATCAGTGTCAGTGGATCTATGAATACCATGTAGTGCATTCTAGTTCCTGTCTCTGTGCACTACATAATAATAGTACACGTGATATTAGAATTAACTTTACTGGACCCAGAAATAGATAATTTAGTATAATGTTCCATGTTCATTATTCATATCTTATATTAATATTAAGCATTTCTAATACCTTTAGCACTTTCATGAGACAATAATGTTTTGGAAAGATCTTTGGTGTTTTCTAAGTTTTCTGTATTTTTTGCTCATCTTGCCAACTTCAGAAGGCAGCAGTATTTGGATGTAACAGGGATAGGTAAAAAGCGTGCTGTTTCTGCACCAGCAAGTCCACGGTCTCCAGGCTTGCAAAGCATGTCTCCGTCCTCACCATTTTACAGCAGTCCAGACTCTCCAACAACTTGTGGTAGCCCAAGATCACCCGGAGAAAGAAGAGATTATCTTAACCAATCATCACCTTTTAGCAGTTCTTCTATCAGAGGAGATATAATCAGGTATGTACTTTGATATTTTGATAATGTTATGTATTTATTATTTTAACTGTTATTTTCTTTCGGCTAATCAATGGTGTGTAGTTGAACTAGTCAGCTATCAAAGTTGATCTTTTTTTAAACAATCACAGACAGGTACAGATGGAGAGGGAAAATAAACTGAAAAGAACAGAGAAAGCAAAAATCAGTAGATTAAGGTCAGGCAGAATTAGCTATTTGCGTGTGTGTGTGTGTGTGTGTGTGCTGTTTATAACAAAGTTATAGGGCTTAAATAATGGCAAGACTATGTTAAACTGTCTTGACGCCAGTTGAATAAAGTGGTCAAATATGCAAGGCTATTGCTGAATAGGGCCATTTTGTTAAACATTTCTTGTGACTACATTATAAACGCATGTATAAGTCACCCTTTTTATACTCCGAAATCGATGCCAAAATCAAGTGCATCTTATACATGGGTCTCAGTCTCAGAATCTAACTCATAAATGTGTTTATAGAACTTTTTACTAGAGAGTTGTCCCTTGACGATATGTCCAGATATGACCAGCATTGAAATGAAATAAATAACTGACTCACTTAAATACACAAGTAAATACAATATATCAGTGATATTGTCTTGTGATTGGGTCTTGTGTAATATAAGGTAGCGTTTGATAATATGGTGGTCTCTTCAACATTGTTTATCTGGCCTGGAAGCAAGTCATGACAGTTAATGTTTCTTTTAAATACAGGCAATGATCATTTCTGCTTAATAATCTTAAGTTAGTTTTTAACCTGCTAACACATTTAGGTATATAGGGTGGGAATGTCATAGTAAAGATCTTGTGCCCACCACCAAAATTAAGCACATTTAAAACACCCAATCCAATAGTTGGGGTGTTCAAGATTTTTTAGATGCCATAATATGAGGTGAATCCAGGACAGTTCCCCACTCGGACACTTCCCAACTGGACAATTCCCCACTGGACAATAACCCACTTGGACAATTCCCGACACCATAATGAAGCCACTATCACTGCATGCATGGTCAGCCACAGATAAACACCAGCACCAACCCAAGAGGGCAGTCTCTTGCTTGTCATCCAATTAATGAATAGTTGTATTAAATTAGTACTGCCACCTAAGCTCTACAAACAAATGGCATAACAATCAGGTCAATTGATTCTCGCTACAAACAATACCAGTGTATGATTACCATAGTCTAATAAGCAGGCCCTAACTTATTGTATAATAATTTTACTTTTAATATTACACTATTATATTAATAACATATTAATAATTTAAGCTATTCTAAAAACTACTTTTCAGGTATATTTAGGAAAAGATATGTCACAAATTTGTTGGCTATTCCAATATTTATATATAAAAAAATTACACATCATGTCATAAACATATTTGTGATGGTTTATGACATGATGTCATAAACCCTGGATTAATCTATGGTTTTTGAAATGTTGTCTTCATAAACTTGCCAACTCATATTCTGTAATATTAACATGATTAGGCTGCATAGAGTTTGCTAACATTGTTTCTAGTGTTTTTTTAGCAGAAACCATCAAAGTCATATTTGTATTTAACAGTATTATGTATTAGATAGCAATTCACAGTTGTCATGCCATGTTTTACACTCTTCCAAAAATATTTTTTCTTGGAGTCCATAAATTTCACGTTCATATCTGTACTTTGTTATATCCAAATGCGTTATTGAGTGTGTATGTTTTATATATATATATATATATATATATATATATATATATATATATATATATCATATATATATACACACACACACACACACACACACACACAGAAATGTTCTATTTTCACAGTTGTATTAACTGGTGTGTTTAAATAAATTATTTCAGACAAGAACTTGGACAGCCAGAAGAATGGGTTAGGAAAGTTGAGGAAAAACTTAGAAAAAGATTACAACCTCTTCTAGATCAAGCACAAGTATGTAATTGACTGCTGTGTGAATGTTATCTTAGATGTTGGTGTTGCTGTGAATCTGCTAATGTCTTCATTTCTTTTGCACTTTTTCATTTTCTTGACTTAATAATGTTTAATAATATTTAATATTTAGAATGATAAAGTTTTAGTGGTGATTAAGAGATTCAGTTTAAAGAATTAAATACAGAGTTTTGTGATAATTATTGCCAAAATGTCTAGCTTATATGTAATATGTATGGCTATACTTTAAAAATACACATGTATTCATATATCAAATTCACCACATTAACATGAAAATAAATGTGTTTATTTCTCGTCATCAAATAATTATATTAGGTAAGTCCCTAGATGCCATATTAATTTGCACACTCATGAGCCCTCACAAACACAGAGGAACCTCAGGGAAATGATCTCATTTATTGATGTCTCTTAGTGTCTTTTTATATATAGTTTGAGGTGTCTTCTTTTCTTCAGTGTGTTATGGCCAAGAGATTTACTCATTTTCTAGTGTCTGGATGAACATTAACTGGCAAACATCAATTTCTGTCGTTTGGACTGTTCTCGTTGAATTTGATGTATGAAAGTGTAGAGATTCTTACAAACATTATACTACATATTACACAGACCCGATAAATAATTTAACACAGATTCTACATATGTCCCATTAATCTATGCATTGTGGTATGCTAGAAACAGTGTGGTAATTGGCTAAAATCCATTAACCAGCTATAAGCCTTTGACATATTGGCTAATTGATTAGGATGGTTGTAAATAGTATACTTCTTGTGGTGTTAAGGACTGATTGAAGTGGGGGAGGTAGGGACCAGATGAGTGAAACCTTAGTCCTAATCAGTATAAACATATACAAATATCTGTGATAATAATAACTGTATGTAAACATGAAGTCTTATGTCTAGATTATTAGTGTTAGAATTTGGGCAAGAAAATAGTCTTAATATTATTGTTGTCTGTTGATATTATTTGGATATTACTAAAATAGCTACCACAGCTGACATTTTATTAAACAACGTGATATTATGTACATCAGTTATAATTAATCTATGTTTATATTAGTTTAATTGATCAATTGTATGTTTATAAATATATATATTTGAAATTTTGATGTGTAAATTATTATATCTAAATGTAACCTTTTCTGCTGGTAAGGGTTGTTTTATTAAATTTACATTATTAATATTATTAGATTATTTTTTCTACCTACAGTGTCTATAATATTTCACATGTGTTTTTTGCTTTCTAACTCTGATTAAAATCACCACCAATTGTTTTTCTCTTTATCTCACGTTATTACTTAACCAATGATTTCTTTCTAATCTTGTTTTTACACTGAATGCCTAGTGTAGTTGTACTCTCTCATATTTAGGAAATATTAGCTGCTTATAAATCCCTGAAACAGCTAGAATCTCGACAACAACAAGTGTCATCTACTGATACAGAAGTAGACCATGTATGTTAATGCTATGTTTTAGTTACTTAGTCTTTTTTTAAATTGGAGTTTAGTCACCCATCTTGAATGTTTGCCATTTTAAGGTAAATTTCTATATTATAATAATTACTTAATACAGAATTGGATGTTTTTCTGTTTTGCTTGTGCTGAGGTAAATTAACTATTCTGAATTTATAATTGGTAAGTTACTTAACTATCCCCCATTTATATTATGTAAAAAACCATTAAAATATGAAGCACAGATGTCTTTCAACATTTTATCTGTTCATTTTGCTCATAACAAGGTTTGTCCCAAGCAATTTTAACACAAAGAAGTTATACTGTATCTTGTTATTTGTAGAAAACTGAGTTAGTTTATTAAAGAAATTATAATTGGCAATCTATATGCCTTTTGGTGATTACTTAAAAACAATCCTTTTATTAAAAGTTGTCATTATTTCTTTTTTCTATCACTTGTTTCTCTATTTTTAAAATATGTTTTGGAATCCACTCTGGATATTACTTTTCATGTAAAATTCATATTATTTGAAAGAAGAATATACAGATCCTATGTCATTTTCTAAATTTGTTTAGTGTCAGTTCTTTCACACATCAAAATGGCTACTAAACCAGTGTAATAAATATTTAAATACTCCCCTTCTTGATCAGTATTTATTTACATGACATATTTGTTTGGAAATTGGGATGACTTTTGGAATCCTTATGTGTCACTGATACAGTGTAGAAAAGAGCAAATGTTTTAAAGTAAAACACTGGGAAATATATATTATATATATATATATATATATATATATATATATATATATATATATATATGCAAGACAAGACATATGAGAATATAATTACGAAATTATACCATAAGAGCGATTTCCCATTAGTGACATAATCTTCAGCAAAGTACATTTGTGTTCCTGTGGGTTCATGAATATGCAAGTCAGTTTTTCACAATATAAATACTAATCAGCAGAAACGTATTTTACTTTGTGATGGTTTAAATCTTAATATTACCTGTTAATTTGGGGGTATCTCCTTTTTAGGAATCACCCCTCAGTAATATGACACAAGTGTGATCAGTACCCATTCATTTATGTATATATACTATTCAATGTTTTCTGTACACAGAAAATTCAGTTCTGTAATTATTTGTTTCATAATAAAGTTTCAAATAGTTACTGGTGAAATTATTATATTTTACTAAGGAACATAAGTGAAGGGTTTTATCTTTCTGACATTACAGATTGATTTTGTTATTAATATACTGCTCATGTTTATTAGTTTTGATGTTTGTCTTTAAAATATTGCATTACTCTTAAAAGGTATATACAGTATTGCAATCATAATGCCGTTATTTATTAAATGTTCATAAAATATCCAAAATAATTGAGATTATCATGAAAATAAACCTGAATGGTTTTGTAAATTGGAAAAATTGTAGATAGAATTATATTTTCTTTTTTTATTTACAGGTTACAGTATCTAGACACTTAGCAAAAATATTTGCTAAATGTTTCTTTTTTCATTTTTATATTGTTTTCCAGTATTCAGAATACAACTTTTCAGAAATCCAGTAAATCCAAAATTCTAGATCATGATTTGACAAAAGCTGTATCCAAACCCATGTTTATTGGTGAAGGAAATAGGGGAAACCTCTTGGATGCAAAAGAATACTCTATTTATATTGTGATGATTCTGTTTCTCTTCAGGTTGATATCAATGCTGATCTGCTGGCTGATAGTCTGTTAGGAGAGCTGCTTGAAGACACTGCACAGGAATTTAGGGATATTGATATAGATACACAGGCTGAACACCGGGCTGCTGTTATGTTAAACATGCCTTCTGTTGAAACAATGGTACAACGATTACAGGAAATGGAGGTGATTAATTAGAAGTTTGACTTTTGGAAATATGTGATAAATCAGTGATAAGGTGACTTTTATAGTGAATTGTGTGCATTCAACATGTTTTGTGTGTTATCGTTTAGTAACCATAATATTTATCATTGTCAGTTGCTAGCCCTAGAAAATAAGTCAAATCAAATTCCATTAAATCTGTTTGGTTATATTTATTCTGTTTATAAAACTGATAATTGTGTTTCCCTTTTTACACTCAGAAAGAGCAGCAACAGATCCGTCGTCGATGGGCTACTCTGGTTTATGAAGATGAAAACAGAACAATGCCACCAGCAGCAGGATTCAGTGGTATTATTTTATATAGTCTTGCTCTCTCTACAGATGGCATTTTTTACTTTGTTTAGTAATTTTAGATGTCATTGTTTTTTTAATGTTTTCTTCAGATGCTCCACTGTCGGAACAACCATATACTCCAACTCCTATCCATGTCACTAGTCGACTTCCAGATATACAACAGACATTTTTACCAGATAGTGTTTTGGCTAGGTACAGAAGGCTTGATGAGTTGTTTATTGAACAAATATGTTTCAATATAAAAGTATTAGTGGGGCGCCTCCATGGTCTAGTTGGTAGCGTGTTGGACCACAGATCACTACCACCTGAGTTCGAATCTTGGCCTGGGCATATCTGAAGGATGTTTCATCTTAGACTTCACTTCATTACCTTTGGCGGTTGCTCTGCCCATTTAGCTTACTATGTGCACAAAAGTATCCATAAAACATCAATCATCATCATACAAGTGTTAAAAAACTAACTTTGTGAATACACAGCTACAGACACAAATTCATATTATAGTCATGCCTTTTTGTATTTGTATATTCAGGTTGGAATCACATCCAGCAGATGAGAGAGCCATATTATTTACCAAACCTGTGCAGCAGATAGAACTGAAGAGTTCACTTCATTTTTCGCATGGAGATGGTACCATACACATCAAACCAGAAGCTGTTCAGACAAAACAAGGAATACATGTTACACTGACTGGTGAAATGATACAGTCCATAGAGTCACACAAAAAAACCTATGAGCAGTACCTGAAGAAGAATTCTTATCAGGCTATTGGACATTTTAATCCATGGCATATTGTAGAAGAGTAAGTTGATAAGGAATTAAGCTGTTTTTGATTAAAAATAATTATTATATAATTATTGCCAGGTAATGTAATAATGTTTGGAAAAAGTGTTATTTTAAATGAAATGTTAGTCACGTCATCATAATATACAACAAATATAGTGAATATCCTAAGTATGGTCATATATACACAGCAATCATCCCTACATTATGATCAATTTACTTTGTTCTGATATAGTTTCGTTTTTCAGTGCCATGTTTATGCTGACACTTGTATTATGGTTAACCTTCAATGTGATATATATATATATATATATATATATATATAAAATGATATATAAATGATTTATAGCATGCAAATAAAACCTATATTATGGCCAGCAATCAATTAGTGTCAGCAGTTACAGTCACTTAGAATTGTAATAAATTTTTATGATAATATAGTATTATTTAACTGCTGAAAATATGACATTCTGCTACACATCTGCTGCTTGTTTTAAGTAGATTACTTTAAAGTTCGGTGAATATAATTAATGGTTTCATACATGTCAGACACATGTAACAATTATGGATATACTATCAATATGTCACTAGAAGGTAGTCTATTTATTGAACATTTTTTAACACACTACAAGAATGACTTCTAACATTAAGTGTATCAAGCTCAATTGATGTCAGAAGGTGGCTCTGTAGTGAATGCGCAACTTGTTCCCAACTTTTGTAAATGATTAGGCTGACTGTGTTCAGGAGATAAACATCAGGTGTGCACTATGTAATGGGGAAACAATCAGACAATTTGTGTAATAAAACAAATCAAAGTACCCATGGAAATCAATAATTTATTAACATAGGATACAACACTATTTCAAAATTAGTGATTTTACCAAAGATGGACACATCCTTTCAATTTCAATTGCTAATTTAATTTTACTAAATATTTGGATTTTTACCAAAGAGTGGTAATGAGGAGTAGAATATAAATTGTATTATTTGATCAAAGCTTTAGTTTATTAATTAGAATAATTTGGGTGCTTTGACAGTGCAGTTAATAGCACTTAGCTGCAGAACTCTGGGTCACTGGGTTAAAATTCTAATAGTACTTTATTTGTTGGATGTTTCACTGGAATATCTTATTTCTCTATGGTATATGTTTTAGGCATAACTAGGTCTGAATTTAAGCAAAAAATCATGCACTCAGTGACATTGATATAGTCATCCCCACAGATTTCAAGAATAACCATACTAGAGAGTTTCTCCTGTGTTCAGTTCTGTATTTGATATGTACAAGTTTGTTATAAGCAGACATGGGGTCAATTCCAATTCCTCTCAATTCCATTTGGTCATTTCCAAATCAAATTTATCAATTCCAAATTTTCCAATTCCATTTTTTGGCCTAATACTTTTTACCATGAGTAGGTACTCTGAGTACCTACTTGGAATACCTACTCCAATAGTTTATATTCTAAGTAGGATTGTTATGGAAGAAATATTTCTGAATTAAAAAATTAAATGGTAAATTAATTTGTGGATTTAATTGTTTTAGCCCGTTCCAAACTTTGAACATGGTAAATTCCTAAATAGCAATATCTCTATATAGATTACAGGAATGCCTTGCGGTGGTGTTAGTGTTGAACCTACAATATCCAGATCATTTTAATTGGTTAAATGTTCATGTGGGGTGCCACAGTCAGTGTGCATATCTGATATATATATATATATATAAAAGGAACCAAAGTTCTGGATCAATTTGGTTCCAGTATATTGGTAACATCACATGTAAGTGTTAATGTGGTAAAACATTGCAGAAGCCTAACCACAAGGCGTTTTTAGCTAGAGAGATATTGGATGATATCAAGTGGTGGATCATAGTCTTGGGTGTATCCCCATGTAAAAGTGTATTTTGTAATCATTAAAGATGTGTTTATATTCCACTGTTCAGTAGGAGCCTTGAAACCAATGCTTTTGCTTAGTTCCATCCAGCAGGGGTCAGATCCTGTGTTTACTTTCAAAACCCTGCCTGGTACTAAACCACTTACATATGTTAAGTTTACAAAAGATCTCAAATGGTTATTAAAACAGTTAGGTCTGGGGACAGGCTATAGTAGTCACAGGTTTTGGAGAGGAGGGGAAAGTTTTTACTTCAAATTGGCATTCCAGGTAAGATAATAAAATTAATTAATTCTTAAATAGCAATATCTCTATATAGATTACAGGTATACTATGTGGTGGTGTCACAGTGCTGTGGGCGGAGCCATGGTATCCAAACCATTTAATTGGTTAAACGCTCACTTGGGGTGCCACGGTCAGTGTGCTTATCTGATATATATATATATATATAAAAGGAACCAGAGTTCTGGGTCATTTTGGTTCCAGTATATTGGTAACACCACATGTAAATGTTAACGTTGTAAAAATGGTTAATTAATTTGTGAATTAAATGTTTTGTAGGAAACTTCAATTCCAAATTCCAATTCCATTTTTTTTAAATAATCAATTCCAGAATTGACCAATAATTCCAAAATTGAATCGACCCCATGTCTTGTCATAAGACACATGTTATAAATGGCAGACACTTCTGGTTAATTTGAAATATGCAGCAAGATATCAAAATATTTATACAGGCAACACATATGTATAAATAAATGTTCACCATTGAGTGGTAGGTAAGATGCATGCCATACTCATCCACAAAATAACACACGATAAAAATAATTATGCTTGGATGGATAGATGTAGATAGTATTTGAGGTTTTGGCCTTTGTTGTGGCCATAGTCATATTGATTCATTCAGTAGCTAAATTGTTGTTTATAATATTTCAGGGTTGCAAGTGAAATACTGGATGATTGTCTCAGTGATGTTGCAAGGGAGCTTGAGGATTTTAATAATGATATAGTAAATAAGGTCTATTCTGGTGAGTTTAATAAAGTGCCATCACCTGCTAGTTCTAAACCAGCATCCTCTCCACATCCGAATTCTGGAACTGCCCTAACAACCACAAAAGAAAAGATCAGAACAGAAACCAGACCTGGTGAAGTCAGCCCGTCTCTCCGAAAACGGGGTGACACCCTTAATTTGGGTGGTCATTCACCCTCACCAGGGTCAGTTTCTGGAAATTACAGCTATGAAGATGATTTTGTTGAAAGTTCAGCAAGGAGTAGAAGTCCTGACAGTGATTCAAAGAGTGTTAAATGACAGAAATGTTGAAACCAATTTCTTAGTGTCTAGAAATTAGTTTTGAAGTGATTGAACATTGATATTATTTTAAATATTGGTTTTGTTTAGCTAATGCAATGTATAATTTTTTTTTTGATAGTTATGTATAAATGATATTGCTCAAGCTGAATAGTTAGCTAATATTACATCACTCTTATGTTTCAGAGCATATTTATTTATTCTGTGCAGTACCTTTTAGTACTAAGTGTTTAAGTTTCTTGTGTCAGCTTAATTCATATGTGGATTTAGTAGTCAATATAGGTCTTTCAGTTGCATTAATATATAGCAAATCTCACAAGATAACAAAAATATCCTTTTCATGAATAGTTGAGCTAACATTTGGTGAATATAGACAATTATTACTGGATTATAATGAGACCATGAATGTAGATTTCAGTATCAAGAACAATTTTGCAGCTCCCATCACAGAAATCTTTACAATATTATTATCCCTGACTTTGATCTGTTTCCACCTAGCAACATACCTCAACTCAGAAGGGAGCATACAATATTGGATATTTTTCTAGGAAATTACCTCTCATCCATATGTTCTAGCTGCAACCAACAAAAAGGCTAAACAAAGAACTTGTCCACTCAACTCATTACAGAAACACTGGGGAGGCAATCTCTTCATATAAAGTCTAGCTGGAACACTCGATCTCCTGTTTATAAAATATATGGTACCTTTGTATAACACCACACTGAAATTATTGCCCTGTTATAAACAGCTAACTCTTTATTTCAATGATATTTTACTAATTTATCTAGCTGCAAATTCCCTATCTTAAAGTTATTAAGAGATTAATATATATATATATATACAAATTAAGCACCTGTTTGGTGTAATAAGCGAGTGGTAAACAAATACCAGAGGGTGTTTAATATAGATCTCTAAAAAGTTATATTCTTGTTAAATACCAAGGCATTAACATTTGTATTGATTACCTCCTGGTTCAAGCAGTATAAAAACATGTTCGTAAGCGTATGATTTTTAGTCATTTCATTTTAAGGAAAATTAATTTCAATGATGTATGTTTATAAATCATTCCGGGATAAATAGCTGCCATAAAAGTGCCTCCATTGTTCCTTTTCTATCCACACACACACACTTATACACACAGTTCATGTAATGAAAATCAATACTATATTTTAAACCTTTATTCTGTATTGAATTTTAGATTTTGTATGTAGGTAACTTTGGTGTTTATAAATTTATAGTAGAAACTTGTACAAGGGTATGATTTAACATTGTGTATAATTATCTTGTGTTATTATTTTGTAAATATATTTATAAATCACAAATTAGGATGCATGTCTTGGTTCATTTATATAAATGTTTGTTTAGAAGAAGAATATTTTGGAAATGTCTAATAAAGTCTTGGGGAACAGATCGAATATTTGCTCCAATCAGGGAAATTAACAAAGAATTACCAGGCACTGGATGAATGACATAAATCGATTGTCTGCATCAGTTTCAGATAATGTAAAGCTCTTATTGGCAGAAGCCAGCCAAAGGCACTGAACAGTGATAATTAAATAAAATAATCCAGTAAGATGTATCTACAATCACTATTATTTATAAGTGAAAACAACATTGAAACAGTTGAAGAATAATACCTTTTTAAGACTGGACTTATCTCTACCAACAACATGTTCCACAGACAATCAGTTCCTGCAATAGTATCTGAATGGATGACCTGAGTTTTCAGGATGACTTACTAATGGACAAAAGGTCACCCAGACATTGCACATAGAAATGATTAAACTTAATACACCAAATACCACAGTTGGATTTATTGTAATCCAGTCAACGAAAATTACCATGAATTACTGAGTTGTATTAGACAAATTTGAAATGCACTGCTACATTCAGTGAAGGTTGGTGAAAATACTGGAGTAGACGTATTACATTCGACATGACACCGCAGTGATAAAAGTACACAAATGACACACAGCATAGTCGTAACAGTTGGTATATGTTGAGATACTTGCCCATCCATGAACCGATTAATGGTCTGAATGGCAACATTCGAGAAATCTGCTGTAACAATAACATATTTGAGCAAATACACTGGGCAAAACATTACTAAACATATATTAATTACACAAGTAATTAAGACATGCTTTATAGTTCAAGTCTGCAATTCTCAAAGCACTAGCATGATCATTTATATGTACACCAGCCTCATCCAGAATGATTTCTGCCTACTTAAAATAAAAATGACCAAGCCAAAATATGGATGAATAGCTGTGGCTTGTATTACACCACAACAGAATTGAGTAATGATGTAAAAAACTTAAATTTCATTTGTCAGTTGTTTAAGGACTGAACTCTTCACTGTCATGAATATATAGCTTCTGTCTTGGATATTTCTTTCCTAATTAATTCTTTATATTGGCCTCTTTTTGAGGAATGCTGATATCTCTTTGGGATTTTTTTAAGCTGAGCCTTGATGATTGAAATTTTACTCTCTATTAAATCTGGAAAAATAAATAAAAATTATGTACATATAACATAACCCAGAAATATCACACAACAAGAGTACAACTCTATTAAGTCTTAAATTATAGTGCTAGTGTTTTGACAGAAAGACATTTATGTATTACCCCTGAGAACAAATTTTCCATGCTGCGGTAGTTCAGACCTAGCATCCTGCTCTTCTAACACCTCATCTAGGGTACGCCATCGGTTCTTTTGTACCCACATACGTGAATATAAGACTACAGCAATAAGCAAGACAAGGACAGCTGATAAACACAAAGTTGCTGATGTTATATCACGTCTATGTCTGAAGAAGAAAAGTAAACCTACCTACATATTTACCCGTGATGTTAACACCTGTCTGAAACATAGCACCTTTCAACCAACTAATTCCTAAGCCATGAAGATGAGATCAACACCATTCCCACTGCATGGATATCAGCACTTTAATCATAAACTTAGGTCAAATGTCAACCCAGTTCACGAGATAAAAACAAACTGCAAAAACCTTATCATGTGCTTGGATGTCACCTCCTTATGCATCTGTACTAAATGCAATGCAAAATGTATACTAACATTTACAATTTATGACCAATTATTTAGCTTTGATTAAATATAAGCTGTTATCTTTACCTCAGACTTTTTTCATGCATGTTTAAAACAGTCATGTTAATAGATGTTGATATGTTTCTTTGCTGATGATATGAAGAATTCATTTCCTGTTTGACAGACATAGATCTTTCTCCATTTTTAATAGCATTATTCTGTTCATCACTTTGTTTCCATCCACCAACTCCATTAATATTGCTTTTAACTGTAACACGATATATATCACTTCTCTGTGTGGAACTCGGGGCTTCTTGTGGTTTAGAAGAAGATATAATATCTGTAGATCTTTTAATCCTATTCTTAGGTGAGAACTGTCCTCTTTTCTTCTGCTGCCTATATGTTATATTTTTTAATCCAAAATTAGTGACTAACTTCAGGTAATAAATATCCTTTTCATGAATCTTATTATTATGACCAAATTCACTAACAGTGTGTTTAGGTAAAGTAAGGTTTTTTTCTGCTGAATTAGTTTCTGTTGGCTGTCCACCAGTTTCATGAAGAAACACCTGAAATAGATGTAAAAAATTAATAATAAGCAAGTCTATTTAAATAGCCCTGTTAGTGATTGTGGATAATTAAGCATATCAATAAATATAATACCAGGGTTTTCCTAGGAGAATCTTTGCCAGATTTAATGTTACTGCTGTTTACTTGTAACCCATTTGGTCTGTATAGTTTTGACAAGAGTGCTGTAACATTTCAACAGTATTCATAACTGATAACTTGTTTGCCTAAGTCCCCCCTCCAAATAAATTTGGTAGACCTAAAGGCCTTAAATAGTAATAAATATACTGCTCTAGTTGCCTGAACATAGACTAATCAGTTATAACCTAGAGTGTATATTATATGGGGAGGACTCCTCCACCTTCAAGAATAGTCTACTATGATGAAGTATGCAACAGCTGGTTTCATTCTTCCCCATTCATACACCTAAATGGATTATGGGCACTATCACTTCCATTCAATTATAAGGACACTTTGATTCTGATCAAAGGCTAGAATGTTTGCCAACTCAGACCTGTCAAACTTCTAACCAAAAGAAATGCTGAGCGTCACAATCCACCTTAATCTGGTTTTATGTAACAATAAAAGAGCTATGTTAATAAACAAAGACCAACATTGTTTTGAATACAAGCTATCAGTTTCTTGGATTACCGAAAATTATCATAATTTTCCCCTTTGTGTGTAACCTATTTAGTACACCTGCATCATTAAAGTCACTGCAAAATCTCTATTAATGCAGGTGCTTATCTCTTAGCTCAAGTAACATGGTGATTTACTGAAGTAGGCTTCACTTTGAAAAGTTAAAATATGGTCTAAAACTCATCTGTTCAAGGTTGCTTTCTACTTCAGGTAAATAATATCAATCATTAAAAATGCCTTTGTATGGTTCATGCCAGTGTAAGGGTGCCTTATAAATTTAAAAGGTAGTAGTATGTATTATAAACAGAACTGTGTGTGTGTGGTACTCTATGCTTAGTAAAAGTTGGTTCTATGATGATGATTGATGTTTTATTACTACCTGTAATTCTCAGATTGATGCACTTCTAACCCATTTCAACAACAACATTCTGAAGGCTAACTGTTGATGCCCAGCAGACATATCGCAATTATAATGTCATATTGGGTTAGACTTATACGTGTCTAGTTTGGTGTTATAATTATGACGTGTCTGCTCACTTACTTCAGCAGATCTGTCATATCATAACATTATATTGTGTTACACAGCTATAGAAAACCTAAACCATTGGTTACAAGCAAACATAATCATAATAAGACCTGTTAAATTAAATAAAGTAGACTTCCATGTGGCTTGTAAATGTGTCATATACATAAATCAAATCATGTCATGAATACCTTGTGACATGTCATATGCTATAAACACTTTTAGATCTATAAATAGTTTTGAAGAGGCTTACTTTCACTTCTACTCAAGTACAAAATAGTTCAGTCACTCCTTGCCTGGTTGATTATCAATAGGACATTAAACATACACCGTGTGGCGTGTTACCGTGTGGCTGAAACAATCTTAACAAGACTTAATTAAGTTACTCACCTACTGAAGTAACTCATTTAGATCTAGAGTCTACTACAGACTACCAAAATAATATTACTGGAGTCTAGACTACCAGTATTAGTATTAAGTATAGTCTATCTAGAGATCTATCATTCTATGACTCTATCAACCAATAGTAAAACTTCAAATTTAACTTGTAGATCTAGACTATAGATCTAGTACTAGTAATCTATAGATAGATTAGATCTAGATTCGAAACAATCTAAGATTGAATCTTGTAAATGTTATATTCGTGCCATTGTCATAAAAACTAACCCTATGTATGCAACAAAGGAGGCAGACTATAAGTGCCTTGAAGGTACATTCAGTGTCACGCATTTTACTATACACGTTAATTTCTGGATATAATATTAGTAAAGAAATCGCTTCGAACATATTTACACGTAGACTAGTCTAATTAACACCTGAAACCGATCAATTCGCCCTCAGTAACAATTCGTCTTCTTGTATATTTCGTCCTCGACATTTTCGACACCGTTTCATCAAGCGTTTATTGAAGAGTGTAAGTTATTGCATGTTCTTTATCACAAACGATGGCATGGACTCTAAATATAACAAAACTGTATAACAATCTACGCATTTTCTTGTTAATAATGTGCAGATTGTGTTGTTTTGTTTACTTGTATAATACTTTCTCCTTCTGTTTAAATACGTGAACTCCAAAAAAGTAGTTGGGCTCATTAGTGAGGCGGCATAGGTAACCTATTGTTCATTTCGTGATATAACCACCATATTTGGCACACACATACCTTAATATATTTAGAAGAAATCTGGATATTGGGCCATTGCAAATTGGCATCCTGATTACCATGGCAGCCATTTTCGGGAAAATAGCTGCGAGCGGCTATGTTGCCATAGCCCAGATAGCCAGCCTAAGGTGGGCCACTGGTGGCAATATTCGGCACGGGTGATAGAGGCTAGCCACCACTGGCCCACTTCTGGTTCGCCAGTGGCAATAACCAGATCTTTTACAACAAACGCGTTTTCTTACTACTCAGAGAAGAAAACCTTGTGGACATGGCCAGAAAGACATTTATAAAATATCAAAACATTTGATGGGTAATGGTGAGGGGTGTATCCTACCAAGTGGTGTACCTGCTAAAGAACTAGCACATGTTTGAGTGATTTCTTCATCAAGAAGGTCGATAACATCAGAAGTGACCTTCAAACAAGGCAAATACAAATGTCTGATAATGTGCCTGAATTCCCCACTGCCATGTCCGTCGTACTAGCTGATTTTAAACCTGCCACACCAGAGGAAGTGCGAAGTGTCATACGCAAAGTTCCGGATAAGTCATGTGAACTTGATCCGATTCCAACATGGCTCCTCAAGTAGTGCCTGAATGAGCTGGTCCCTCTAGTGACTGCAATAATTAATCGGTCCATGGAGACGGGCAGTGTGCCAATGTGCTTCAAATATGCTCGGATAAGACCACTCCTGAAAAATCTGGTCTGGACCCAGATATATTGAAGAACTACAGGCCAGTGTCTAATCTACCATTTATCTCGAAAATCCTGGAGAAAGTTGTGGATGCCCGCATAGAACACCACCTTGTGTCAAATTATCTCCACGAACCACTTCAGTCTGCCTACCGTAAGTTCCACTCAACAGAGACGACATTATTCAAGGTGATTAACGATAGTTTGGACTCTCTAGATAAGGGTGGTGTGTCCGTGCTTAACATACTCGACATGTCCGCAGCATTTGACACCATTGATCACCAAACACTACTGGAACGATTGGAGCAAAACTTTGGTATTACAGGTATACCGCGAGCGTGGATGACATTATATCTTAGCGAACGTTTTCAAACTGTTTGTGTTGAAGGTGAATTGTAATTGCCAGTATTGATGGATAGAGTACAGTGTTCCTCAGGGCTCCGTTCTGGCTCAGAAAAAATACGTACTCTATACAAAGCCCCTTGGTAACGTCATAAGGCGTCATGGACTGCAGCACCACTTCTACGCGGATGATACACAGTTGTACATATATTTCTAATCATAAGCATACAGGAATTCAGTCGTTACACTTCTTCCGAAATATGGGTCTATCTTTGCGCGTTAAAAGTTTATGAATTCATTGAAAAGGTCATTGAATTTGACATTGGAAGGTCCTGGAAAGTCCTGGAATCTGAGATGTCAAAATGTGTATGAACCCTGAGTGAGTGTATATACTCTATCGAATTAATTAATATCACGATATGTATTACAACATACATAACACTGTGTAGCAAATGTTTAGATCTACAAATGTAGCTGGTGCATGATCTGTTGATTGTGAAATCCCCCGATTTTTCATTTGTGTGTGTGTATTTTTCTATCCACTGCCTGTGGTGATAGAATGCAGAAAATAGTTGATGGGATGCGTGTTGTGTGTGAGCGTACAATAAATAAGATGTGCTGCTGCAAAAAAAGTCATAAATTGAAAATATTTCTTGGAAAAAGCGCAAGTGGCCCACTGGTGGCTAGCCACCGGTGGACCGCTGGTTCTGCCACCAGTGGGCTACATGTGGCATACTATCTGGGAGAACATTTTTGCTACCCCGAAGCTGATGTTTCGATGTTTTCTGGACAACAAATATTATTTACATACAAGGTACATTCCAAAATAGGTTTATTACAATATAACGGATTAATAAATGAAAGAAAATCCAATAAAATGGCCAGATTATCTCTCAATGTTATAGTAATAACTTTATTAAAACGTAGTCGTAGCAAGTACAGTTATGTATTATCTACGCTGACTTTTAATGATGCTAATATTAACCGAAAAAGTTGTAATTTTAATTTTCACATGTGCTTCAGAACAAGAGATCTGTGTGATGGGTGCTAAGATAATAATGTGTTCTGCTGTCTTCCAGGATTTG